>OX438754.1:9453598-10051098 GCA_949316235.1 Oegoconia quadripuncta | reverse complement strand
ATCGCACAAGCTGTAAATGAAGGCGAAGTGACAAATCATATGATTTTAAAGAGAGAAAATCTCTTGAAATTAGGACAAACTTTACAACCTTATGTAATATTTGTTGGTAATTCAGTTGTACAAACTAAGAAGGTATATGTCGTTATCAATGACACTCTCTATGTTTTCCAAAAACTGATTACTGCCATCGATTGTGTCTTCAAAATATATCAAGCTTTAGGTGCTCACTATCCAGGTGCATCAGAAGATATATGGACAGTGATTCAAATAGGCTTTTATGAAGTCAAAACTAAATTTGATAGACGCACGCAAGCTGTTAATACCTTATTAACTGATTTAGAACTAATCTAAAATGTTTACTTGCCACTTTTGTAAGAAATTGCAAACGACACCTTCTCTGTTAGTAGCGCATATAAGAAAATTTTGTAAATCTACGTCTTTAAATTCTAGATTCATTTGTGGTGAGCAAGACTGCCAGCGCCATTATTATTCTTCTTTATCTTTTAGAAAACATTTAGTTAAAGAGCATCAACCACGTCAAGATAATAATGTATTTGATAATATCGTCACTGAAAACACTTTAAACTTACAAGAGTCTTCTTCACCATCGACAAGGTCTGAGAATACTCTTTCAGTAAATACTTGCCAAAACCCACTCATTCGTCACGATGTTGAAGTTTCTTCTATTTACCATGCATTAGATATGATTTCTTCTTTATACGCTAACCCGTTGATTCCGCGTAATACCGTGCAAATATTTTTAGAAAGTCTCCAAACCTTTTTTGCTAAATCGGAGGAAAGTTTGTTAAGGCAATTTCATGAAATTATATCACCTGAACAAATTGATCAAAATATTAATACCGCTGTTAAGAAAATTCTTCAAGTTAATAAGGACACATTCGAAACATTTGACTCCGAACACAAACGTCTCAAACATTTTAAACAATTTGGAACGTATTTGGAACCAAGTGAAGTAGTTATTGGTCAGCGTTTAGAGACAAAACGGGCTTCTGCTGGATTTTCAATGATGCCAGTTGCATGCACAGAGCAAATCATGCCGCTCAAAGAAATATTTCAGCAATTTTTCTCTGCTAAAAATGTTTTAAAGGACACTTTTGATTATTTGGATCATCTAAAGGGTAACCCGTTCGGTATACAAAATATTATTCAAGGTTCAGTTTGGGAAACAAAACTTAATACTTCTGTTGAAAAAAAAGACGCATTAGTATTTCCTTTAATAATATATTTTGATGATTTTGAAATCGGAAATCCTCTAGGCAGCCACGCCGGTATTCACAAACTCGGCGGTGTCTATGTGTCTTTACCTTGTCTCCCTACTCACTACGTGTCGCTATTACAAAATATTTTTATTTTAGCGCTGTTTCACTCGTCTGACCGAGTCAAATTCGGAAATAATGTAATTTTTCAAAAAGTTTTTGATATACTCAATGACTTAAAATATAATGGAATAAAAATTCAGACCGAAATATTTAGAGGTGTGATCAAATTTCATGTAGTAGCTGTTACAGGGGATAACTTGGGTCTCAATGGCATATTAGGATTTGTAGAAAGCTTTTCTGCAAACAAACCATGCAGGATATGTACTGCAAATAAAGAAGAAATGCGATCACTGTATTACGAAAGTGACGAGTTACTAAGAAACAATAATGACTACATACATGATGTGCAAATAAACGATTCTTCTGTTACTGGCATCAAAGAAAAGACGGCATGGCTTGCTCTTGATGGATTCGATCTTTTTGATAACGTCGCGGTCGATGTATTGCATGATTATCTTGAAGGTTGTTGTCGCTATATAATGACATTTGTTGTTAATAATTTAGTTCAAATTCAGAAACTTATTACTTTGGAAACACTACAATCGAGGTTAAAATACTTCAATTATGGACCTGATTCAACTTCAAAACCTTCTAACTCTGTGTCACAAGATGGCTCATCTATAAAGTTAAAATGTTCTGCTTCTGAAATGCTCAGTCTAGTTAGATACTTTGGGCTTGTTGTCGGGACAAATGTGCCAGATAATAATGACGTGTGGTTGTTATTCATAAAATTGAGACAACTGTTGGATAAACTCATTAGTCATAGAATTCATGACAGTACAGTTGTCCAAGTTAAATTTTTAGTAGCTGAATTAAATGAGCTGTATTGTGAACTATCCAGATCCCACTTAAAACCGAAGTTTCATTTCCTCACTCATTATCCAACTATGCTTAAGAAATTTGGCCCCCTGACCCAAATATGGACAATGAGATTTGAAGCCAAACATCGCATTTGTAAATTTGTAGCGAGAGCATCTAGCAGTAGAGTAAACATTTGTAAAACGATTGCTATTAAGAATCAGCTTATACTAAATGATTTATTTTTGAAAAATATGCCTATCAGTAAAATTAATACAGGAAAAAAACATGTCATTCTACTTTCAGAAGCTGAAAACATTATGCGTTTTACAAATAATGCTAGCACTAATTGGTGTTTTGTGCAGTGGCTTAAGCTGAACGGTATTAAATTTGACACATCATCAATTGTGGTATTAGATATTTCAGAATCCACATGTTTACCTTTGTTTGCAGAAGTAGAAAAAATATACATATCAAATAATGATAAAGTCATGTTTAAGTGTCTTTTATTAGAGTGCATTGATTTTAACCAGCATTACTATGCATACGAAGTGAAAAAAACGAATAATTACTTGTTATGTTGCTATGACACTCTTGTGTCACCTGTACCTTGTACAATGACAGTGTTGCCAAGCTTGAAATATTATGTGACCATCAGATGGACGTTAGACTAATTTAACGCATTGACATACACACAATTTCCATTATATTGTATGCCAATTCCAAATTTATCTCGAGCGTATTGATTTTGTTTTCTACCTTTTCAATCTTAGGTATAATGAAAGACATTGTATATTGTTTACATTATTTTTCGTTGTGTAGTCAGGTAGTCACTACTTGGTTTATTTTTATATGTACTCATAGAACGGAGCAACTTAGGGCTCATACACACAAACAGCACGTTGTCAACTGCAGCCGTTGCTATACGTCCTCGCTACGTTACCTTGATACACGTCGGCGGAAGCCGTCGACACATCAGCGGCCGTCGACGCATAAGCGGCAGCCGTCAACGCGTCGACGACTGCCGCCGTCGTGTGGCGACGGCTACAGTCTACGAGTGGCGACGCCCCGGCTGCAATGGGAAAAGTGCCGTTTGTGTGTAGGAGTCCTTACCCCAAAGAATATTTTTTTTTCTGCAAAAAATGTTTTAAAGGACAGGACACCTTTGATTATTTGGATTATCTAAAGGGTAACCCGTTCGGTATGGTCAGAGTGTCGATAAGGGGGCGTAAAAAATTCACATAAGTACTTACCATTCAAGAAAAAAAGATCTCTAGCGCACAGGGACAGCACAAGCACCTTTGAAAACAAATACAGTGAAACGAAACAATCAAAGTTAGCATATGCAGCATTGGGTGCGGTATTATATTATTTTTATTACTAAACGCATTGCGCAATAACCGCTCACTACAAAATTCACTCCACGTAAAAGGATGCCCGATGTGATTTTTTGATTTTCCCCAGATTGATTTTTTTTGCAACCGATGAGGAATAAGATTTCTTTTTTAAGGGTTCCGTAACCAAATTCAACTTCAAAACCTTCTAACTCTTTAACCAGCATTACTATGCATACGAAGTGAAAAAAACTAATAATTACTTTTTATGTTGCTATGACACTCTTGTGTCACCTGTACCTTGTACAATAACAGTGTTGCCAAGCTTGAATTTAAAGCATTGACATACAGACAATTGCAATTATATTGTATGTCAATTTATCTCGAGCGTATTGATTTTGTTATCTACCTTTTCAATCTTAGGTATAATGAAAAACATTGTATACAGGGTGTAAAAAAAAGCACGAATGAAATTTTGGGAAATGATTAAGTATCGATCATAGATTACAGGAAAAATGTAAAAATAAATATTTTGGATATTTTACTATTATTTAAAGAAATATTAAATTTTATTATGAAAGTCAATAGAGAAATAAAATATAAAAATAATTAGACTGTTTTTATTATGTTTCTCTAGAGAAAAAAATAGCTAATGGTCCAAACGACAATAATAACATAAATAAGTATTATTTTATTTAATTTCTCTATTTACTTTCATATTCAAAAAGTATCTAACACGTGTTCCACTTTGCATTTACTAATTTAATATTTTTTTAAATAATAGTAAAATTCCAAAAAAAAAAATTTTATATTTTCCTGTAATCTATGATCGATACACAGTCATTTGCCAAAATTTCATTCGTGCTTTTCTTTACACCCTGTATTGTTTACATTATTTTTCGTTGTGTAGTCAGGTAGTCACTACTTGATTTATTTTTATATGTACTCATAGAACGGAGCAACTTAGGGCTCATACACACAAACAGCACGTTGTCAACTGCAGCCGTTGCTATACGTCCTCGCTACGTTACCTTGCCACACGACGGCGGCAGTCGTCGACGCGTTGACGACTGCCGCCGTCGTGTGGCGACGGCTACAGTCTACTAGTGGCGACGCCGGCTGCAATGAGAAAAGTGCCGTTTGTGTGTATGAGTCCTTACCCCAAAGAATATAAATCGAAATCTCAAAGAAAATCGAGGTTTTATTGACTCCCACGGGACTATTGTTTGTACGAGTATGAAAATCTGTTTCTTGGGAAAACTTGTTCAATTGTATGGGCACAATGACGGCCTACATTATTATTAGAGAATTTTGTAACAGCCTGTATAAAATGATTATCTCCGCTAGGTTGATTACCTATGCGCATTTTTTGTTTTCGATTATTTAGTAGAAATTTTTTACTGGAACATGTCAAGTAGACGTGTGGATTGAGGGACCAGTCCATCTAACATTAGTTCACACGAACGACTGGTCATAGTAAACTATAGCTCTATCCCTGTCACTCGTTATCGGCGATCGAACAGCGCTACCGATAGTTTACTATAACGAGAATAGCTTGCGCGAACTCATGGTAGATGCACTGGTTTAACAATTTTGTAAGTAATTAATTGCACTAATATTTTTGCTTCATTTATTTTTACAAAATGCTGTAAGATTTTCATTAAACCTTGACTGAAAAAAGTACGATATTATTGTTATTAGTGGAATTAATTTTACTAAAACTACAGGGTGTCACATTTCAAGTGAATAAGACAAAAATTATATATAAAGGAACCTGTGGGCTATCCGATAGACCCCTATGTACATTTATGTTACTGCAAGCTACAGTTTCTTGTATTTTTAATAAATAAATTTATTCAAGAAACAACTACGTATTAATTACTTCTACTGTCGTAAATCCCATCCTATTTAATTCTGTATAATGTTACAGGTAACGTATAAGTGCTGGCTGATATGGGTGATGTGTCATTCACATTCACGCGTTGGTGTCTTATACTGGTATTTGGAAAGTAACGTCACGTTGCTGACTTGTTACGGTATGGCGTCATACTCGCTTACTGGTGCATGGTGTAACAAACGTAAGTACTGGTGTTTCAAAGCTGTAATGTTGCTAGCTCATTCATTACGGTATGTTGCGTCATTCTTCCTTACTAATATTACCAACGTATTTACTGGTCTTTCATAGGTAACTTAACGTTGCCGGCTTATTACGGCATGGTGTATCATAATCTCATTGGTGTTACATAAGAATGTTCTTGTCTTTCAAAGGTAACGTAACGTTTCAGCTCCTTAAGGCGTGATATATCATAGATTCTTACTGGTGTTACATATGTATATACTGATACTTCAAATGTAACGTAATATTGCTAGTTTATAGCATAATGTGCCATACTTATGTTTTGGTAGGTCCAAATTCGACATACACTAAGCGATATTGTAACTAATCGGTTTGTGTATAGCTGTGTTTCCTGTCTTCCTTGTAAAGATTACTAAAAATAGAACATAGCGATATACAGAAACCGATCGGTTAAAATATCGTTTAGGCTATGTCGAATAAAGGACCAGAAGATAAGAATGGTACATTATGCAGTAATGTACTAGAAACATTACGTTACTTTTAAAATTCCAATACATATATATGTAACACCAGTAAAGAAGTATGACACATCATGCCGTAATGTGCCCGCTACATTACGTTACTTTTGATAGACCAGTACATACGTAGTTAACACCAGTAAGAAAGTAAGATACATCATGCCGTAATGGGCCGGCTACATTACGTTACCTTTGATAGACCAGTACATACGTAGTTAACACCAGTAAGAAAGTAAGATACATCATGCCATAATGGGCCGGCTACATTACGTTACCTTTGATAGACCAGTACATACGTAGTTAGCACCAGTAAGAAAGTAAGACACATCATGCCATAATGGGCCGGCTACATTACGTTACCTTTGATAGACCAGTACATACGTAGTTAACACCAGTAAGAAAGTAAGATACATCATGCCATAATGGGCCGGCTACATTACATTACCTTTGATAGACCAGTACATACGTAGTTAGCACCAGTAAGAAAGTAAGATACATCTTGCCATAATGGGCCGGCTACATTACGTTACCTTTGATAGACCAGTTCATACGTAGTTAACACCAGTAAGAAAGTAAGATACATCATGCCGTAATGGGCCGGCTACATTACGTTACCTTTGATAGACCAGTACATACGTAGTTAACACCAGCAAGAAAGTAAGATACATCATGCCATAATGGGCCGGCTACATTACGTTACCTTTGATAGAGCAGTACATACGTAGTTAGCACCAGTAAGAAAGTAAGATACATCATGCCGTAACGGGCCGGCTACATTACGTTACCTTTGATAGACCAGTACATACGTAGTTAGCACCAGTAAGAAAGTAAGATACATCATGCCGTAATGGGCCGGCTACATTACGTTACCTTTGATAGTCCAGTACATACGTAGTTAGCACCAGTAAGAAAGTAAGATACATCATGCCATAATGGGCCGGCTACATTACCTTACCTTTGATAGAGCAGTACATACGTAGTTAGCACCAGTAAGAAAGTAAGATACATCATGCCGTAATGGGCCGGCTACATTACGTTACCTTTGATAGACCAGTACATACGTAGTTAGCACCAGTAAGAAAGTAAGATACATCATGCCGTAATGGGCCGGCTACATTACGTTACCTTTGATAGACCAGTACATACGTAGTTAGCACCAGTAAGAAAGTAAGATACATCATGCCATAATGGGCCGGCTACATTACGTTACCTTTGATAGAGCAGTACATACGTAGTTAGCACCAGTAAGAAAGTAAGATACATCATGCCGTAATGGGCCGGCTACATTACGTTACCTTTGATAGACCAGTACATACGTAGTTAACACCAGTAAGAAAGTAAGATACATCATGTCGTAATGGGCCGGCTACATTACGTTACCTTTGATAGACCAGTACATACCTAGTTAGCACCAGTAAGAAAGTAAGATACATCATGCCATAATGGGCCGGCTACATTACGTTACCTTTGATAGACCAGTACATACGTAGTTAGCACCAGTAAGAAAGTAAGATACATCATGCCGTAATGGACCGGCTACATTACGTTACCTTTGATAGACCAGTACATACGTAGTTAGCACCAGTAAGAAAGTAAGATACATCATGCCGTAATGGGCCGGCTACATTACGTTACCTTTGATAGACCAGTACATACGTAGTTAGCACCAGTAAGAAAGTAAGATACATCATGCCATAATGGGCCGGCTACATTACGTTACCTTTGATAGAGCAGTACATACGTAGTTAGCACCAGTAAGAAAGTAAGATACATCATGCCGTAATGGGCCGGCTACATTACGTTACCTTTGATAGACCAGTACATACGTAGTTAGCACCAGTAAGAAAGTAAGATACATCATGCCGTAATGGGCCGGCTACATTACGTTACCTTTGATAGACCAGTACATACGTAGTTAGCACCAGTAAGAAAGTAAGATACATCATGCCGTAATGTGCCGGTCACATTTTGTCACCTTTGAAACATAATTCATACGTAACGTACCGTATAATAGACCTGTCTCACCAGTTACTTACTTCATGAGGGCCCTTACGTACATAAGGATAAAAATATACCACTCGTAGTACGTAGCCGCGTCCATGCCGATGGTAATGTAGCGGGTTACGTATTGCTTGTTCATTCCTCGACATGTGCGCGGCTACATCCCTACGAGTGGTGCATTTTTATCCTTATGTACGTAAGTGCGTTCAAGATTTACGTAGCTTTTTTCTCTCAGTGTACGCACGCTATAAACTAGATTGTCCGTGAGTTTCACAAGAATTCTATAGTCGCCCGTACCTATACGTATAAAGCGTTCGATTGAGATACGTTGGTAACTGAATTTGTAAGAATATAGGTTTCAGTTACTCTTGTCAAAGGAAACTAAAATAAAATTATATATCGATATGTCGGTTATGGGAAATCGAGAAGATGTTACGGATAGCTTGATATGTGCCTTGGAGTTAACTTAAAGTATTCCATGATTCATTAATATCATCTCAGCCTATCATAGTTTACTGTAGACCATAGGTGTCCCTTAAGGGGCGATGTAGTCGTCGGAGGCGACCCGGGAGAGGATGACTCCACCCGGAGCGACATTGGGCTATGTCGCGCCTCATACCGCTCGCTGATCGCTGTGTGAGGGCGCGCCAGGTCGGGAGGAGGGACCTGGAGCCGCTAATGCATTCCTAGGTCCTCTCTACTGCCGAGGAAGGTCGCCGCGGGGTTTTAGTGGGTATCCGTCCCAACAGAGAGGGGAGTCCCACATAATCGTATCGCCGTCCGAGCGGTATGCGTAAAACATTTCCCCAAGTAAAAAAAAGGCTTCCCTTAAGGACTACCACCACAAGTAGTCAGCCCTTTGTATCCATCGGTTTTATTCAGGTCTACAGGTCGTTAGTCCACCAGTAGGCGGTTGCTTACACTTACCAGTACGTGGCGCCACTGGAAAACCGTGGCCTAAGGTGGTTTGAAAACACCGACAGTGAGATGTCTACAATATAACCGTGACCCAACGGCATTAAGCCCACGTGGTGGATTATGGCTCCCATACACTCTCCCAGTGCAAGGAGGAGTAATTTCAAGATTATATTTATATAGGTAAATACCAAAAGCAGTCACGAGATAAAACCTTACGTATAGGTATGGAATAGTGATCGTTTAGGTACAATTCGAATGTTATAGACATTTAGGTCAGCCTCTTCTATAGGATCGGACATGCACCTATAATTGGTTCGCCTCAGTCGTCTTCGTTAGATTTGGCCACTTTGTCATTAATCCTCTATTGAGCTGACAAATTGTTACTAAACTAATATATTAAATTGACTTTGTTGTTGTTTGAAACAATAATGGACAAATTTTAAGATGCATAAATATGCAAACTTTTACATAACTCTGACACCTCGAAAAACTACATATTTATCCAATACAAAAGTTCTATTGAACATTCGATCTTATATACCACTAGCTTTCCGCCCGCGGCTCCACCTGCACGGAATAACTTTATTGCGGATATGTTTAATTTTTTTATCCCGTGGGAACTACCCACTTTATTGGGGTAAAAAATATCCTAAGTCTTAATCCAGGATAATTATCTATAAAGTTTTTAATAAAAACTAGTGTTCCGCCCGCGGCTTCGCCTGCATAGAATAACATTATCGCGGAAATTTCTTTGTCCCGCGGGAACTACTCATTTTATCGGGATAAAAAGTATCCTGTGTTAATCCAGGGTATATTCTACTTATATAGTAGTATTTTATATTCATTATAATCTCTAAAATTGTTTCTTCAGAATTTAAATTTTATATAACGAATTGTAGCGATTGTAATTCTCGTAAAGTAGGTACCATTGGAAAAAAATTAAATAAACAACAAAAGAAAGCTTTAAATAAACAAGTGAACGAGAAAATCGTTATGTCATCGTCTGTATATTGAATATTTAATTCGGACGCTTGTTATATAATATAAGGTAAAGCAACACTAATAAGGCCATTAAGTAATGAATCGGGTATAATCATCCGTACTTACTCGTTATATACCCGTTCCCTTGTCAATGGACCCCTGTTATTATTATATTATGGCTTCAGTAAAGGTTTGACATGTGGTAGCGATTATTATTTTTTATGTACATCTAATAATTTATATTTTTATTAGAAGGTAAGCGTAACTGCATGGACGAGTGCATGTAGACAGTTAACTTTTTTTTAACTTTCGATTAGAAGCAACAAATAATTGAAGCGAAGATACAATTAAGCGTCAATTATTAAAATGCGGAATACTAAAAGAATCATCAATCATTACGGATGCGTATGTAGTTTGTAATATAATGCGAACAATGATTAAATCATCATAGGTTTTTCGGTAAAGGAATATTTTAATGCAATAAGCATCCAGGTAAGAAACGCATAATGCAAATAAAAGATTAAAACGCATGACGGTCATTTACAAAGTGACAATGTGTGCGCTTTTATAATAAGGTGCCGGTAGACATTCAAAATTTGCCTTTAAATAAATTGATAAACATTTATCATTTTTTACCCATTTAAACAGAAACTATGTGCAATAAATGCTATAAAATTTCTGAGTATTTAGATAATGACTATGCATGGACATGAACCGCTTGGCGGTATTCAGTCTATTATTTTTTTTACTTTGTCGAATCACAAATTGTAAAAAACTCTTTAAAACGACCAAACCTTGAGTTTCGTGGCCGTCTTCACTGGGGAGTAGGCCTTGTGAATAAGCGGTAATACATGACGTTTTCAGATGTTATTTTTAAAATTGACAAAATAAAACTTTTTTGATATGATTTTTTTTATCAATTATTATTTAAGGTTTTTTTATCCATTAGGACATGGCAATTCCATCGTAGCTTTGATATTATTTGGTTTTACACGAGTTTCATCTGCGGGGTACATACATATATGAATATTGTTTAGTAGGTGGCAGAACATTTTTTAAATGTGCGTCTGTCCACCACCTTTTCAAAGGCGCTGTGTTATGTTACGGTTGTTTGAGATAAGATAGTAAGTTGAGGATTTTCGCTGACAGAACGCGCTCATCACCCAGACACAGGAAGTCATAAACATAAGCCAATTCTTTGAGGCTTCTGCTTCGGTATTCTGCACTGGTGATAGGTAACGGCCGCTTCCAACCGGTGGCTCTGGCTCTATTCCTGCTACCAAGTATGAAACAGCACGTTGAGTTTTAGTGATAAGAATAGGAGTGCTATATATTTCAAGGGTCATGCCTTCATAGTTTTTAACGACAACTGATGTATTTGATGTCTAGGGGATTGTCTAGGTGTAATTCAGGTGACCTAAAAAATCTAAATTATTTACATTTTCAAATAAACTATAGGACACCGACCAAGTCTACTAGACCGATGATATTACACTTAAAAACATCAGGCTTCTCAGTTTCTTAATTAAATTTTCAAAAGAAAAATCCTCCCGTCTCAAAAAACGTTAATTGATCATCAGCTAGTTGATACCGAGACTAGAAACTCCCTCGCCGCGCCTATATGGAACCAAGTTGGTGTAACTTCATAAACCGGGCTAAGTTCTCTCTCCGCTTTTCAGAAAACGTTTATATCAATTTGCTTCAGAAATATTGGATAACTGTTGCGCTCTAATTGCATTACAGGTTTCAAGATTGAACTTTCTGCTCATAAGTGTCTATAGTACACATTTGAATATTACAAAGTTTTAACATAATGTATTGAAGGCCCATGATATTTGGACTCCTAAGCGCTTGTGTTTGGGAGATTTTTAACCTCCAATTTGGTGTGGTTCTCGTGATACTACTATGTATGTAAGCTGGGCTTCTCTTCTATTTGAATGATCAAATTTTAATTAGGGTAAATGGGTACACTTTTTCTCGCTAAGTTATTTTTTTCTTGTTTTTGAATTTAATAATTTTTATGTAATCTATCTGATGCATGCGCTGTTTACATATAATTGTTTGTACATTGAGCTAATAACTAATAAACATAAGGCTTCATTACTCTAAGCGATGTAACAAGCGTTTGTAAACCTATTTAATAAAATAAAAAAATAAATAAAATAAGAAAATTTATAGTGAAATCCACATAAATAAATTCAGTGCTCCCATACAATAAAGTTAAGTGTACTAGAATCCATCAATGAAGCCATGCAGTGGATCCTAGTGGACAGAAAGGCGTTGACAAACATACGAACAAACCCATATGTCATAGACTGGACTGGACAAGTGAGTGCAATGGTTATGGAAAGAGACAACAGTTTTTCTCTTCAACTGAATCGTCTTCAGGATTTTATCAGTTCTACAAATTATTAGGAAACAAAATTTTGTCACGTTGTAACTAAAACGTTGGTCAAAATGGTTTTGATTGAAATGGTTAACATATTAAATTAATACTAAATGAAGGTCCCCATAAAATAACTAGTTGAATTCGAATAATCATCAACAACCTTACACGTCCCCACTGTTGGGGCACAGGCTCTGTTCTCAACAAAATTACCGCGATTAAATGGTCTCATTTAACGTGTCCTCCGAATCAGGGAAACACTCGTATTAAAAATGCCACTAGTAGTCACTTATCCAAGGACTGAACGGGCCAGACATTGCTTAACTTTTTCTTATGTACAACAGGTTAGCACTTTATCTCAATCACGCTTGGTGTTAAGTGATGATGAGGCCGAAGGCGGAAGTGTACTGACCCGGAAACCGCATCTTATTTGGGGGACTGGCTCTCTTATCTCTGACAACCGGAATACAACAATGTTATTAACATTGCCGTTTGGCGGCAGACTTAGATAATATGGTGGTAGCTAGCCAGCGGGACGTTTAAAATACCAACCAAACCGAGTACTAAACACGTAGTACCCCCCGGGGTATCGAACCCGCGACTCGTAAACCCTATATTCTTTACATTGAGCCACGGAGGCGGGTAACTTCGCTAATTGAAAACGAATACCGAATGCCACTGCGCTACGAATTCGAATACACGCGTGAATCAAAATACAAATGCAAAGCAAAATACGATAGACCATCATTATATCAGCCACAGGACGTCCACAACAAAAAATTGCTAAAGTAAATTAATCTAGCAATAGACACATCTGTTACTTGGCTGATTCTGTCTAATTTACTAAATGTTTAAGTAACAGATGTTCAGTTAAACACATGACTAGAAGGCTGGTCTCTATTTAGCATAAAGGGCGAGCCTCGCTATTCAACGAGGCAATGTCGCCAGCCTAGTCGAACCCTTCGGGCCGTGCAATACCTGGGACGTTTTTTTTTATTTCATTTTTTTTATTTATCTCATTCATTATTTTATCTAAGTAATCTTTAGTTCAATTTATTTTGCTATTAGAGCTATAGGTTTTTGACATTAAAATTTAAATGTCAAAAAAATCCGACAGCATATTTTGTATTTTGCGGACGCTGTGTTGGATTTTTTAACATGAAATGTATCCTATTACACTCCAGATATCAAGACGAATCTAACGACACCATGTACTTTGAAATCTGTCAAGCCGTTTAGGCTACAGAATGCGCCAAAGGAACGGACAAACAAATATCCTTACATTCATACTTACCTACATACATACACTCGAAAAACATTACCCTCCTTTATTCGGCAGTCAGGTAATAAAAATATCTTGCTACATTGTCAATAAAGGGGCGCAAAAATACAATTGTCATCACCGGGAAAGCCTTGAATGTTTTATTGTGCTAGACGTACTCCTATCTATATTTAACATCACAAAACAAAACTTGAATCAACGCATCTTAGAATTGAACAGCTAAAAATTGGCAATACATCCTTCTTCAGTAAGGTTCCATTTTCATGAATTGCATCATGAATTTTCATCATATACGGGACCACCCTGGCTATCATCATCTCAGCCCGTAAACATCCATCCCAATGCAGAGATATAGGCCTTCCCTCGTATAATGAAGGAGCATGAACCACAGTCCACCACGCTGACCCAAAGCGGGTTGCGTACTTCACTCACATGCCTTCCGATTTTTATTTATCATGCATGCAGCTTTCCTCACGATGTTTTCCTTCACCGTTTAAGAGCAGTCGGATAAATGCACATAACTAATTAAATTTAAGAACTCATTGGTACATGGCTTCCCTTGGACTTCCCAAATTGGGAGACTGCGTCTTAGCCGTTGAGCCACCGACCCTGCCTATAAACCTACCCTTTCTAACAAAAAAGAATTGTAGTTATCGGTTCGCAACTGGTGAAGATATCGCCGAATATACCTACATTATTAACTATTTAAGTCTTTAAAAATCAAAAACCCGACAGCATATTTGTATTTTGCGGACGCCACGTTAGATTTTTGACCATAAAATGTATCCTATGACACTCTGGGTGCCGAGACGAATCTAACGACACCATGCACTTCGAAAGCGGTCAAGCCGTTAAGGTTACAGGATGCGCCAAAGGAACGGACATACATACATACACTCGAAAAACATTAGCTTTTAGCATTAGGCAGTTGGGTAAAAAAGAACAGTCCAATTGATACATTGTTACTTTTTGGAAGTCGGTCAAAAATTCTAAATATCATCAGCATCCTCGGCGTGATCACTAACAAGCTAGACTGCTTTTAATTACATAATTTCCAATTCAATGATGCGACGATAATTCACGTATAACAACTTCACTACAACATTTATTGTCTGTCTATTAACATAGAATAAGCAATATAAGTAGTAATAACAAAAGCCGCTTTAACCGCCTCCGTGGCTCAATGTAAACAACATTGGGTTTACGATTCGGAGGTCGCGGGTTCGATCCCCAGCGGGGTGCATGTTTAAGTACTCGGTTTGGTTGGTGGTAGGGCATTTTAAAATGTCCGCCTGGCTAGCTACTACCATCTTATCTAAATCTGCCGCCAAGCAGCAATGTTGTGTTCCGGTTGTCAGAGATAAGATTGTCTGGCTACAGTCCCCCAAAATTTGTTGGAGTTTCCGGGTCAGTACGCTTCCATCTTCGACCTTCGACCTCATCTTCACTTAATATCAGGTGTGATTGAGGTCAAGTACCAACCCGTAGTGCATTAAAAAAAGAGGTCACTGATACTTAAATAAAAAAAAATTTAAGAATCACAGAATTAAACGATAGATACTAATTCTCTAAAAATAGAAAAATCTGAGTAGTGCTAATAGTTGAATTTATTTGATAGAACGCAAACTAAGGTTAAAACGCGAGAGCTTCAGTTCCAATTCACCCACAAATTACGTAAAGCCTCAAAGCTTCTGACTTCCGACCGCGCTACTAGCACATGCACTTACACACACATGTAACCGCACAGCCTTCACCGGTGCAACGTAACGCGCCTGTGTGGGTGTATTGTCAGGCGCGTGTAAGATCAGGGCCATCCACCGCCTGCCGCCCATGCTACCCTGGTATTTTGTCTAGGGACTGTAAAATGGTTGCGGAGCTCCATTTGAAAATAGACAAATAAATATTTTATAGAAGCCACTGAACGGATCAATTACCAGTATCCAAGTAAGGTTTGAGAGCTTATAAAAAGTTGTATTATGAAGACCGTTTTATCAAATTACGTAATCGAGATGTCTTTTTTTTTGCTAAAACTATATTTTTTGCAAGAGAAGGCCAGAAGTGTATAATACTCCAGGGCAAGGGCATGTGCCCAGGGCGGTAGATCGTGAAGGGCTGCCTTTGGCCGATTTTCATAATTAATGGTACAAATTTATTTGTGCATCTTAAGAAAATTGGTGTTAATCACAGATTTGTGTGTTAATATTTTTAGGCCTTTATCGATATTAATTTCAACTTAATCCTTCTATAGAGATATAGAATCTTGATAAACAGACAGACAACCGCACAATAAAGTCGTTCTATAAAGGTTCACTTATTCTAAAATGATGTACGGAAATCTATAAAATTCTATTTGTTTAAATTCCTAGGAAAGTCAGCAAGTTCATTGTTTCAAAATATTGTAGAAGAGGTAAGTCAGTAAGAGAAATACAATATGAATATAAGTAGGTGACACGCTGGCTATTTTTCGCTGCTTTTGATTTGAAGGCGTGAAGCATCGTGCGGCATCGTCCCAGCCCCAGGTGCAAATAAAGCCGATTACATACGGACTACATTTCTCTTGGAGAGAGTATTTTCTCGCCATTGTCGGTACTAAGTATCTGTGTGAAATATTTCAAACGAAGCGCATAGGTTGACGTACTTAGTTCTATCTACAAGTGCAAAATTTTACCTCTATTGTGACACGTGAAGCAAAGGCTATTTGACAATTTAACCGTTGCAAGAAATGATTCGCGGTAATCAATAATAAATCGCGTTGATCATTTATTTAAACCGTTACTATGTAGGTATATACTTTTTGTGTAGGTAAATGCATATCAACATAAGTCTCATTTAGCTTTTGAATGACTGACTGACCTAGAGATCATTGCACAGCCAAACGCGTGACGGAAATGGATGAAATTGGCAGGTATTAATTAGGTTAAGACACCATTCATCTAGTCCCAAACTATTCGTATCCATCACATTTACTCCTCGCGGGATTTGAACCCGCAACCGTTAGTTTCGCTGACAGGGTCAGTGCCCACTACACTAATCGGTCGTCAATAAATAAACACGTGTTTCAAAATTTTCATAATTCTTCCTAAAAGTTCTAGTTCTAAGAAATTAATTATTTTTGGGAATTTTGGGATGAATAAATGTCTTTTTATTTTTTATTTATTTTTATTTAAAAGTTTCTAAAAATTGCTATTCGATGGCCAATACAAAATGTTACACAGCGATAGCGGCATTTTAAAACGCTGGCTTTTAACGACATTTTAATTGTTTTTCATCTTCTTTTGCTGTTTACCGTGAAGGAAATTAGTTAATATGTGGTGATCCATGCTGCCAAGTCGCGGGAGGATAGCTAGTGCCTACTTCATAATAATCTTATGACTAAGAATAAAAAATATTAAAAAAAACTAATCGCAAAAAAATATATTTCAATACAATAGCATTAAATATACATACTCGTACATAACGTTACGACCTTAATCCCAAATGGGGTAGTCAGAGATATCCCAAACACTAGTGTTTGGGTGTTCCAAACGTTAAAAGTTTAATGATTAAAACAACATCCATGGTTCCATCCATCCACATCCAACATTCTTATGAAATATACAGAAATGCATACGTGACAGTGGGTGAGCCCCTCGCATCGCCAAAAACGTACAAAACTATAGATGGCTTTTGGTGGAAAATCCCATAGTCGCCTTTTACAACACCCACAGGAAGAGCCGGGTTGGTTCTATTTTTTTTTTATGGACGACGGGTGCGTACTTGACCTCAATCACACCTGATGTTAAGTGAAGATGAGGTCGAAGGTGGAAGCGTACTGACCCTGAAGCCCCAACACATTTGGGGGACTGGCTATCTTATCTCTGACAACCGGAACACAACAATGCTATTAACATTGCTGCTTGGCAGCAGATTTAGATAAAATGGTGGTAGTTAGCCAGGTGGACATTTTAAAATGCCCTACCACCAACCAAACCGCGTACTTAAACATGTACCCCGCTGGGGATTGAACCCGCGACCTCTGAATCGTAAACCAGCCACGGAGGCGGTTAAATTTTCGGTTCTATTCTATTAGAGCGCTGATACCACACAGCAAAAAGCATTAAAAATTATTTTACTATTAAGCAGCAGTGACCTTATTTAAAATTTGTTTGTTTGTTTGTTTGTTTTTAAAATTTATCACGTCTAATGATTTAACGAATTTTTGTGCGAAATTCAAACAAAAATACGTTTACGTTGGAGCTCTATCGTATGGGATTACAACACATTTTCAAATTACCAGAGTAACAGCTTGAATGTAGAGAATCGGAAATGATTATTGCGTTTCTACTTCACTATAGACACTTAAAATGGCTCTAATTTGGTGTCAATACTATTTTTCTAATCTTCTCTATTAACTTATTAGAAATGTGTCCTGCCTGTGTGTGAAACAAGTTTCGTTAGTATCAGTTATAGACTTGAAAGTTTATATGGAAATATGGAATAGCGCAATGCAAACGCTCTTCAATAAGCTCCATCTACAGGATATTCTGCGTTATGGCTAATATTTATATTGATTTGAGATAGACATATCTGCGTCCAAACACAATCGTTAAAAAAATATTGTCATTTCAACTTATCACAGTCTGAACTTGAGCCAGCCATTCAACACTACGTTTACTAGTACACTCATGAAGTATTTAAAATACAGTGATTTAATATTTCTCAAAGCAAATTTTTAAATAAAGCACACTTGTCAGCATCAAACAGTAGTACCTACCTAACTTGTCTCAATTGTTTATTGAAAATAATCGATTCAATGAAGGCGAAGTTTGGTCAGAGCCCGCCAGTACGATCCGCTTGCAGAACTTTGATCCAGAGCCGCGGTGGAACGTTTACAGTTTCACGAAACAGACTAAATACCTAGAATTCGGATAAGTCCTGTAAGTGTACACGGCTTACATAATAATTAGCCATGCAATTCAGTCTATTGCCGAGATGTTTCGTTTTTATTAACTTGGATGGTTAGTGACTTACCTATACGTAATCGTCGTTGTTTAATTTAGTGGAATGGAAAATGGGCCTTTTAATCTGTAATTTTTAAAAGCTCTACTTTTACTTGTCATCATATAAACTATCCTTATTGTATTTCAGATTGATATCAATAATGGCATTTAATGTTGCTGAAGTGCAGTTTTCTGCGTATTACGCCTATATAAATGGTGTGCTTTGAACTTGTATAAAGTTTCTGTAAAAATTTCACTTAAATGTTTAGTATAGGTATGTGGTTGACCATACAAAGACGTAGAACTTTATTCTAGAAAATTGGTATTGATTCAATTACTTTAGAAATGGACTATTTCTTCTTAATAGTTGAAAAATGTGTCAACTTTTTATTTGTGTCCGCTTGCGGGTAGAGTTTGGGAGTAGTTTGCTTGAGAAATTTCCCTAAATCTCGATAACAGTTTGGTTCATAGGACTGACTTGATGCTGAGCCAAATTGTTCAATGCATCAGAGCCGGTGCGACAACGCAGTTTGTAGAATATTTTGATGCTAAATTGTAGCTATTTTCTAATTTCTATTTATATGGTTCAATCGACAAGCCGGCACAGCGTGTGGACAAAATTGTAAATCAACACCTTAGTGCTTCCTTCGGTACAAGTACATACATTCAAAGTATATATATATCGTAGTACAAAAAGCATCTAAACCTATCCAATTTCACAAAATTCCACCTACAATATATTTATGTGTAGAACCCACAATGTATACAAATGCAATTCTAGTCCTTCGAGTGCGTCCCGATTGCTTTGTGTGCTGAATAGTTGTGGCTACCAAGACAAATGTCGGACCCACATAGAGACGACATGTTACTTCCGAGAATATCCTCTTTTATCTCTATTGATCTACTATTTTCAGAAATAAGAAATATTACAGTTGAATACAAAGGGCGTGGAGAAGCCTCGGTCAGTACTGGAATTATATTTTTAAGAGCAATATAAGTATAGGCGGCATGAATTTTGACATATCTAGCTATGTTTATGATTTCGCTTTAGATGTCATTTCGCACCGATAATAGCCGACAAAGTCAGCGTGAAATTTGCCTCCACACTCGCAATATCGTTCACTGTTTTAGTTCAGATATAAGTTTATATCTCACGCACTTCACGAGTATGTGGGCCGAAATACCTGCCAGCGGCTACTATGTGACGCTACTTTCATGAAATGAGTAAGGGTGCATTTGTGTTCACTCTTTGTTCACGCCCCGCGAACCCTTTGAAGCAGTCACTAAACCGACTCGGAATGGAGAACAACGCGCGAACAAGCGCAACAACCATCCACATCCCATCCCATGTTCATGCTTTTCACGGGTGTACGTTCACGACGAGATTGTGGAGTCTGCTTTAATAAACTATTAAGAGCGATTAGCAAGAAAATGGGTTTGTATCCACGACGGCAATGTTTTGTTTAGTGAGGTGTATATGCGGGCAACTGAGTTATCACTGTCGTTGACTTAAAGTTCAATTTCACATAAACCGTTGAACAATAACAGTATAATTTAAAACACACAAAACAATTAAAACTGCCATACCACCAACTAAATCGACTACTAAACCTACCCCGCGAGATTAGTACCTGTGACCTCTGGGCTGTAAACCATATCTTATGTTATTATATTGTGTCACGGAGGCAGCTAACATATATTTGTCAGGGTTTTTGTTCTGTCGTAAATTGGTGGTGAATATTTACATCGGTGGTAGAATTATTCGTAGATAGAAGCATAGAGGTACCAACTATGAATTCAATCCCCAGCCATATTAAGGTCTGGTTACCAACATCTTATGGGCTGAGCCTGAACGGAAAATGAAAACGTCGCGAAGAAAAGTAGGCATCGGATAATATCTGACGTGTGAAATGAGGAAAGCAATTGCTAATCTAAGCAGTATATTCGTTATGCCTAGAAGTCATCTTCCTATGTTCTTTAATGAAAAACTTGAGTCGAGAGAAATCAGTGACAGAAATCAGAAGTCTAATGAAAATAAAATTACGAATCTATATTGTGATGATATTTAAAAATATATTAATATAGAGACTTTTGTACATTGGGCACTAATATATCGTAATTTTTTCTAACACAGAGTGTAACATAGGTTGATGTTTCGTTACTTAAACTCTGTAAGTACTTTCGCTTTTCTTATGTGTCTCTCTGTTTAAAAAACGTAAATAGACACTTCCATGTGGGGTTCTTTGTATATGAAATATGAAAAAAAAAATATGAACATTTTATGAAGTTCAAGATAAGGTGTGAGCAAGAATCTCAAATATTTGCTATGAAGGTCAATAAGTATCGATTTAATTACAAAACAATAGAGCAGGAAAGTAATCCGACGTTAGATTGGATCTTAATTTACTTAATTTAGCAAGATGAATAAATAACAGACGATTTTATGTTGCTATAGGTTAATTAATTGATTTTAAATTAAGGATAAATTCCGCTGACAAATATAATTTGATAAAACCTAAAGTATCTCTGAGCCGTGGGCTCAGACTATCTGATATCAATTTCATTAAGAGTTTTATCGCCCAATCCGACAATCCCATTGGCATAATAAATTAAATTGCAAAGTAATAACATTATGCATTGTACAAATTAAGTGTTAACCACAACCGGAATGACGTTTAATTTTAAACTATCGATAGCCGCGAGAAAAACTGATTTTGATTGGGGCGTCGGCGCCCGTGATCGTAGAGTGTGGGGCTGAAGGGGCGGTGTTCATTCCCAACTAATCCAAACTTGGAAACTGATTTTTACTCTACGTCGCATTTTCTCGAGTTGGGTAAAAGAACTTTTTCCGTTGAAATAATATTACACCAAGTAATACCGACAATATTTTTAGGACTACTAATTACATTTACGGGCTTTACATTACAATAACAAGTTTTATTTTCTACTCCCGTAAAACAAATTTCTGATTGGTAAACGAAAATCTGTTTCAGTATCGCGCATTACGTAGTAAGTATGTAATACCGTTATGTAATAAGTATTTTCCATTACAAAATTATTAACATGGTCCTTTATTTCTTAAAAGTAAGAGGAGAGAAAAAGCTACTAATGGTTTGATGGCGACTACAAGCAATCTATCTCGCAAGAGGAAAATGTTTGTGTGATGACATTTATTCCCGAGTTATAGATTTATATGGCTATCAGTTTTCGAGTTGATATCCATAGCAGAGGTCCTGGTGCATAGCGATGCTCAGCTTGTGGGCAAGGTGCTAGGATCCATGGTGAATGAGGTCTTAAAATATTGTAATTTATGTAACTTATCTTTATTATAGCATTCGAAGAACAATACTGTATATACTTAATGACCCACGTTTACAACATTCCTGGAAAGAGAGACTTTGAAGCCTATTTCGAAAATCTTAAAAAACACTTGTATCATGAATTCTGCAAAAGTTTTCCTGTTTTCTACTCTAAAGAAACCTTGGTAACGAGAGTAGCCCTCTTGGTGCGGGTGCGTATCCCACCCTGCGCCCTGTGCGGGGCGGAACGGGCGGCCGTCGGTAAGTGTTACGAGAACGTTCTCGCAACTTCTGTTCGCCTGGTACTATTTGGCATTGACTTGGGAAGGCCCCCGACGATTTGTTGGGCAATTTCCAACTTCGGCTTCGGAAAATTACTGTTTTACAAATAATATGAAAAAAAAAATTTAATAAGTTGTAGATTGGGGTTACAGTAATTAATTATGTGGAGGTAGTTTAGATTTATATTGACGTGAAAAGACTTGTTACGTTAAACAGTGACACAAGAAAATAATGAAACTTAAATGAAAGGTGGAAAACCTATCCTCCTTCAGTTGTTTCCATGTTTATTGTTAGCATAGGTAGGCATGGACCAAACATCTGGTCCATGTACAGGTTATTTGGTGGCTATAATAGTTGGGTTTGCATTACACACGGCGTTTATTATTACACTGTTCACGATGTTGTTGTTAGATTTCATTCAGAATTAAACTGATTCATAATACAATAAGGAAATTTGAAACAATTAAATTACATTCGTCTAATAAAATCAAGTGTACCAACAAGATTGTTTTTCACAAATACAATTAAATATTGCCAATACATCTGATATCGTATAGAAAGTTAAGCATCCTGGAGAGCTGTTTGAATTCGCCAGAAAATAACTAGTGAGATTTTGAATTTGATTTGTAAAATCTCATTTGACGTCATATTATTTGAGTTTAGAACTATCCATCTGTGACTGTGATAATATTTAGATGACTAAAGCGGCGAACACTATAAGTTACGTAGTAACTATTATCTAATCTGTGGTACAAGGATGAAAGAAGGTTGAAAAAAGTAACTGTGGTAAAATAAGCAGGAATCTCTAATAATTTTTATGTCGTCGTGTTCTTCGCAAATATATTATGATTTGTTTTATTTTTGAGAAACACACTGTACCTATGTATATGCTTCGACAGTATTGTATCTTCCTTATACAAAATCATGCCTTCGCCCTTTGCTCGAGCTTCTATTCTAACTCATACTCGTGCAGGATGGCTTTCTTGATGGTGTCTGTAGTTTGTAATATAATTTCAAAAACTATTATAATATGCAACCAAAGAGAATTTATTGTATTTCACCACAGTCACCAAAGAGATTATGATTACAAATATTGTATGAAAATAGAACTAAGGAGAATATCATATTTTGTTGTCACAACATTGCCTTCTGCCCGGGGAGGCGCTAGAGCCCCCGGGGCAGGGTTCCAAGTTTTATCTATTCAAATTTTTTTAGGGTTCCGCAAAGGGCAAAATATTCCCTATTGCTGACCGTCGCAGGTCTCTAGCTCGTAAACGGAATATCTGTAAAGACACGGGATTTTTTTATTTTTCAAGGGGGTCCCATACATGTAATAGAAATCGAAAAAAAATACCTATTCTAGCATGTTGGATGTCATTGTCTAAAGCTTATCTATTGACTAGTTACAAATATTTATTAGGAGCCCATACTGTCCCACTGCTGGGCAAAGGCCTCCCTCCTCTCTCTCCGCGACTCTGTCCCGGACCTCCTCTGACCAGTTGGTTAGGTTCTTATCCAGTTCATCTCGCCATCTCCTTTTCGGTCCGCCGCGACGCCTTACTTATAAATATATTATGTTTTATCTTCAAAAATAAATAAGCCGTCAAGGTTGTCACTTTTAGCCCCCGATGCAAAAAGGCTTGTAATAAGTTTGAAGGTTATGTCTGTCTGTTTTTCTTTCTGTGGCATCTAGCGCCAAAACAGGTGAACTGATTTGAAATAGATTTTTATTTTCGAAAGCTGTTTGTTTGTTAATCTGAAGTATAACATTTTGTAATTTTTTAATTTATAATTATAGACCATGTTTGTTACGGGTTCTAACTTAAAAACTAAACTAATACTCAAAACACCGATTCATAATGTATTTTGTAAGGTGTGACCAAACCAAACAATTTTTTTTTCTTTCAGGTTGTCGCGATGATTGGTAACAGAAGATTTCATACAGTTATGAATTTGATTGGCCACATGTACGGAATCCTAATACGCGAGGCCCGACTTGCACTTGTTTTATTCATCTGTCATTAGTTAAATGCAAGAGATAGGAAAACGATCTTTCGTGCACGTCGTTTCGAACCCTCTAGAGAAAATATTTAACATAATGTGTATTATAACTATTTACCACAGATATTTTGCCGTTTATCATATTTAAATACTAATATTTTATCACTTTAATTAAATGAGGTTAATTGATGCAAAAGAAATAATGTTTCACCTAAAAATTTAACTTCAAACTTAGATCATTTATTTTGATAGTATTGAATCTAATTTAAACATTAGGTCAAATTAAGAGTAATATATAAATATTAATATTTAAATATTAATATCTAAATAATAAGTCGTGCTCATAAACTATGCTAATAATGATTACAGTTTTCATGATATTCCACGTAATATATTTGCTGTGAAAAGCCAGAGAAATGTAATTTAACAAAATAAATAATAATAGGTCTTAATAATGTATATTGTACTCGAACGGATAAAATTCATTCAATGGTATATTATAGACTCCGTCGGGATCTGGAGGGAGTAGGCCATGCGGATTACGGCATACGATGCGATGGTAAGGGTGTTTTGAGCATCTTTTAAAAATAATTGGGATAGACGTAACAATACACAATGCCGTGATATGATATGTTTTTGTTTTAGTATTAATTTAACTTTGAATTTTAGTATAACAATATTTAATAAGTATTATTTCGATTTAGGAAGCAAACTTGTTGAATACATTACACACTGTAAATTATGCTGTCTGATTCCCGTTCCTTGTGAACTCAATGCGCTATTTTATGGGGAATTTGTTATAGTTTAAATGTTTATAAAACAAATTGCTACCAATGCTAAATATAATAATTAACAGCTTACGACATTGGTATAATTAATTCGAAACGAATATTTATAATTTTATCTATGTGAGACTTACGAGGTCACCCAAATAAGACAGAAGCAAGAAAATCGTAGCAAGAACCCTAACGGGCTCTTATTGTTAATGTTAACACATTATTTGTTTCAAACGCTTTAGTATACAAAAAGAAAATACATAAATTCTTTCAGAATAGTTCAAACATAGCTACTTTAACACATACAGTCCGTATTTTATATTTTCTAGTTCAATAGATTTGATACTAATATTTTTTTGTTTAATATAAAATCAATTACTTGTCCAAAAGATTATTGCTGACAAATTATAGCTCCTAATTGTTAAAGTTAAATATTATAAAAAAAAAATATTTACTTATATTGTAAGGTTTTGGGACAATTTGGATTTTAGTTTTGTATTTATTTTGGTTGCTGAATTGGTTAAAAAAAAATCCCTTATTATACAATACAATACAATACAAATACTCTTTATTGCACTTTATTATAACTACAGGTAATAGATTTATTTTCCAAGATTTTGAAGAAAAAATAAAACTTCATCCATAATATACAATCTTTTACAGGAAATTTGCTGTTGATGCGAAATATTCATCATTGAAACACTTCTCTATTCAAGCGAAGTCGTGGCGAAACTGATGCTCAAGGGTGTAATTTTGTAAACCTTCGTCATTTACAATTTTTACAAGTGCATATTTAACGATGTCTATTTCCCGCACTAGAAATCGATATCTAACGTATTATTTGTTGTTCAGTCACTATATTATTTATGTTATGAATTGAATCTTATTTCCTTATAGCGCTTAGGGTTTTTTTATTGGACATATGCGTATTTGATAGTAGAAAGAAAGGGTTAATGTAACAGTACGCTTTCACCTTCGGCCTCATCTTCACTTAACATCAGGTGTGATTGAGGTCAAACGCTAACCCGTTGTGCATAAAAATAAATAAAAAATCTGTTAAAGTTAAATAGCAATAAAATAATCAACAATTTGTATGAAGGAAATATATTTTTGGCATCCAACATTCAGATTACAAAAGGTAACGAAATGCGAGCACCTACACGTACATTTTAACAAAGTTCCAAACTCACGCTCCACGCAACACCTTTTAATAATCATGAAGCGTTTACAAATTGAAAGAGAGAGTTGGGACACGAAAACCCGCTTTCCCACATTCCGACGATAAAAGGGAAACCCGCTTCAAGTCCAACTAGGCTCTCCCGAGAGGGACGCCGCGAGAATTTTACGTATGCTCGAGAGGGAGGTGAATAAAATGTTAGGATAGCTTACCTCCTCGGTAGCCCTGGTAGCCTGGTAACTCGTTACAGGTCGCGTAACGTCGCGGGTAGTAGCGGACTCAGAGTACGAGCAGCTACGGCGACTCGGTGGCGCGGACTGCAATCGCATCACAGCCCAACGGGGGTGGTGCATCTATGTGCAAGCGAGACTGCACCGCCCGCCCATTTGCCTCGTGCCTCACTTTCCCGCCCTAATTCTTGTTAATTTTATTCTGTTTAACTTACACTACGAATTGTTCACTAGAAAATTATCGATAATTAATTACTCTTATTATGAACAATTTTTTACACAAGTAGACGCACAAAGTCGTCAAACAGTTATTTAATGTAACGGCAGCGGTACGTAACAACGACAAGTTTGAATACAGGATAAATTTTATTGACTGAACGAGATCACGTCTATTTGTGTACTGATTAGAGTCGTCTAGACGTTATCAGAAGGTTCGTTACAAAGGTAGAAGAAACGGCGCGGCGGCGGCGGCGGGCCGATCCGGGCCCGCCCACGGCCGCCAGTTGCTCCGGTGACCGCCCGCCCGTCGCGCTCGCTATAATTTTTCCTCAAATTAACGTGTTACCAACTTAAAAGATGCCTGTCGGTTGCAAGTGCCTTAATTCCACTTTTACTAGGCCGCTGTTATTTAATGAGTATTAGAGTAGGTACCTACATCGTGCATTACACGAGAAGGTATGATCCATATAAGGAAATTAAAATTAATATTTTCCATAAAATTTAAAAACATAAAGAAAATATATTTTCTTAGTACTGAGAATAATTACCAAATACTTGTGAACCCATGATGTGGATGTACCCGAAATGGATTCCACAGAGAACTTAATTCCGGACTTTCGAGTAGTAACGGATGAATACGATTATAAATCCTGTATCTTGCTATTTTCTATTTATATCGATAGGTATTCAGGAATTGTGTAAATTGGTCCCCAAACCTCCTAAACAAGCATAAGGAGTAATATCTTTAGAAACTGATAACCATTGAGAAAAACAAGAGCAAGTATGACGTAATAAAGATCATCAACACAGTCAATGTTTGAAACAACATTCATGGTTCAACAATCCAAATATACAGAAATGTAAAGCCCTAATGTTTTGGTATAAAACCCTTAGTCGCGTTTTGTGACGCATGCGACGGGTTTGTTTCAATTCTCTTTACTATTGACTATTTACTATATACTAATGACTTTTTAAATTTAATTTAATTACTTATGTGCATTTATCCGATTGCTCTTAAACGGCTACATGACTGAAAAATTTTGAAAAAAGTCCCCTATCCGCACTGGGTCAGCGTGGCAGACTATGGCCCATACTCCTTCTATATGAGGGCAGGTATCCCTGTAGTGGGATGTTTAGGGACTGATAATGATGATAAGTTTAACCACAATGGTGGCTAATGTAATCTTGATGCTGACTCTACCTGCCTAATTTTATTAAGTATTTATTCTTGGACTCAAGAATGCAGTACTAATAATCTGTATTTTATATCTAAGGTAACATGATAAAAAGAAACGAATCGATTGACATCTTATTTATCACAATACATACACGTATACCTAAACTGATTATGCCATAATCCTACTTTTGCTTTGCACTACGAGTATTCGGCTAAGAAAGTAATAGTGTCTGTACGTAATGTTAATACTCGTAAAATGAGAAAAATTTTCTTCTTCGTTCTGTAAGAAGCTGAGATGCCACGAACTTTAAATGTATATTATTTCAATGTGAGTGCGGAAACCAATAACGTGTAAGTTTACGTCACAACTTTACTTGCAGTCTGAGTTTTCTATTTTTAGTTATAAAGAGTGAGTCACTGAGTGTTTCATGTATTGTATAAAATAGTTAATTTACACTATAATAAGGTTAAGATTCAAGATGAGTTAATTTGTCAGCCTACCAATGGTAAATGAAAAGGTATAGTGTTCTATGACACGTTGCAATAGACGTTTCCCTCTTTTATTCTTCGTTTATTATGTATTTATCAAATTAGATAAATATGTAGTTAGAATGATAGTGTATTGTAGATATTCTATGCTATTCTCGTTTGTCAAAACTACGCAATTTTTGCACTTAAATTAATCCAAATGCACTGGATGAATAATTTGGAAATAGGATTAAATTCACATTTCCATGTGTCACTCTTGTCGCAAAATTGGCTGCACAAGCTGACATATGATGATACCGAACATTTACTCAAAAGTGTTCAGTAAAATGCTTTAACTATATTTAATTATACTTACATTAATTATTTTGTATGTTAGTTTACTTCAAACGAACGTTAAAAATCCCATAATCGTATCGCGGTACCAGGGAGTCATGAATATACAGAAGGTCGGATTTATTTTTGGACAGCTACCGATGTTGCCATGTACAATCCCCAAAGAATGAAAATTCAGGTTCTTTGACGTCACTACACCAAGATGGTGGTGACTTTCCTCATTCTATATTTACCGATTATGAAGGCTGTCAAGTAAGAGTGTTAATTACTGATTACGAATTCTTTTGGTAAACTTTCTTTTTCAAAATCACAAATACCAGGGGTATTTTCGTCTTATTTGTATTTAATTATAATTGCAGGTTTTCTATTTATATACGGGTTCCTATTGGGGCAATTTCAGCTTTGTCTTTGTTCATATCAATCACATTTTTTTATTCTGAAATAAATCTCTAAGAAACTGTTTTCCAAATATGTGGTTTTCGGCATCTATCGTTATCATAAAAAAATATGATAAATAAACACATATTACAGAGGAACGATAGCCTACATACTCGTAACAATTCCATCAGTTTCCGATGAAATTAGATGTCACTTTTGCCTTTATTTTTAAAATATTTTTGTGCCATCTTATTACTTTTATTTTATATTTTATATATTTAGAACATAGGTTTTGATGATGATGATTTATTCAGGAAAAACAACCAGTCATTAATTAATAAAACTTCGAACCATCTGGATTCACAAACAACCATCGGTTGCGGATTCGAATCCCGCGAGGAGTAAATCTGAATACGAGCATTTTATATAAATATTCATGTATGTTCGTAGTTTAGGGCTAGATGCGAAAATGTTTATTTATTTATATTACATTTCAGCTAGGTCTTAAGTCTCTACCTAGACCTGAAATATGTATAACCAGGTTCCAGATATTTTTAATAAGAATTTGCAGCTTTTAACAAGCATATCAAAATCAAAATCAAAATCAAAAAATGCTTTATTTTGTAGGTACACAGGGTACACTTAAAATAGTCAGATTTTACATTTTTAAAGCTACTGCTCGTTCAAAAGGCAATTTTCCCCTGAGAAGAACAAGCAAGAAACTCGAGAGGTCGCTCTTTAAAAAAAAGGTTTTTATATTACAAAATTATTATTTTATATTATAATATTTCATTATTAATTGTGAAATAGCCTGTTTATGCGAACGGGCTGATTATGTCCATGATTGTTTATCATCTAAATAATCTGATATTTTATAATATGCATATATTACCCTGCTCACACGCCGTAACACTCTTTACATCTCTATATCCAACAATATACACCTCTAAACTATTTCTGAAATATCGGAGATAATGAGGGTGAATGAGTATTTATTCCTCTATATTTTTATTAGAAACCAACCTTTTTATTAATCTCTGATATTATTGTTAACGACCATTTTATTACCTTTTAATAGAGAACTCCAATTTCACTAGCTCAGCAAAATAATTAGCTCTCAATACGAATCCTGATTTAACCTTTGTAAACATGGCAACCATTTTCAAGGTGGACTACCTACTTACGAAATTTGTTTATGTCTTCAGTAATGGATTTTTGTTGAGTAACATAATACTTAGCAACAAGGGTTGTCATTGCTAAATATATTCGTTTCAGACTAAGAGCACTTTCAGGCTTTATCCACTTATTAGTTTCATAATATACTTATATACCTACATTAGTTTTTTTGATGGGGCTTTTAGTACTCGATTTGAATGGTGGTAGGGCATTTTAAATGTCCTTCTGGCCATGTCATATTAACAGTCTTACAAGTCCACACTGTGAGAGGATGTCAAACTAGTGGGCATCAGACAATCAGTATTGTTAGCCGCCACTTTCGGCCACCGACTTGGCTTTACGACAGCCTTCAATTGAAAACAACCGGGACCGACTAATTAACATGCCCTCTGAATCACGGAAACACTCGTATTAAAATGCCACTGATGCCAACCAGCGATGTTAATAGCAATGTTGGGTTTCGGTTGTTAAGGATAAGATAAAGCCCCAAATAAAAAGGGGGGGGGGGGGGGGGGGAGGAGGATTTACGGTTTAGTGTACTTCCATCTTTGATCTCATCTGCACTGAACAACAGATGTGATTAAGGTCAAGTGTTAACCCGATGCGCATTATTATAACTTTGCCATTCTTCCGAAATTTTCAGTTTGTTTTATATACATACCTACATTTAAATAAATACCGTGTAACCTAGCCGTAATGCTCATAATGACAGAGTACATTAGTAAGGTTAACAAGGTCAACATACATTGCGTAGGTAACCAACTAGCACTTACGACACGTATACACGGATTAACATAAGCGGATCGACGGATTGTGAAACAAGGGGACAGGGTATCGGATGATAACGGGATCATTTACCTACACGATAAGGGTGAACTCTTTATAAAGTATTATTTTTGACTGAATAAGTATTACTCGTTTTGAGGAATTCTCTCGTCGTAGAGGTAAAAACTACTCGACCGGTTTTGATGATTCTTTCACTGATGTTATATTTATGGTTCTGGGGTGGTTTCAAATATTGGATTTTGAAGAAACACATATACATATAACGTCACAAATTTATCCCAAACAGGGTGGTCAGAGATATGCCTTTGGGTGTTCCAAACATTAAAAGTTTAAACATTAAATATCCAGTTAACCATAAAAAAATAAAATGCTTGAAACAACATCCAAGTTTCACCTTTTTAAGTATAGGTACAGATAACACGTGACGAGAGTGATACGTGCAATCGCCGTTTATACGTAATCTATAAATGTTTTTTGGTGGGAAGTCTCATAGTCGCCATTTACGACACCCGTTGGAAGAGAAGAGTTGGTTCTATTTTTTTTTGACGCACCGAAACCATAACCTAAGTATATTTACAGTTTAAATATACATTCCAGACATAATTAACAAATTATAGTTTTAGAATACCTTATGAGTCCTCCTAATCTGTCAAAATTTGCACAATAAGGCGAAGGAACATTTGACTCTTTGCCACCATTTCCTAAAAACACTTAATATAAGTTTCAATCGTTAAAACTTATTAACGTGCCGGAAACACTCGTACAAAAATTTATAAAAAAAATTGCAACTCCAGTCATTATCACAATAACTGCTTATAAAAGTCCACTACTGAAGATAAGCTTCTCTCTTGGCGCGATTTGCATAACTTTCAATCGGAGGATTTTTTCTAATCGTCACGCTGGGCAAGCGGGTTGGCGATCGTAGAGCTCCGCATCAATGACACTGCTGTCCATCACTTGTGTGTGCTATTATGCTCATTATCACTAAGTCCTTTTAGTCGTAAAAGGACCAGAAACTCAATAATTGCACCAGGCGACGGCCGGTGGATTACGGGCACATATCGCACAAGTAAATATTTTAAATTTAAACATGTCGGTCTATTTTTAATAATTTTGAACTTACTAATAATAGGTCTTTAACTATGAAATTGCCGTTCTGCAGTACTGGCCATTTCAAATCAAAATAATTTTTGTTTGGCTAAGAATTCTAATTTCAAATTAATTTTACTTTAAAAACAAGGAATTCTTTTTCCAAAAGTAGTCATTTGTTTATTGATTAGTGTTACATTTTTATCGCATACCAATCTTTTTCGTCATCATGGATACGTTAAAAATTCGAGTAATTATGGAATATGAGTACCGTCGTGGCAGCAACGCGGCACAAGCGGCACGCAACATCAACGACGTTTACGGAGCTAACACTACAAACCAACGCACCACCTGTTATTGGGTTGCTCGCTTCCGTTCTGGGAATTTCGACCTGAAAAATGAACCTCGCGGTCGTCCGAAGACTTTGGTCGACAATGACGAATTAAAGGCGATTGTGGAAGCTGATGATACACAATCTACGGCTGAATTAGCAGCAGCTTTCGACGTTAGCGTCAAAACAATATTGGTCCATTTGCGTCAAATTGGCAAGGTAAAAAAGCTTGACCAATGGGTGCCCCACGAACTCAATGATCGCCAGCGCGAAGTACGCGTCGAGACGTGCCTTGCACTGCTCAACAGACACATAAATTAAGAAATTTTGAACCGCATTGTTACCTGCTCAGCAAGTTGGTTGGATCCTGGTTCAGCACCTAAACAATGCCCTAAACGAAAACTTACCCCTAGAAAAGTGATGGTCACTGTTTGGTGGTCTAGCGCCGGTGTGTTTCATCACAGCTTCTTACCAAACGGGATGAGCATTACTGCAGATGTGTACTGTGAAGAACTGAACACAATGATGGAGAAGCTGGCACATCTCCAACCAGCATTGGTCAATCGCTCCTCTCCGCTGCTCCTGCACGACAACGCGCGACCTCATACTGCACAGCAGACGGTCTCCAAGTTGCAAGAACTGGGGTTGGAAGCTCTCCGTCATCCGCCCTATTCACCAGACCTTGAGCCTACAGACTACTACTTTTTCCAAAATTTGGATAACTTCTTGGCAGGAAAAAAATTCAATACCCGAGAGGCAGTACAAAATGCCTTTGAAGAATTCGTTGCCTCCCGTCCAGCTGATTTCTTTAAGAAGGGCATCAATAAACTGCCACTGCGTTGGCAAAGATGCATTGATTGCATGGGTGATTACTTCCATTATTACAAATAAAAAATACATGAAAAATTCGTTTAATTTTTTTCATACAAAACGGCAATTTCATAGGTAAAGACCTAATTATATGAGTGGAGTTCCGTGGGACGTGGGTGTCGACCCACGGGAAGAGATGGATTAATTATATTCTACTACTCTGCTTGGATCGCACACGGCCACGAAACTCCACTCATATATCAATAAATTCAAAATTTAATCCTAAAATATTTACTTGTGCGATATGTGCCCGTACTGATCACAAATCCACCGGCCGTCGCCTGGTGCAATTATTAGCCGCTACGGTTACTCTGAGTTGCTGGTTTATGCTACGCACTTTAATTGTATTGCTGTATCCGTCGTAACAACTTACCCTCGGAACTTTGAGCCCCGATTTTGCCTACATTGATCTATAATCCTAAAAACCATTATTAACAGCTTTTCGACCCCACTAGTAAGAGCCTCCCCTCGCTGAAACAGGAGTAGTCTAACTAATATTATAAATGTGAAAGTTTGGATGTTTGTTGCTCAATCACCGTGAAAAGGATTTGGATGAAATTTGGTATAAGACATAGGATATTTTTATCCCGATAAAGTGAGTAGTTACTGCGGGATAAACAAATTACCGCAATAAAGTTATTTCACGTAGGCGAAGCCGCGGGCGGAAAGCTAGTATGGGTCATAACCCCACCATGCGGGGCGAGTAAAGATTGGTAGATTTGTATCAGACTAGCCACCTGACTTTCAGTGTTTTCAAGGCGACCCTGTTGAGCACGACTTGGTTTAACTGATGCCTTCAATTGAAAACAACTGACTGTTTAACGTGTCCTTCGAAGTATGGAAACATGGTCACTCATTCAATGGCTGGCCATACCAGACGTTGCTTACTCGATTATTGAAAACGCAAGCAATTATTGCTCGGTGAATTAATGGATACCGAAGCAATTAGGCGGAACTTACCTTACTTAGGGACTCTCCTATTAAGTACACACTATTATGATCACTCCAAGGCAGCTTTTGTATAGTGCCAGAACTTTTTAGTATGTCGATAAATATACGAAACCAATAAAGGCTGATTTTCAGGTTTTAGTTCTGGAACTCAATTTTGATAAATGTGAGTTTTACATTCAAGAAGGCGTCCCAAAACCCAAACGGTATATTCGAGTTTTTCGAATTTAGCACCAACTATTAAAGTAGTTGATAACACGTCGCTCAGCCTCTTTGACATATCCATTCCAAATGTTATACAAAATCTCATTACAAAATTCAAAATTTCTTCGAACAGACTTCTGGAAATAAATTCTCATTACGCTTTGAGTTTATTAAAATGTTGTCTGTTCGTTCTGAAAGTAACATAATCTACTACGATGTTGTCCGTTTTGGAAACATCAATCACGTTTGTTATTAATGATGATGTAATTAGATCGCAGTTGGAAGTTATTTCTAAATCTAAGTTTTTCAGATGAAAGTTGGTTGCAAGCTTTCCTCCCCATCAGGCATGGTGAAATGGTGATCCGCAAAATTTCGACTGTTGCTTCTCCGGCTTTTTTGTCGTACGTTCATAGGACTAGTAATATCATTGGAAGAATTCTAGGGTCTACTTTGAGATTGCCTGCCTGCACGACGCCAGAAATGCATGGTGTCTTGGCCTGGTCAAAATTTACCCGAAAGCCTTAATTTACAGAGAGCCTGGGCTGATCCTTTTTGCAAGATTTTATTTTCTTCAATCGTGCAAGACTTGAGGCTGCTCGAGATGGGAATCTGGGCACTAGCTGCATGCTTACCTCTCTGCCAGTACGGTACTTATCTCGAGCCAAATACCATGAGTATTGCTATAGACGTTCGTCTTGGTGTTGAGATCTGTGCTCCTCACAGGTGCATTTTTGTGCCTTCACGGACTATCCTGCCAAAAGAGTGGCGAGCGTTTTTCCCGTCACGCGGCCTTAAATGACATTATCCGCCGTTCTCTTGCCTCCGTCAACGTACCTGCTGTTCTTGAACCGAATGGTATTTTACGTAACGACGGGAAGAGACCGGACGGAATGTCCTTGATTCCTTGGAGCATGGGTCGGGTCATAGCTTGGGATGCCACTTGTGTCGACACTCTTGCCCCGTATCACCTCCAAGAATCCTCGAGGAGACCGGGTGCAGCCGCCGAGACTACGGAAAAAATCAAAATGAATAAATATAGAGACATTGGCTCCTTGAATACATTTTCCTTGATCGGGAGTCGAAACCTTAGGTCCTTGGGGGCCGGGATGTCTTAAATTTTTTTTTAATATTTCTTTTATTCGATGTCACTGGTGACCCGAGAGCTAGCTGTTTCCTCGCTCAACGCTTAAATATCTGCATCCAGCGAGGAAACGCTGCCAGCGTTCTGGGTACATTGCCACGCGGTCCCAATTTTTTAAATTAGTTATAGTTTATATTTAAATTGCATCTTTTTATTTGTTACTGTTTTTAAATAAATGATTAATCACTTACACAAACACAATACTTAAGATGTATATCCTTGTATATGTTATTTTTAGTTGCTCAAATTATTAGTACTCATCGAAAGACATTCAAATTAGTGCTGCCGGTCGATAGCCGTACGATAGTCTATCGATAGTAGGACTATCGATAGTGCTATCAATACCTCGGAACGTGACAATACTATTGAGGGAGTGCAATATTATCGATAGTACTGCTTCCGACCCGGTAGTATGAAAGTTCTGTAATCCAATACTGTCGATACTACTATCGATCGATAGTCACTATTTGTGTCGATACAATAGAATCGACACTGTTGATAATATTGGATACAGCAATAGCTGTATATTAATAGTATTGATGTGAACCACACTATCGATAGTAGGTACCTATAAAACAATACAATACAATACAATACAATACAATACAATACAAATACTCTTTATTGTGCAAAATAATTTACAATAAATTTAGCTGATTTTCGATTAAAACTATCGATTGTTTGGCAACACTAATTCAAATTAAGAACAATCATTGCTCGGTGGCAGGAACCCTGTTCCAAATTTGAATTAAAAAAAACTGTAGCCCCGCAAGATAATGACGGCTTTCCGTGAAATGATTATGACTGAAAATTAGATTTTGTTAATACTTCTGTCTGTGCTATAGTTAGAAGGAAAGCAGTTTATGGACCTCGCATTACGCAAGTGTTATTTGGAGCCTCAATGCAACAATATATCATTATTTTAGTTAAATCCGTAAAGATGATGGTAACAACTTTCTTACTATAATGATAATCACATAGACATACCGGAAGAGTTTTTTATACCGTAAGGAAAAAAATAACTACTATCTATCTACTAAGGAAAGCGTGAAAGCAATTTGTTCGCGCGACCATATTTAATAGCATATTAATCAATGGATAATAATAAATATTAGACATATTTATCCAATTGAATATAAATGGAAATTTCGAAACCTCCAAGAAAACAAGCGATTAAAACAAAACGGCTAAACCGATTTTGATAAAACACGTCTAAGAACCACCGCTACAAAACCTGCTTTCAAAAAAATCGCATACTAATCGATTCACTCGTTTAAGAACAACGATGCCACCCGCAGACATACACGCATATAGCGGTTAAAATTATAACAACCCTCTTTTTGCGTCGGGGGTTAAAAACAGACATAAATCTCAGGTCTAAGCAAATATCGGCAAATATATATCACAATTGGTTGGCCCTCGTAATGAACTATAACTTGTGGTAAAAGGCTTGCCCCCTGCAGAAAAGCTTTTCGATCAGCAACAGAGTTCCATCGCTCCCTCAACTAATCAACCGGCATAATGAGTTTTGATATAAGGTAGTAAAACTCTTTATAACATAATGTACTATGTACATAGCTAAATTACATATCCTGTATGTATGTATCAAAAATTCAATGATGCAGTTTTAGTTTTGGCCAAAATCAGGCTCGAGACTCCTTTGAATACTTTTTGCTATTCCCCATAGTTTCGGATTAGGCTATGCACGCCCAATTGAAAAATTTACCCTGTATATTCTCTAATACAAATCTAGTTGCCTAGGGACCACAAAAGCGCTGAAACTGGCAATTTCTCGTCAACGATGATTTGATGTCATTGATTTCAATTTCGCACTATAACAAACCGCCTTCTATTCAGCAAGCGCCAGGGTTGCCTCTACCTTAAAAATAATTTCGACATAGAAAATAATTTATGTAGTCGTAACAATTGGCTTGGATTTGACAGGCTTCATGAACGAACCTTATTTAGTTTGAATGAAATGTTGATTGTGTTATGGAAAAAAGACAAAGTAAATCTTTTCAAAATACCTTTGATCGCTGACTTTCATTACTATACACTTTCGTAATTTGTTTTTCGAAGGTTATAAAATGGGAGCCATTGACTGCCTGTTTGTCTGTCCGTCAGGCCTTTTTCTCAGAAATACCTACTATTAATAAAGATATGCAAGGTGGCTTTGTCTTTCCTTATTCATTTTAAGACCCACTCCTTAGGAAACTCTATTGAGGTTATCTAGCATTGTCCGAGGTCCTCCGACCGACGATTTGGTAAAGGTCGCGGGACCGATCGTTGTGGAGATCTTTGGGGGAGGCATTTGTCCAGCAGTGGACGTCTTTCGGCTGATATGATGATGATGATGAAATTTATTACATTCAATAGTCAGTGCTCGATCAGAAGTTAGTCCGCCATTTTCAGTGTTAGACGTCAGCCTTGTTCCTTCCAAAAAGTAAGTAAATATCTAGTAAGTAAGTAAAAATGGCTAGATAACCTCAATAGAGTTTCCTAAGGAGTGGGTCTTAAAATACATCTATAAATTGAAAATTAGAAAACCCCCGAGAAAACAAGCGATTTAAACAAAACGGCTTAACCGATTTTGATAAAACAAATCTGAGAACCACCGCTAGAAAACCTGCTTTTAAATAAAAAAAACTGCAAGAAAGTTGGTTTACCTGTTTAGGAGCTACGGTGCCACAGACAGACACACACACATACAAAGCGGTCAAAATTATAACACCCTTCTTTTTCGGGGTTAAAAGCACTTAAATCACATAAAAGTCATTCTATGTCAGTTTTTACTGTAAATATATAGATGCAAATTGCTGTCATGGTTCAAAAACAAGTAACAAACACACTTTATCGGGATAAAAAATAAATATATCCTATGTGGGAATACCCTGGATTCTCTACTTATATACCAAATTTCATCTCAATCCGTTCAGCCCTTTCGCCGTGATTGAGCAACAAACAAACACACAAACACTCAAACTTTCGCATTGATAAATTAGTTAGATTAGATACAGTGAAAACCACTTTCTATAACAATTTCATTGCCAATTTATGAATATTACGCCTTTATAGAACTTCAGGAACTTTTCTGAAACTTGCTTCTTGCTTTGCTCACAATTCGTCTCGAGGATTCCAATTCTCCAGGGGACCATTTTGTCCTGCGGTGTATACAGAAGTGTTTTGTAAACGGAAATAGTTACGGAACTTTTATTGATAACAACTTTATCGTCACCACTGAATTACACACTAATGTAATACTTTACAGCAGCTCAAAAAGAGTACAAATATTAATTTACTAGTATTTACTTGTGGCTTTGCTCGTTTGGTATCCTATGCTTTATTGCTATTCTATCTGTATACAAAATGCAATCTAAATCGGTTCATCCATCACGCGGTAATTGAGCAACAAATATACATCAAAACTTTCGTATTTATAACATTACTAGCTTTTCGCTCACGGCTTCTGCAATGTGGGGACCAAGGATGCAATTGAAGGAAACACGATGCGATGCGTATAATGAAGGCGGTGCAATTGCTTGTATACTAAAGTTACATAAGGCGGAGGTGCGTCACATACTACACCTCGCCTGTGTGGACTAACTTTATCACGGAAATGTTTAATTTGTTTGTACTCACTTTATCGGGATAAAAAATATTCTATGTTTTAGTCCAGGGTTTATTCTATCTATACACCAAATTTCATCTAAATCCGTTCTACCGTTTCGCCGTGATTGAATAACAAACAAACAAACTTTCCAATTTACAATATTACTTAGATTAGATTAGACTAGTTGGTGGTTAATGAGGTGTTGCTCCACCCTTATGCTACTTCCTAAATTTTTAGCCTTACAGTGAGTTTTTATGACAGTAGAACTGAAGATCACCTAAAAGGAATAAAAAATACAGTTAGACTTAGCTTAAAAAAAAAACAAACCATTAATGCATTCCCACAACCTTATCCCCGTGAAGAGTGCACTTCACAATTTGGATCATGCATTTATTTATATTTCCTATATACGTGTCGCGGTAGACGGGGAGCGGGGTACAACGGAAATCCTCGCGTTTTATGTGTATTACAAACAAATTGACTGGGTGAATCATTCACCACCTCGTCGAATTCTTCGTCTAAAGTTTAATAGTTTTATTATATTCAAATACCGTCTATTAAATGGGCTACCGACGACGTGACAGTCCATTTTAACGGCATCGTACGGAACATCACAAGAAGATCAATCTTTGGAATTGCCATTTGGAGATTTAGCTACGTTATATTTATCACTTTATTTTCAAAAACAATTCGAAAGGTCCAGCAATGGACTTGGATGAGATAGCGAATCGATTAATAGTTTATGTCGATTCTCGTTACGATGAAGAAAATTTTAGGACCCGTTTTCAATCCATTGCTGCCGCTTTGGTCTAACATCTCACTCACCATGATCCGTAAGTATATTTGGATAGTGAAGTTTACGGGTTGTTTGTAAAATTAGTCATTTCATTGAAAAAACTTTAAGCGAGTAAGTAAGTTTTTAATGTTCTATTACTAGTTATGTTCTACCTACACACCTATTTCATCCAAATCTGTTCACCCGTTTCGCCGTGATTGAGCAAAAAACAAACAAACAGCCTAACATTCGCATTTATAATTATGAATGATGGACTATTCACACAAAAATTCAGGAGTTAATATCATAATGAGCATATCCAGCCCTGGGCAGGTGCGTTGATGGACAACGCCCCGCTTCGTTCCCACAAAGATCGTGACCCAGCCCGCCGCGAGCCGGGTTATTACCGGTCGAAATCAGGCGACTATCGACGCCCGCGGCGCCTCCACAAAAAGGGCTTGTTTACACGCATTGCATAAAAGATTAATTATCTTCCAGTAAATACAATATCATTCATTTGTATATTACAATAGCGTCGTTAAGAGGCGCGTGATTAGAGTTCTCAAATGATTGACGAACGGCGATGACCACCTTCCATCAGGTGACCCATTAGTTTATAACATAGCCAGCCGAAACATAAAGTGTGACTGTGGCCTGAGGTCAAGCGGTAACTCATTGTATCCTAGCTGCTTCATAATCTGTAGAATCGGTGTTTGCACTTCCGGTATTTTTAAATAAATATAATATTGATGTACTTTTCATAAACACGGGTGTAATAAGTGTACTTTTTTTGTTTCTACAAAAGATTATTCAATTAAATTCCAGTAGAATAGAATAGTTGTATTCTTTACTCATATTGGATGCCGAAAATGGAAGCGTATCATGGATAATTTAGATATGCGATTTATAAATAAATAAATACCAGCTTATTCAATTATATTCATTTGGGTTCTTTTAGTAGGCTGTGATTGTGGTCAAGTACCAACCCGTTGTGCATAAAAAAAAATAGAATAGGTGGCCCGTTTCAGGAGGGCCCGATCGTTCATCACGTTGTCGTTGAATGTTGGTTGACTTAATCCACACATCTAATAGCGATTTGATTAACCGATGAATAACCTTAGTATGACAGCAACTTATTTTAATATATATTGTATAAGTATTGAAACAATTAGTTTTATAAAAGTACTATTACTTAATAAAACCACATCGTATTTTAAGTAAAACTTATTACGATTAACTATACAATCTTACAATTTTGCTATGAATGTAAGCGGAAATCACAGCCATTCATTGTCGGAACTCTGCGCCATTTCATTTTTTTCCATTGTCGGCGTCGATTATAAAACGTCATTGGATTTCAATTTTCATTTCCATAATTAAAGGTAATAAAGCGAGATAACCAGGTGTACACACCTTTACGAGTTGAGTTCGGCATTATGAGTAAATTTCGATCACATCGGTTCATTATTCTGGGTCCAACAAAGCAGCTTAAAAGATAACACGTCATAGATTGCCTGTTTCCTGTCGAATGTTATTACGGATTATGGGACTGAAATAACCCAAATGAATGGTCAATAAAAATAAATTCGCTTATTATTTTTATCACTTCTTGTAGAACACTTTTCATACTGGACATCGACTTTCGAAATTCAAATGCGTAGTATCAAATATTTTAAATTCAAATGTTTAACTAAAGTTTGTCAAATTAAATCGAAGTTTTATTAAAGCCTGGCTTAAAAAAAATTCCTGATTTTTTTTAATAAGATAATATTAGAGCAACTAAATAATATAAATAAACTAATCTTTGCACATACACCAGCGCCATCTAGCTCCACACTAAGCAACTAGGCTTGTATTATGGATCCCAGATGGTTGATAAACTACACAAATACATATTTTGTTTTGTAAATAAATACATATATAAATGAAAAACATCCATAACCCGGGAACACATGTCTGTAGTCATCATACAAACATATGGCCATGGCGGGATTCGAACCCGCGACCTTTTACCGCGAGTAGAAAAGACCCGATTACCGACACCTGAATTCCCGCGGGTATTGTAAGAGGAAACTAAGGGATTATGTATACAATAGCATGTGTAAAAATTAGCAATCGCCAATCGCAAATACGCCAATTAGGGTAAATCTTCCCATGAAATGGATTACAAATCGCTCCATGGCAGACGCTTATGGACAGTTAAGTGGCCGTTGATGTGAACGAAATGTGTCACCTGTACCGTTAGTACTGTTAAGTAATGTGTGGCTCTTACCTATTTTTATTGTACATATCGACATATGTCACGTTCGACATCCCAAATGGGGTGGTCAAATATATCCCGAACATAAGGGTTTGGATGTTCCAAACATTAAACTTTAATGCTTGAAACAACATCCACGGTTCATCTTTGGAAATAACAGAAATGCACCCGTGACGGGAGTAAGCCCATCACCCATGCAAGACTATATCTTTTTTGGTGGAAAGTCCCTAGTCGCCTTTTACGACATCCACAGGAAGAGACGGGTTGGTTCAATTCTTTTTACGTGCCGAAACCTTACGATGAGATAGTAATGATACGAACCGTAGCACTGAATTACCATCATTATTCATACATACATACCCTATTTAGGTCAACTGCTGAAGCCTACGCTTGACTCCGCCTCCATGGCTTAGCATGACAACACAGGGTTTACGATTCGGAAGTCGCGGGTTCCATCCACAGCGGGGTACATGCTTAGTACTCGGTTTGGTTGGTGGTAGAGCATTTTAAATGTCCGCCTGGCTAGCTACTAACATCTATAGCCAGTTCCCCAAATAAGATATTTCCGGGTCAGTATACGCTTCCACGTTCGACCTGATCTTCATTTAATACTGTGATTGGGGTCAAGTGTTAACCAATTGTGCATAAAAAAACTTCCATGAGGGTTTGCTTAAATCGCCACCCGAGGATGTACTTATGACACTGCTGTCTGTCCCCACAGGACATTTTTTTATGTGGTACTTTCGGGGACACTGAACGCCTATAGATGTAATAACAATAAAACATCTATTGTGTTTGGTTCAGTGTCCGTGAACATGTTAATACTATAAAGTATCTCATTCAAAAACACCTCAATATACACCTCATAGAACTAACTCATACAAAAGTTATGTAATTCGCGAAAAAAAAATATAAAGTTTAATTTCCCTGACAACTAACACCTGTGATATTATTCCCAATAGAGAAGTGACCTATATAACGTCACGAATATATGAATTAATTGCATACCTCTCAGAAATATTTGCAAACTAATGTAACATAACAGTATCGAAAGATTATCCCCACATAACCGTTTCAAAGACAGGGAGAGAAGCCTATCACATCGAGCGCTCTCGACACCCTTGCTGAGCGCTGAGCGACACCGCGCTAATTGAAGACCGGCAATCCTATTCCGATGATTATACTTAGATACGACCACCCGTACTGTTACGAACTCATTACGTGAAGGGACCATGAATGTGTCAGCCAGGTGTAAAATAAAAATGTTTCTAATTTGAATACGATTTGCTGCTTGAAAGCAAGTTCAGCAAAGCCTAAAATAATATTTGGATGTTTAATGTCGGCTAAACTTTGATAATACTTAATAACAGATAACCATTTTAAATTGACTATTAGTCTCATATAATAGTGCGATAATATGGATGTTTGTTCCTCAATTACGCTTTAATTAACGCCTAAAGGGATTTGAATGAAATTTAGTGCAGAGGGCGGAGTGTGAGTTTTGTTTCGACTTTACTACCGCGTTCACGTTTACGTGAAGATTTGTATGGAAAAATGTGCAGCGCCTCTAGCGGATAGTTTGCAAAACGATTTTTTTCATAGGGACTTCTTTCGTAAACGCGATCGCGATGGTAAAGTTAAAAACGAGGCAAAACTCACACTTCGCACACTGGTATGGACTAGATATGATCTATAGTAAGGTATTTTTTAACAAAAAATAAAGCACAGAAATAAGCGAAAGTGAAAGAAAATGATATAGTCGTATTAAACTGTTAAGATTTCGCGTGCTGGCAATATTCTATTCGTACATTCCAACATTCATTTGCTTTTCATGCTACGTGTAGCACTACTACACGTCTCGTGGCGCGCGTAGCATTCTTTTCGTAGCACACCTGCGAGAGACCGCCGCCCCGGCCGCCAACGCCGCGCCGCGTGCCGCCTGCCTCGCGTCGTCAGTACTTATTCGAAATACTCTCTCAATTGTTAACGTTTATGCAGTTTTGGAGTGATTGACTCATTGTAAAATGGGTGTGTAAAGTGGCAAAGTACCTAAATAGTTTAAAGTTTTTATAACTATATACATATACATTAAATCTATATAATTATAGATTTAATGTATATGGGCAAAATGATGTATTATTTCTTATCCGATACCATTACTGCCCTGATCATGTTTAATCGTAATATATATATAATATATACTTTACCTAACCACGAAAAAAATACTAACGGATTATGCATGACCTAAATTTTCATTGCCTTTTTTCATTATCTATTTCCCATATACGTCCCATCTACTCATGTTTTTATCACACACAACTATACGTGGTTATCGGTCACGTTAATAACTTTTTTGAGTCCCGCTGACTCATAAAGTTTTATTTGTTTTTTCTTATCGATAATCCAATACCAAAAAAATATATAATTAAATATTCTTTTATTGCATGTTGAAGTACTTATTAAACAATGCTTTGAAATTATAAAATTGGCATAAAACAAGAAGATAATTTCACAAATATTAAAAATTGTAACGCAACATGAATCCCTGGACCTCAGTCAATGCAACCCCTTGAGTGACGCGTGTGTACTTCCAATAACCTATGGGTTCACCACGTCACTATAGAAAAGTACTGCGTGAGGGTCAAAGCTGCTTTTGCTTCTTCCATTGGCATCAATTGCTTATTCACACTCATCGGTTAGAGGTTGACGACATCTGACCCTTTGTGAATACGCCAATTGATTGACTTACGACCTTCTTGGTCGACCTTTGCTTTCGTTATTCTTCTTTCACTTATTCGTTATTTACCTACGTCCAAACGACCTTCACATATTTCTACCTTTATTTATAGTGTTATCTACAAAAAAGGCGGTCAAGTGCGAATACGATTCGTGCTTTGTGGGTTCCGTACAGCATTGACTAACTTTGTAAGGTCCTTTTTCGCAGAAACCACTGAAGGTTTCAAGTTGAAATGAATATCGAATACCAAGGTCTCAAACTGCTGTAAAAAATTCGAGGTTTTAGATGTGATAAAAAGATACGGTTTCCAATACGTATTTTTATATTAAAAGCTTTACTCACTGATCAATCTTCACTAGGTACTTACCGGTGACCTTGAAGTTTGGCACGAAGGGAGACCTTTTGTCACAAGTGTAGCAAAATTTCAAATCCCTCGTGGAATTAATACGCGACAAACTTAAATTTGATAGGGTATTAAAAAAATCGTGATAGAAGTGCCTTCTTTATTTCGAACGTACGGAAAGTCTTGACAAAATTTCCTGTTAGACACTTAGCAACTTACTTCGGATTCATCCTCCAGAAGTTATCCTTCAAAATATAAACTTCAGACTATACTAACAGAGACTTATTACAAGTTAAACAAAATCATGTTCATTTCACTGTCATAATAACCAGCGAATCAGTATGATTATAGCATATTAATGAGGAAAATTCCCCTCCGATTCAGATAGAGTACATGTTCTGTGCTAATTCGGCTGCAGCAGTGTCTGGCCAGAACAAAGGCGGTACATCGGATCCTAATTAGACATTATTAGATTTGACCGACATTTAAAACACTGGCTCGACTTGGACTGGAAAATTGGATTGCTTACTAGTGGGAAACCTCGTACTATTGTCTCCATGATTAGTTCACCTCTAATTATGTATATATAGAAACGGAGTTGAATTTTGATATATGCGATTGTTATATCTCTGATAGATTTAACATGATCAATTATCATATGACAGTATGGTACTTTATGTCCACGTGTCTATAATATTATTCACCTCACCGTCGCACATGTCCAACTTCAAAGGCTTGTGAATCTATCTCCCCGTATATACTGTGCCAAACATTTATATACGATCGTAGAACCGTCCTGACAAATCATTTGGTTCTATGTGGAAACAGCTATTATAAAATATCTGACTATTTAGAAGATTCGCAAGTATGGACATTATGATTTTTTCAGTGTTATATTGAATGACGAAATAGTAAAATACTTATTTGCGGCAATGGTGAGTTTACTGTTTGATTTCGAATATTACTTGCTCGATGTCCAATTCTCCGATGCCGAGTTCGAATGTCAGTTTCGCCGAAACTCCACAACGTCGATATACCACAATTTGATCAAGCCATTAGAATTCGAATATATTTTGGGACATCGAAACACTGTCCGCCGATTCACGTTTCGTCGAAATCACTGTTGACAGCTGATATTTTACATAGACTTAACTGTTGATAGAATCACGTTTCGTCTAAAGCACTACTGAACGATGACATTTTATACAGAACGGACTCTTAATCGATTCACGTTTCGTCGAAACTTTGGGTTACCCGATAAATCAAGCTTTCGACGAAACGTGAAAGCCTATGTAAAATATCAGCGGTCAACAGTGATGTCGGCGAAACGTAAATCGGCGGACAGTGACACACATCACCATAGATCGGACTAGGTAGATCTATTTTCCTTATAAGTTAAAAAAGAATTACATTGGCCTGTATAAAAGTATTATATGATATTTTGAAGTCGATCGTGTGACTATATTCCATCCACCTTAATCGTATGACGTTAAGTGGGGGTCTGTGCATTGGGAAATTGCCGATCTCATATAAAATACCATTATGTTTGTTCCTCGACTTCCATTTACTTATCTGTAGTAACAACAAAGTTTTGTGGTAATTCCGCCACCTTGTTGTCATAAGACGTGACGTAATAAGATTAGACATCAAATACATATTATATTCATGCGACTGTTTGTGCGTCGCTTTACTAACAGCTTTAACTATATTACTGGACAGTTAAATAAAATAACTAGAGTTGCGCCCGCGGCTTCACGCAGTTTATCGTTTCTCAGGATGGAACGTAACCTACGTCCTTGCCCGGGTCCCAGGTACCTCTCTACAAATTTACGAATGACCGGTTCTTTTCCTTTAAAAAAAACAGGACAACAATGATCCTGTGCGTTTCTTGCGCCGCTTCGTTTAGCACAGATGATTTCGATTTCCTAAGCGGTAGTAGCTTAAACATAATGACTGACAAATAAATGCAATAAGCCTTTTTATTCCAGTAGATTTAAATTGACATTCAACAAATGATATAATGTATTTTACGTTGAAATAAATGCTTGAAGTTCAATTTAGGCGTGAAAGCCGAACAGATAGAATAGACTAACTTTCGCTTTTATGTTAGCATGGATAAATTAAGGAGTTATATTGGTGGCACTAGTTATTTTGAAATATAACTACATTCCAAAAATATTTAATTACTTTGTGAGTGTGCGGTATCTGGGGGCACGGCAGTGCCCCCGCCAAGTCGAGCGCGAAGCAAACACTGCCGTACCATCCTTTACTGGAACCATTTCGCCGCATTTTCAGGCCCCTATTTTAGAACCTCTGGATAAGACTAGAACGCAGAAATTTTCGTCATCCAGTAAGCTATAATCACATACTTAAAATCCAAAATTTCAAGTCTGTAGGTCATTTAGTTCCGAAGTTAAGCGAAAGCAAAGTTTCGCATTTATGACACTCACTCACTCATGATCATCAAAATAGAACTAGTACTTCCCATAAACTCAGAGAGCTGAAATTTGGTACAGAGTTATGGTTCAATGGCCACATAAAGGGAAAACTATAAAAACTAGGATAATCGAAGATCTGGAGTACCTGGTGACCCTGATTAGGAAACACAAGAGCCCAACCAAACTATTAGAGATCGACATATACCGCCTTTACAAAAAATATTCAACTTGGTGGGCCGCTTCATTTATTTTGATGTCAAAAATCGAAGGTCTGAAGTATCTGATGAAGAACCCTCAGCTGGTCTCAGCTGTATTAGAGATATGGTAATGCCCCCTTCTACCATTGGTACATAGAAAAATCGACTGTCATTGCAAAAATCCAGCGTAGTGGGACACATCTTCTAATTTAATCTAGCCTATAGCATCCCACTGCTGGGCGCATGCTTCCCCTTCTGCTTATAATACGCATATAAATAAAATTAAAGGAAAACTCAGGATAACACTACACTGGCTTTTATACTTATACTTACAAGTTTACAAGAAGAAATAGTCGAACGATTAACTTTATATCTGACGAAGAACCCTCAGCTGGTCCCAGCTGTATTAGAGATATGGTAATGCCCCCTTCTACTATTGGTACATAAAAAAATCGACTGTCCAGCGTAGTGGGACACATCTTCTAATTTAATCTAGCCTATAGCGTCCCACTGCTGGGCGAATGCCTCCCCTTCTGATTTTAATACGAATATAAATAAAATTAAAGGAAAACTCTGGATAAGACTAGACTGGCTTTTATACTTATACTTATTACAAGTTTACAAGAAGAAATAGTCAAACGATTAATTTTATTCTACTCGAACATTAAACAAATTAAATAAACAAACGAAAATTTGGTCAAAATATAATGCATTGGCTAAGAGTGGCGGTGATACCCGCACGCGTCGCTAGATGGCGTTGACTGTATTTTAAAACGCGCTTACGTTTTGTTTTTCCGATAACCTTATATGGCAAAGTGGCAACCGGCCGCGTTACAGTCGTTTACGACATTCTTCTATTGCGCTTGAAAATGTTTGCTAGGGATTAGGAGGGATTATTTACATTTCGTTGATTTTGCTGATTATTTCGTGAGGTTTGCTAAGGTTGGCAGGTTGTTATTATATTAATTCAAAGATTTAAACAGGTTAGGAATTATATGGTTAGTGACGGATTACTGATTATTACTTAATTATCAGAATTAAAAGAAGTTTCAATTGAATACTTTATTTAATTGTTAATTATTTACTACCTACTTTTAGTTTTCTAGGTTTAATTTACAGTTAGGCAGTACTTCGAATCGCGTTCGTGTTTATAAGTACTTTTCTAGTATTCTAGTTTAGTTTATTTAGTTAGATATTACTTCGTTTCGTTTAAAAATATCATTAATTTAGCTGTATTTCAGTACTAGGTAGGTAGTACCTTTGGTAGAAAGTTCATTGATAATTAATTATATTGACACTTGTCTAATAATTAAGAGTTAACGTTTTGCTTATAGTTTGTATAGATTGAGTAGGCAGAGTAATATTTTCTTTAAGTTTTTTTTATTAAGACAAAAGAAGTCTTAAAGATATAAGTAGGTTTTAGTCTAAATATTGTCGGTATTTCTGATTTGTTGTCCATATACTAAAGGTCGTTGAGTTTAATTGTGTTTGATTTCGCAAGATAATAATTATCGTAAAAAATGTCGATAATATTAAAAGACGACGATGAACTTAGTGGCTACCAAGTAGTTGGTATGCCCAAAGACGGGTCTTGTCTCTTCCATTCAATATCTTTCTTGGTGTATGGTAGAACTGACTCAACTTGCAGTATCAAGTATATTTGTAGAAACGTGGGCATATATATAATATGCCCACGTTTCTACAAAAAGAAGTGAAATCCCACCAAAAACATTCTGTAAAAAACTAGCCAAGTCTCGATGGAGCTGCTTGATTATCTCTAAAAAGTAATGAAATCTATACAAAGTCGTGCCAAGTGTAAGGTTCCTTACTGCGATTTATTTATTATTATAGTTAATGTTGTGTGACTTGGCCATACACAGGGGTACAAAACCAGGTGCTCCATGACACCATTGCACCAATCTGTCGCCAGAACCGCTACGCATTGACGATGGAAAATTGCCACTTGGAAAACGTTGATTCAATAACCAGTCAATTGTAGGCTTGATAAAGCCACTAACGTATAAAGAATGTTATGTAAACGCCACACAGATTATTCGCTAATAGTTTGCCGTTGAACATTCTTAATAACATAATTAATAACATTAATAGCGGTTCTGGCGACAGATTGGTGCAATGGTGTCATGGAGCACCTGGTTTTGTACCCCTGTGTACCCTTCAACGGCCAAGTCACACAACATTAACTATAATAATAAAGAAATCGCAGTAAGGAGCCTTACACTTGGCACGACTTTGTATAGATTTCATTACTTTTTAGAGATAATCAAGCAGCTCCATCGAGACTTGGCTAGTTTTTTACAGAATGTTTTTGGTGGGATATATTAGTCTGAAAGAGGACTCAGCAGACGCGTTCACATTTACGAATGAGTTTCACGCAATTAAAAGTTAAAGCTTGCGAGTATCGTTAGAGGATCTGTAAACGATGTGGATGTAAACGGGCGTTATTCACGTCGCATTCCAACTCTCGATGTCGTATTCATTATAATAAATTTGGGATGAGTTTAATACGTTCTTATTTTATAGGGAATATCTTAAGAAAGCCTTCGAAAATAACGGAAACACATTAAACTAAACTTTTTAAATTATTTCGAATGGTTTTTAAGTCTTAAGTGGGCAAATGTTTTCAAAAATATTTCAGCTGTCATAACAATGTGAAATATCTAATCATTCGTTTTCACATCTTACAACCGACTTTTTAATCAGACAAAACTTAATTTAGGAATCCTAATTAAGTGGTTCGAACTCGAGCCACATGTAGAAAATAACTTATTTCCGTCTTGTCAAGATAAATTCACGTTTACTTTAGAGTTGCCATATCCTCAACAATCCGTATTTTACAGTACCTTTAGACAAAGAATATAAAACCGGAACGGTCTCCTTAAAGAGTTAGTGCAAAGAATGCATAAGGTTTATGGAAGCGCCGGTCAAATTTTGCCTCGTCAGAAATAATTAAAAGTCTTTACGATGGACGAAAACGACGCTGTAAAGCGGCGAGGAAAATTATACGAAAGGCGCAGGAGCACGTCACTTAATGTCGTAAAGAGTGTGAGACGTGTGTCGCTTATGCTAGCTTATGTACTATATGCGACCATCGCTTGCAGTGAATCGCGTGATGTGATAAGGTCCCCCTCTGTATCCAGGTACTGATCCCGCTAAATAACTTGAGCACTGTGGAGCAGTGTGAAGTTTGAACGAGACAATGAAAAACGGCGAATGCAACATGGTGATTGGCCTAGCAATTCACTGTGGCTAACATCACAAAGTTCATGTCCATGGCTGAATCTGTATGTATGGTTAACGCACTAAGAATTTCTCCGTATTTGGGGACCTTCGCGTGAGAGCAAATCTGAATCGGGGTTATGGTGTTTTCCCTATTGACACAGTCTCAAACTTTTACGAGTCTGTATAATATTCCTATAAATTAAGTTTTCTCAGCATAACAACAAATTTTTTGGATAATTGTTTATTTTTAACGTAATTAAAAAAGAAAAAAAAATATGATCCTGTGGGTTTCATTCGCCGCTTCTTTTCCAATAGATGGTTTCCCTTTCCGAAGCGGTAGTAGCTTGGATATAATGACTGACAGAGAAAATTTTCAATAGATTTAAATTGACAATCAACAGATGATAATATGATATCATGTATTTTACATTGAAATAAATGCTTGAAGTCTGAAGTAGAAGAGAGTAGTAAAATCCTCCTCTATTGGAATCACAACTTAAGATTAAAAGAATCCTACGAATTACGAGTATGTTCATTTCATAATTTGACAGGAATCCTGACTGTTTAAAAATAAAAATTATTAATAACCGTGTAGGCATATCACGATGCCAATCGCAGCAAATGCACAATAATTTGCTATAAAATATTCACCCATAACGCTGTAGGATATTTTACGAAAGTGAATGTACGATGATGTCCAATACAGCCTGTGAAATCGCCATTAACGTTGTTTGAATGTTTAAAGCGGCGGGTCTTTGGCAAAAACCAACGACGAAATTGATATCAGTTCATGTCCATACGTAAAAATAAATTGACCTGTCTATGCATATTTACGTGAACTATTAAAATGTTGACTGAACGAGTTGCATTTGCATACAAGGTCCAGTGCTTATGTTTTATTTTATCTGAACAAAATATTTAGTATCGAATAGCTCTTAAGATCAATTTTCATGTTCTGTTGTTCCAATTTGTTATATTGTATCGTAGCAGACTGTGTATTTAAAATAACCTTAGTTTCATTAATTGGGTCAATCATACACCTACCCAACTCAAATAACCTATATACTTATTCAGAGTTCGTACCATTGGTTGAGAATATAAAATTACGTTTGAGCACAATCGTTTGAAATTCGAATGCCCTCTATAACCCGAGTTTAGTGCTACGTACTCCAGTTACCATGGACGTTGCGTCTTTACACGATGCTAGAGGAAGGATCGTAAAAACTTTTAATTATTTCGGTACAAGTAGAAATAAATAGTCCAGGAGACCGCTCACATAAACCCCTATGCAGTCTTTCGTGGCCTCTCTCTCACGACGCCTCGACCAGTAACGGCAGTTCTGTGAACGAAGGCAAAGTCAGAACTCAACAAAGGTTTTATAAAAATGCATCAAAACTTTTCCAACACACAATTTAACGTAGGTATTTTGTGAATTATGTGTATTTATGTTGGCCTTAGCTGGTCCAACGTGTAGAAATAGCATTAAAGTGTTGTAAAACAAGCGTAACCCGCGCTCACCTAAGCAATATAGCAAACCGTCTTTAAAAATAACAGTCTCTTTAAGTTGGTCGTGTTTCTTGCTTTATTTTCATAAGGGGCTGTAAAAAGCTGATCTTGCGAGAATTTTTCGGGTTATATTATGTTCAAATTATATTGCATGTGGCTGAAAGGTAACGTGGTTCTGACTTTAAAATAAAGCTGATCGTTTATTTACTATTAAGTATTGAAAAATCTAATTTTTGTTTTCGTAAAGTTTACGTATAAGTTTCCCTTGACCATGTAGTTATGTACAAAAAAATAACTGTAAAAATACTGTGGTCGTAAAAGAATAGGCATATATGACTTGGCAATAAATTTAATTAACTATTTATATATTTAAAAACCAAAAAAACCAGACAGTATATTTTGTATTTTGGGGACGCCATGTTAGATTTTTTTACCATAAAATGTATCTAACGACATTTTAAGCCTAGCCGTTTAGGATGGCGCATATGCCAAGTGAACGGATAAAAACAAAGAGTTTAAAAAAAAAAATGTTTTATGTTTTCGTAATAAACTGTTTGTATGTTTGCTATATACGTTCCCTTATGCGTCATGCCCGAGTCTACTATAGATAGATAATATTAGGTTAACCTATGAAATTGGAGTTTTTTTCTTCGTTAATCATATGTACCAATTCCTGCGATTTTCAAAGCTATATCCAAATTTGTTTTTTATTTGGAAAATGGAATATTATTTCAAGGTTTCACATTAAATATTTTTTAATTTCTGGGCTAAATCACATAATAAAAAAAATTTGAACAGAGCTCTTTTCATGTGCTTCCCATAATCATTTCTTAGATTCGCTGAAAATTTTATAAAGCGGTTACTTATAAAAGTTAACGCTGCCTCTACTTAACTTAATGTTATCCGATAATACACACAAAGTTTACCTAAATTTGGATTTGCCGTTCTCAAAAAAAAATCAAAAATGTTTGTAAGGAGAAAACAGTTAATGAAATTCTTCATACAAAACGCCAATTTTATACACTGGCTGAACGTTTCACGAGTTAGTCGGTTTGGTAATTAAGCGTATTACTGTCAATTGCATCATTATTTATGGATGTATTCGTTGGGTAATCAACGATTACTAATCTTTCTGTCATGTTATCGTGTAGGTACCGCCCTGTAATCGTAAGTCTGCGAATGCAGAACGTCACATTAACTTGTCAACTCACTCGCAAATGGTGAATTTCCCCATAAAGTAGTTAAGGCCGCTTTCATTGATGATGAAGTAATCGCATTTATTCGTGTCGTCACCAACAACTGTTTGCTTCCCGCAATCATCATTGCAGGTCAGCCAATAAATAGAGAAAAATCCTCGGTGGATTGTTAGATCACCCTCAAAAACAGCTTAGGCGACATACATATCATATTAAATCATCGTACACAACATATCATTTTAAATGTTTGTTCGGGATCGTATTAAAATAGATGCTACATGTTTTGTTGTTTTAACATTGTTTGTTACTTACAGAATTTGAGCACAACGGCGGACTTATCTCATAGAGGGATTTCTTCCAGTCCAATATAGGGTTAGTTAGAAAACAGTAGATTGGGTGTATACAAATTACAACAAATTCAAAATAAAAGTAATAATATATATAATATATTGTTAAAACAGTTAAACTTTTTGTTTGAATCATCACGAAAAAGCTGACGAACGTATTTTGATGCAGTTTTCACAATTTAATGAAGTCCTTATTAACATTTAGCCTACTAAAACACGCTTCAATGTGATCATTTTCTTTTAACACTTGGATCTTTAAAATGCGTGAGTATAATCAAATCGATCGGCAATTTTCTTGAAAGCATATCATTGTAAAAAGTTAATTATTAAAAAAACATGAAACCCGACTTTTAGTCCAGTCAAAATACGCAATTACCTAATCTTACAGCTATATCGGATAGAGTACCCATAAGTAATAGAATAAAAATGTTTTCTAACCATTCTGTAGCTTGCTTTAGGTATAGTGTAGGTATTAAATTATAAAACCTATATATTTAATTAATGTTACCACTATGAACTTCATTGCGTTGTAGAAGATACTAGGATCTCCTAAAACAATTTTCTAAAAAATTAATCATTTGAGTCGTGATATTTGCCCTTGGTGAAATTTTTCATAAAGATAAGGAGATATTAATTGATTTTTTTTAATAGTTCCAGGAGTTCTAAGTATATTCTCTGACGCAATTAAATTCACAGTGGTAATTTTAATCTAATAAACATTTTTATTCTATCACTAACAGGTACTCTATCCATGTGTACAAAATTACGGCCTTTAAGATTATAGGCAGTTATTTATTTATTTATTGCCATGTTTGTATGATGAATACGAACATTTGTACCCAAGTTATGGATGTTTTCATTTATTATAAGAATTTATAAAAAATAAAAAAATATTTAGTATATCAATCAACCATCTGATATCCACAACACAAGGATATAGTTGCTTAAAATAGAACTAGATGACAATGTGTGCATGTCCAAGGATATTTATTTATTTATAGGTCTCTTGTAAAGTTTACTGCACCCTGTATAATCTAGTTTTGCTATTTCAGACAACATTTACCTCACCTACTTTCTACAGGAGTACATGCAACATATCAAAGTAGGTATACTTTAGCTATTAATGATTAAGAACATAAGCGCTAATGGTTGATAAATTAATTATCTACGTTTAATGTTCCTATTTTCGGCACAAACATACGCCAAGTGCTTAGGCACCATCCATATACTGGATCCGTTTAAAACGGGCGCTGATTCGAAGACAGACGGTCGCAATGGCAAATATAAAATGCCACCCGTCGAAACGCCAATCTGCTTCACTGCACTGCACTGGTGACAATAAATTATGCAATAGAGGGGGATGAGTAAACGTGGGCTCACAGGTTAATAAAAAGTCGGAATTAGTCTGATCATTAATTCAAATAGCTAAATATAATTTGGTTTTAAAATATATTTTTAGGAAGATTTTTTATGAGATACTTTTAGACTACTATATGTTAACGAAATGGATATTTCTCGCGTTCTGCGTGAGACAGCAGAGGCTTAAATCTCAACGTAAAGACCATAGTTGCCCCAAAGGGATAAAACCAAGCTTCTAAAATTAAAAAAAAAAATCGGAAAATATAAAATTATCAGTTGAAATCGTTCAATCGTTTTAGGCTTCCGTTTTTCAAAAGGATGTTTGTCACTGTAAGACAGTTGTCCAAAACCATTGGAGATGTTAATGTATACGAAACACACAGGGCACGCCAGAGGCCTTTTCAAACCGACAAACTGAAATCGGTAGTTATTCACTGTGACGATTTGATGAAATTAACCGCAAATAAAGTTGTCTTGTAATAATTCCACACGGGATTTGAAATAATGATTTTCCTATTTATTCCTTCATTTGTGCGACAAGACCTCATTTAGTGGCAAATTTCAACTTTATTGAAAGCACTTTATTGAAATGGGAAGCACCCCATAGGTTTTGATGATCTGTCGGTAAATGAGACTTTTAGTATGAAAATACAGGCATTAAAAGCCGTAGGTATTTTTTTTTAACTTGAATTTTTTACAGCAGTATGAGGTTGCAGATTTTGGTATTCGATATTAAAACCGTCTCTCAGAAAAAGGTCCTTGATACACGGACAGATACGAAAAACAAAGTGTCAAATAAGGGTTCTATTTTACCTAGGTACGGTACCCTAATTTTTTTTTTTATGATTGACTGGATTCGCATTTGACCAATCTCACCTGAAATTTACCTAAAACGTTAAGAACGTGCTTATAATTCACATTCGGATGTAGAATGATATACCATACTTCTCCGAAGAACCTCCTTCTGAACAGCATTCTGTATATAGACTAAACGACTTGACCGATTTCGAAGTGCATGGTGAGGTTAGATTCGTCTTGATACATGCAGTGTCATAGGTTACATTTTATGGTAAAAAATCCAACATGGTGTCCGCAAAATACAAAATATGCCGTCGGGTATTTTTAAATACTTACATAATTATTTATCTACTAATTAGTTTTATTAGCAGCAAAGGTATGAGATGAGGTTCCTTGTATATTTATTATAGGAGTTCCTTTTGTTAGTTTATGAGTACGAGCAAACTAATGCAATACAAATAATGCGAATTAAATCTTAACTAAGAATCATAACAATCGCTGACAACTGGAGGAGGTGCAGCGAAGAAAATAAAAGTTCCATCTGCAGATTTCCAAGTCAACTTGCGAAATTATAAAGCAGTTGAGATATTGCCGGCATGCGAAATTGTACCCCTACAAAACTTCGAAGTAGCTTTTCATATAAGTAACTGGCTCGTGTTAATGTTTTGCTCTTTGTGATTCCGCTCAGAGCAGGCTTGTGTATGACAGGTATGTCGAACTCCTTTTCTAAGTTAATTCATGTATCGTGCACAATCCATAAAGTTTTCGAGTGCTAGGTATCTCAAAGCGAAGCCTGTTCTGAATTAAAAGTGCATCTACACAGGAATAGAAGATTTTATCACAACTTTCTGGATTTTCTCAATCGTCACGTACCTACCTACCTGATGTACATAATGAAATGGTGAAGGAGTTTTTGTAAAAAAGCTTGATATACGTTATGTTAATTACACTTGATAATGAATGTGGCGGTGGACAAAATGTGTAAATCAGCTCTCATTAAGCGCGTAAATTTTACACTCTAATTGGGCTTACATTGATTCGTGCGTGCGTCAAATCAATGTGTATGAGGTGTGTAAACAAAGGGCAACTTTTTGATGTCTCACTTGATCAATAAATCATACATTACCATGTTTTACATTACTGCCAATGAGGAAAATAAATACGGTAAAAATAAAATAAATATTATCTATAGCATTAGTGCCTTAGGGCAGAGTTCATGGGAAGGTCCAGTAAAAGAAAACGAAAATTTGATTTTCTAGATTTATGTTAAGCAAGTAGCCTTCAGTCAAAACAAAGCGAACAAAGACGAAATTTCTGCTTGATGCAATGCAAGTATAGAATGCTTCCTACAGGATGCTTTTTGTCTTACAGGATGCGATAGTGGGTAATGAAATGATGCCTTCCCGATTCAGTGCGCTTATCCGGATTAAGTCGAGCGCCTGTAACCTGCGCTACCGTTTGAATTCTTATTAACTCGATACAGAACCCTGCTCTTGGATTCTTATAGAATAGATAAGAACCGGCCATTTATATTATCTCTCCTTTAAGGCTCTTTCTAAACAAATATGCATTGTACACTTAACTTATGAATTTATCCGCTCTCCAAGGATACAAAGATTATCGCAAGGAAATTTTTAAAAACTTTTGCACGAAATCGGGACCTCTCAAAGTATTTAATATTAGATGGATACTAGCTTAGATATTACTTTTGTGAACAGAAAAATTATTCAAGGTATCAAAATTTGATACAGTTTTGCATAAACAGATAGGCACGATCAAAAGGATTGCTTTCAAAGTGGTTTACCTTGCGAGCATATTTAAGCTTTTATGAAGTGAGGAAATGGAAAATAAATTGGATTCGTATAACTTTCTTAAAGCAACCATAAGGAAATGTTTACTTTGTTTCTGCGAGGATTAGGAGCTCATTATTATTCTAACTTTGATGGTTAATGGAATAGGTAATGTTTTAGACTGAATATGTACCTACACGAGAAGTATAAAACAATATAATATATAATTTGTTTCCCTGTTGTATAAATCCCTGTGCAAAGCGATGCAGTAATAGATTCGTTGGCTGAATACGAGTAGAGCTCCGCTACAACTCTGAAAACTTGTAACGAAATAACAGTCAGATTATTTATCTCGCCCTCAACACTTTTAACAAAGCTACACAGTTTTTAAATTTTTAAATTCGAATTATAGATGGGTATACATTATTTTACTTCGTCATCGTCAATAGCTTATCCTCTAGAAATCTCCCTACTGCTGCGCCTCGCCTTTATCACGATATTCATCGCTTTATAAGGGATTATTTGTGCTAATCGCCACACTGAGCAGGCGGGTTAGTGAATGTAGTGTTAGGGAGCTGCGCACCAATGACGAGACTGCTCATCGCAGGTCTATGCCGTTATGTTTACAATCTTTTACTGGCCTTTTACAGGTGATCCTATTGTGCTCTGCCGGAAACCAAACTAAACCACTATTTAGTTCGCGAATAAAGCTCTCGGGTTCTAACTCGTTTTGAGCAGTAGCTACACTTGATGTATGATGTCTCGGTATTAACTCTACTCTTTAAGTATTTTCTTATTTATATACATATTGGCAGCGTCGGTATGCGGTCTCCAAATTTGGGAGGTCCGGGTTCGATTCCCAGGGAGGTCATGTACCAATGTGTTTTTAAATTTAATTTAATTAAATTTAATTGTACTCAATTTATGTATCAATGCAAAATTAATGTATTGCCTTTTTGTACAATAAAGCGTTTACAAACAAACAAACGTATGTGCATTTATTCGACTACTCTTAAACGGTGAAGGAAAACATCGAGGGGAAACCTGCATGCTTGAGAAATAAAAAATCTAACGTATGTGATGCACTGGGTGTTTACGGGCTGAGATGATGATACTTATTTATTTATATGTATTATTAGGTATCTATATTGGTATGTATTATTGTATGTTATTCATAGTGTGTAGGTATTAGGTCCTTACCTATGAAATTGGCGTTTTGTATGAAGAATTTCATTAAGGCTGTTTTCTCCATAGAAACATTTTTGATTTTTTTTTGGGAACGGCAAATCCAAATTTAGCTAAACTTTTATAAAATCCAAAATTAAAAATAGTATAAACATTGTGAAAACCACATGGACAGTTATAAACAGCGAAACTGGAAAAGTTAAGGCTCGCGATTCAAATATTGAACTAAAAATTAACGATTGTATCCTTAATACAGACTTGGAGGTTGCTGAAGCATTTGAAAAGTTCTTCACAGATATTCCAATTACAACCACGAAGTCACTTAAGTCATCTCCCACCGTAGCCGAATCTTTACTCAGAATGAATAGCGATGCCCCGAATGTGCAACTGAAAATATTTAGATATGTTAGTCCCAATGACATCATGAAAGCGTATAAATCACTGGAAATGAAAAAAACACAGATCTCTACGGTCTTTCCGTTAAAATAGTTAATTCTATCATTGATTGCGTTGCACCACACTTAGCCTGTATCTTTAATAAATGTGTAGACAGTGGTGTATTTCCTGACTTGATGAAACAGAGTAAAGTCATTCCATTATTCAAATCTGGTAGTACATCGGACCCCACTAATTTTAGACCCATTTCAATACTACCGACTTTTAGTAAAGTTTTCGAAAAACTAATTTTAAATCAATTGTTGTCTTACTTCAATACCAATAATTTAATGACTTCAAAACAATTTGGATTCACACGGGGTCGCTCAACAACCGATGCCGGTGTTGCGCTTATTGAATATATATTTGAAGCATGGGAAGATTCGCAGGATGCGATAGGTATTTTCTGTGATCTATCCAAGGCTTTTGATTGCGTTCATCATGACAGTCTGGTCAGGAAATTGCGCCATTATGGCATTATAGGCCGTGCCCTCGACCTTTTGGAATCGTACTTATGTAATCGAGTTCAAAGGGTTCATGTCAATGGTAAGAGGTCGTCAGGGTCTCCAGTTTGCATAGGTGTTCCACAGGGCTCAATTCTCGGGCCATTCTTATTTCTTGTATATATCAATGATCTACCTAGTTGTATAAATGGAAACCATGAGATAACATTATTTGCTGATGACACCTCCTTGCTCTTCAATAGGAGACGACAGAAAACTCTTGACGACGTGAATAGTGCTATATCTAAGGTTGAATGGTTTACGTCAAATAACCTACTTCTTAATGAAAAAAAAACCAAATGCATAAAATTTTCACTACCTAATGTCAAACAGGTAGCTAGTACTATTTTAATAAAAAACGAGGAGTTGGAGCTTGTGGACACTACTCTATTTCTAGGCATTATGTTAGATAAAGGACTACAATGGGGTCCACATATCGAAAGGTTGTCAAAACGTCTCAGTTCTGCAGTGTTTGCTATTAAAAAAATCCGCTATTTAACCGACGTGGACACCGCGAGGCTGGTATACTTCAGCTATTTCCATAGCATAATGGCTTATGGCATTCTGTTACGGGGAAATGCCGCGGACATAAATTGTATTTTTGTTCTGCAGAAGCGAGCGGTTCGTGCGATCTACAAGTTAGGCTCCCGAGTATCTCTGAGGAATAAATTTCAGGAAATCAATATATTAACTTTGGCATCGCAATATATTTACGAAAACTTAATGTACGTAAGAAAGAATCTGCATTTGTTTAGGAAATATTGTGAAATACACAATATAAATACAAGATATAAAAATAAACTTGCTGCCCATAGCAGTCGCTTACACAAAGTCACTAAGTCATTCAAGGGACAATGTATACGCTTTTATAATAAGGTTCCGGTAGACATTCAAAATTTGCCTTTAAATAACTTTAAAACAACCATTAAACAGAAACTATGTGCCAAAGGCTATTATAAAATTTCTGACTATCTGAATGATAAGAATGCGTGGACATGAACCGCTCAGCAATATCCAGTAAATTCTATTCTTATTTTTCTTTGTCGAATCATAAATTTAACAATTATTCCAAATTGTATTTGTATTGGCTTATTTAAAAAGAGCAACCCCTGAGTTTCTTGCTCGTTCTTCTCTGGGGAGACTGCCTAGTGAATGAGCGATAACTGTATGACATGACGATTTCAAATGTTATTCTTATAACTTACGAAACAAAACATTTTTGAATTTTGAATTATGAACTTTTTAAATCAGCAAACTGAAATATTTGCTTACTGACGATCTAATGTCAACCACAAATAATGTTGTGTGTGTGTGTGTGTGTGTGTGTGTGTGTGTGTGTGTGTGTGTGTGTGTGTGTGTGTGTGTGTGTGTGTGTGTGTGTGTATATATAATCATCAATTCTGGAAAATAACCCCCATCAAAGTTGTTTAGTTATTATTTATAATTAGTTTTTAGCCTTCTCGAATGCAGGTCTGATTTATTCCGTATTTTAAAAGAAATCTTAGTTTATTGCGTCACTGGACGGAATAAACCCTTAAAATGCTTCTATCTGTTTCGAAGACAAAGCATCTAGACACACGGACAGAGACACGGCCAACAAAGTGATCCTATAAAGGTTCGGTTTTTATCCCAAAAAGAGGTACGGAACCCTGAAACTGAATGAGACATTATTAAAATATTTCAAAAATGACGACAAACAAAATAAACCTCTTAGAGCACTTGAGTCTGTATTTAACGGGCGTCGAGTTGAGATACAAAGGGGAAATACATTAACACAGCAACTTCGCCCATCGCGCCGGTGAGGAGTTTGAAACATTTTGCACCCAAACTTTTCTATATATGCGAAACGGTATTGAAAGCTCGCGGAGATTAGCACGTGCCGTGAAAATACGCGCTCAAGGATTACCCTCGGAGGCGAGTGTGAAGTTGTCTTGTTATAATGCGTTCCGCTAACAGCCAGCATTGAAAAATTAATTCTCTACTACCCCACGGCACCGGGGCTGCGGGGTGCGGGGGTGTAGGACCGCGAGCAAGGGGAATCCGACACGTGCAAAACGTATATGATTCAAACATTAGCTGTTAAACAAAATAAGCAAAACAATTTGACCTTCATGACGCTAGCTGCTAATCTGATTTTTTCGTTTCGTTTCGTTTCGGAAAAGAAAATGAAAGGAGTTGTACCTAATGGTATGTTTCAAGTTAACCAGAGGAACAACTAATCTTACAAATCTTTTCAAAGGGGTGTATGGGTAATACAAGCTACGTGTTTATTAATAAAATCTGTCCAACGACACACGATTGGGTACTAAAATAAAAGAAATTCATCACCCTAAAGAATATAACCACTTTTTATATTAATAACATTAAAATCTTCCATTTTAATTGAGTCGTCAGAAATAACAAGTGAAAATTTACAAATACAATCGGGGAACGCTTATGAAAAATTTGACATTCAACAGCTATTTCGACGCCGGAGTCAAAATGACATGAAAGTTGGCAATAACTAAAATTGAGTCCTTCATTTCAAGTTTGGCAGGTACAGAAAGATGAACAAAATTGTAGTATGTTGAATCTGTGATTGTATAAAGATATCTCCCACTTAACATCAGCACTAGGAGTATGACAGGCACGATAAACGTTTTTTTTTTTTATTTTATTGTTTTATGCACTTACTTAAGCGTACAGACCCGGAAACCCCAATACATTTGGGGGACTGGCAATGACTTATCTCTGACAACCGGAATACAACAATGCTATTAACATTGCTGCTTGGCGGCAGATTTAGATAAGATGGTGGTAGCTAGCCAGGCGGACATTGAAAATGCCCACCACCAACCAAACCGAGTACTTAAACATGTAGCCCGCTGGGGATCGAACCCGCGATCTCCGAATCGTAAACCCAATGTTGTTTACTTTGAGCCACGGAGGCGGTTATGTCGCGCGAGATAATAAAATATACAACTATCCCACTCTAACGTCGCGTCGCGCGCGACAAACGATGTCATGCTACGGGGGCTGGTGTGATCGAGGTCAAGTGCAACTCGTTGAGCGTAAAAAAAAATGTCTTCCAAAAATTTATTTTAATAAAATCGTGAAATGGACTATAAATCGAAATGTGTGGAGCTTAAAATAAAGACTTATAGCATTCTATTTTTAAATCGGTGTAAAATTGCCAACCCGCACTAGTAACGAGTACAGGAAACGACATCCGTGTATTCAAGATTAAAAAATACTGGTTTTCTTCATGTTACATTTCATATTGAACTTTATATGTAATAGATTAGGACCTAGTTCTGTGATCCATTAAATTAACATTAATAGGAAAAGGAAATAACTAATTAGAAAATTCAAGCATGAGATTAAAATGACCCCACTATAAGACAGTGAAGAAGTTGTATTTTAAAGATTTACTCATTCATTTTATTTCAAAAATTGCAATTTGAAATAACTGATTTTCTCAAACTACTTAATCCAAATTATTAGTCGGTAACTACTATTAAGCGCGACATGGCTAGTCCAACCACGTCAAACGGTTTGGCTGACGTTAATTAAGCACGTTATCAGGAAATGCTACAGTTTCATGATTCTATATGCTCTTTGTAATGTGCCCAATATACAATTGGCCGAAAAATAAAAACACCCTGTAAAATTGTATTACTTTCAATAGTATATAACTGCCGACTCGTTAGCATTGAAAATTAGCGACCCATGATTCAGATTTTCTTTCTTCGGCAATATTAATGCCAAATATAAATCTGTACAATTGTATTCCTTTCCATGTCGCGATGTAGGGATTCCTTTTTAGTAAAATGGACAAAATAAATATGAATATGTTATTATATAAATTGTATGTTTTTCACAAGAATTGGAGAAACTGCTGAGAATCTATTTGAAGTTCAGAAAAATAATTCCTTTCAGAGGGATTACTAATGCGCCGGAATATCAGGACCGGTTACCTCATTTAACTACTACGAAAAATTAACTATTATTATACCACAGACTTCACCTTTAGTAGGATATTTTTAATTGGAGAGAAGCATTTAATCATTCAAAATTGGAACAAACAAAATTCGTTTTATTTTATAACATGTAAGAGACATTCAATCGTAGGATGGTAAACCATTTTTGACCAACCGTACGTAGGTAAGTGTCTACCCAAACCATTGTTCTCGAAATAACCTAATTTTGCAAGCTGAATCCAATATCTTTAAAGGTCTAGTCAAGTACCACTACTTAGCGCTCTGAATTTTCTTTTTCTTAAACTCCGTTCTCTGACCATTCGTTAATTATTTATTTAGTGATTTCTTAGTATTTTAGATAAATATATTACGCAATATTTACACATTGGACGTCTTTCGGCTGATATGATGATGATGATTTACATATTATACTACTTACTTGTTTTTCAGTTGCAAAAACCACATCCATAGGTTCTCTGGAAATTGAAAATGAAAATTATGTAGTGCAATAAGGAGTACGCATTTGTATTTAATGTACTGCTTGTTCTTCACGCTGTGAAAATAAACAAAGATATTTTTTGTGTTTTGAATAAATTGAGCTAGTGACTCGTACACAGATGACTTTCTATAACAACAAAGATTGGATGAGAGATGAAAGATGTATTTTTTTTTTCGAAACGAAGGGGTAGTGAGGCTTTCAACCAACATCGTCGATATAAATATTTGCTCTCGATTGACTTTTATGAAAAATTATTTTAGTGAATGAAGAATTGTTTAAAAACGTAATGCAGAATATTTTGAAAGGCAAATGAACATTAGTTTCGTCATGAATAATCTTAATTACGAGTATGATATACGCATGTACTTCACAGTAGTTTCTTGATTCATACCTGTAAGTACATACTATGATATCTGTGTCATATTAAGTAACTACATTCAGTAAAGGAAGCTCCGATAACGTGGTTGCATAGGAAAGCTTATTTGATGTAGTTTAACTATAGGTACATAACGCTACTAGTTTCCACATTTCGACAGCGTTTTAAACGTTAATTGCGTCAAGCAAGAGTAGTTTTATATAAATCAGCATGAACATGAAACTTGTAAGCAAATCGGGTGCAATGTCGTAAGTTTTGTCACTGTTTATTAGTTAAATAGTAATAATAATACATGGCTAATTTTTAACCAGTATTAAAATTTTGTAGGGCATTACAAATACTTATTACCTAAAGAATGTAATTGTGAGTATTAAAAGGTAGGTGGGTCAAATTTTAAAATAAAAAATTACTGGAGCGTGGTAACGAAAATCCAGTAAATGGGTACATCCAAAAGTTTCATAAGCGGCAGGTTTGAATTTAGGAACATCGCTCTCTAGTGTCAAAACTTTTTGTGGTATCTCACTATGGGCCTTATAAGAAAGATCAATGTCAAGCAACGAGCTATGCAAAGGGCAATATTTGGCGTTCCACTACGTCATCAATCAGGAATGTAGAAATTCATTAACAAAGTCAGCGAATTAGTAAGTTACAAGTAGCATTACAAGTCTTCAGTAGAACCACGCATCGGCAAGTGCAACGTAAGATGTCCACTCACCGACTTGATGAAGGTCACGCGAAGTCGCTGGATGCAGACCGGTTCCAACCGGTCGCTCTGGAAATCTATGGGGGAGGCCTGTGGCCAACAGTGGGTGTCCTGTGGTTGAAAACATGATGAACCTTATACTTTTGCATTGGACACCAAAAAAAATTATTATTTTCATCACAAATCACAATATTGAGATTGCTTTGTTATAATGATAATTTGGTTTTAAGTAAAATATTGATCATCATAAAGGAATGTATTCTGCAAAGCGTCTAAGAAAATAACAATATTGGATACTAGTTAAAAGACATTACAAATAAATTTTGCCAATAATATTTATATCCGTCTACTAAACATGAAGTGAACATTATTTGAAAATTCCATTTTAATTTAGGTAGCAAAAACTAATATTAGAACAAAAAATTTAATTTTTACAACATTATAATGAAATAATTTTAAGTGAAAAAAATGAACATATTTTACTACTATTATATATATATATATAGAACATTACTACTGTATTTAAAACTACTCACATAAAGTTCTCTAAATTAAAGAATAAATAGCGAATACATTGGGATTCTAAGCACAGCTGTACCATTGCGAAGCGCATCCTGCAATATGTATACGCTCGCAATTTCTCACGATTCACAAAATTAATTTTAACCCCGGAATTAAAACGTTACATATTTGCAACTAATCCGGCGAACTCATTGACAGCGCATGTTCTTAACCACGACGGTAAACATCAAACATGGCAATGAACAGTGTATAGTCATCCCCGCAGCTAACTAGATCTTTGAGCGCAGTTTGGACTTTGGTTGATCGTGTTTGCTCGCTGCTCACTAGTTAGACTGCGAATTGTCGACGGCTTCTTTGTGTTTTAGATTCACAACTTCACTAACTAGCTGTCATTGACGGACTATGATACAACCGAAAGCGACGCACAGAAATAATTTATTGTGTAAAATGAGACGTAATTAATCAAAGTTTTGACGCACATCGTACTTTACATTTAGTAATACACATAACTATTAAACAAAGGTTGATATACAAATCTTGTCATCACCTTATTAACTAGACCCGTTAAAAATTTTATATGTTTCAATTTTTGAGCCCTCGTCCTCGCTAATTGTTTATGAAGTGTTCCATATGGAGTAGTTACAGCTGATATAAATCGGGGATTCAATACTGCATGAGGAATAAATGGTTTCTGGAAGTTAATCAAATTTGAAGCTTGAATGAATGGGCCTGGGACCTGTGTTTCAGGATTATAAGCTGCAATAGTCTGGGCAATTTGGTCTGCTCCCTGATTATCAGAGTAGTTAATCTGCATTTCGGGATTAGTAATTGTAACTGGTTTATTATATTGACCATTCGCTAGTATTTCAGGATTATAAGGCATATTAGACGGACTTAAATGGTCAATGTCTTTTATTTCAGAATTGAAAGGTGCAATAGTCTGTAAATAATGGTTCTGTGTTTCGGGATTGAGAAGTGCAGATAACTGATTAATTGGATTTTCATTCTGTGCTTGAGAATTATGAATAAATTTTTTATAATACTCCAATAAAGGATTTTGACTCGTCTGTGGCTGCATTTGCCTTCCAATATTTTCACTTGCATGAGATGAATCTGATTTATTGATACGATTTCTTTTCTTTGATCTTTGACTTGATGGTGATATTTCATCTCTATGTTTGTAATCATTTTCATTCGATATTTGTATTCTGTCGATTGATTTGGATCTTTGTTCTTCTTGGCTATTTTCATTTGATGCTACATTATCTTCTGAAGAAGGTGAACTAACATCTAATTCATCATGTTCAGGTGCACCGGATCTTAGCATATCTGTAACCTCTTTTTCACTAGTGGGATAAATTTCGCCGTTATCTACTTCTTCTACATCTACTATAAATTCTTCTTTTGATATATTACTTTCATGGGAATTTGCTTCACGTTCAGATGGATCTGATTTTATCATGGATTTGTTTTCAGGGATGCCGCTGTTCGATCCTAAAGTTGATGGATCAGTTTCCAACTGTTCTGGTTCAGGACTTGTTTTTAAAGGATTTGTCCGGCGACCGGATTTGTTCGATTTCCGTTTTGAAGTTGAACCTTTTCGTTTCGGTGATTCATTTTTGTGGAGAGTCTCTGGTTCCGAGGCATTTAGGGGGTGTTTGGAATGAGGTCGTCCTTTCGGTGGCATTATATTTGAATCATTCCCTGGTTTCTTGTCTTGTGAATCAATATTTGTAGAAGTGTCATTGTTCTTTTCACTTTCTTCAATTTCTTTATCTAACGTGTTTGTATCATTTGCTATTTTGTTGTCTTGTGAATCAGTATTATTGGAAGTTTGATTGTTCTTTTCAGTTTGATCAATTAATTTATCTAACGTTTTGTTTATTCCTTCAGAACTATCTTGTGGTAATGGAAACGATATACAGATCTGCGTTACAAAGAAAACAACAAACAAAAGAGTTTGATTATATGTTAAACTGAATAACGACATTGTGTTATTTATTATTTATCGTATATTCACAACGGCAATTTTTTCGTATTATTTATATACCTACATCAGTACACCACCTTCACGTCACGTTGACTCAAGTTACGTTTGGTGAATGCAAGAACAATTAAATGATTTTTATTGTTGGACGATTATATTCGGTTGCTATTAATTAGCCGATATCGCGTTAATGCCTTTTCAACGATTTCATTAAGCACTTGTTGATTACCACGGGAGCTTAAACGAACCGTACATTATTAATTTTAAGGTCGGAGAAACGCTAATATGATTACTAAATTACAAATCGTAGTAAATTAAATTATTATTATCATCGGCCTACAGATCTACCATTACAATTATGGAAAGTATAACGTAGTGTACCTCTAAATTGTTGAACCCTAAAGAACTTTAGGCGGTCTGGATTGAGATGCCAGATGTGATCTTTACTCAGGCTATGTGAAGGCAAAGAGATACATTATTAACAAAATATGCATAACTGAAAACTCCAAAAAAAATACAATAAATGAATGAAGTGTGACTAACTTCAAATGCAAAGTGTTTTTGGTTTAATAAAATTATTGTAAGGAAAGATGTTGAATACAACTGCGTAATTAGATATTACAATACTCATGCTGTCTATTATGAAATTAGTTTCGCACACACACACACAATAATAGTAATACACAACAAAATAATGTTATTTGCACATATTCTGGTTTTGCGTATTACTCACACCTACGTATTAGTATTACGTTTAATACGTATTAGTATTACTCTCACCTACACAACACAGATGCTCACCTATCCACAATTACGCAATATGCGTAATAACTTTACGCACAGTAAGACACTAACTATTATCATGGTGAAGTATTAGTGAGTCTGTTAGATAGTGTGGCCTGCAAACCTAATCCTGTTTTTACTTAGCCTTAGATACTATAGTATTCTCTCTAAAATGAGTTATACATCTGTTTCGTGGTATTATTATAGCCGTCAGAGTAATGCGTAAACTGTCGCTGATTTCGTTTTCAGTATCATATCTGTTGCATAGTTTAAATCTTAGAGTTAGTAAATTATTACTAAACTTATTAAAGTTCAAGATAGAAATCTGGGCTTTCTAACACATCCGAATGAATGTTTTTTTATTTTAAGGCTATCGTTTAGTTGTTATATTTATACAAGCGAAGCATCGACATCCGTGCATCCGTGTGTACATAATATGTAAGTTTAATATAATCGTATTTTCTAGATGTATTCCGCAGTTTGACAACAGATTTCGCACGATATATACTGAGCCCAACACTTTACGTCATGCTGTAGATCTCCGTCTTAACGTCAGGGTATGTTCTCTTTATAGATGCATCTGCGGTTGTGACGTCGACTCCTTACCTTTTTTTTTTTTTGGCAGGAACGTTTGCTGATAGTCGCTGGACTTTTTCAGCTTCACGGCGGGTGGGCGAGCGCGAGAGCGCTCTGCCCGTCTCTTGCATACAGACAGTGTGCAACAGCACGAGATGCAAGTTGCAACCGACGCCTAAGAGTGCCTACGGGGGCTCGAACCTCGGCTTAGGGCGTTGCAGTGGGGAATTTAACCTAACAGACTACCATCGCTTCGCAATGTGTATAGTCGGAGAGAAGAAGCGACGCAAGAAACTCTCCGACACACAATTTGGAAAAAGAGACTTGTAATGTAATGATGGTGTGATGTGTGTTAGTGGACTAATAGCCAAAACGACTAGTGTCGACCGTGTAGCGCGTATAGTGGGGCGGTGTAACGCGTAACTGTCCTCGTCGGCGAGTGCAGTATATCGGAGATGTTGTGTTAGCTGTGTCGGTCGGTCGGGACGGGAGGGCGGCCAGCGACGCCGTAATGGCATCGTCCGGGTCCGCGAGAACGTGGCGGGGGCGCCTTTTGCGAAAGGTCGCATTTGGGAGTAGTTTGTAAGTGGCGGCACTTACAATAAGGGGGTTCGAATGACTCGCGGCCGAGTCAAAGTGTCTGATGGACGCCTCCTTCAGGTAATGAGCTATGGTGGGAAGCTCCAGATCCTTGTGTAACTCTTCATTACGCACGAACCACGGACAGCCCGTGGCCTTGCGCATGAAGCGGTTCTGAATAGCCTGAAGTCGGTGGATACTCGAACGCGCAGCGTGGGCAAGTTCACGCTGGCGTATGTGCACGCTGGCGTATGTACATCGACTCCTCACGTCCTCATAGACTATCTTACGCAGAAACGGCCACAATCTCGTTTCTCTGGGCGAAGCGCTTAGTCGACGTCACTGGGAACCCAAAGAGTGGATAGGTAATCAGAGTCCCTCATGGTCGTTAATGTCCAGTGGTCCGACTCCTTCGACGGCTGGTAGCAAAGTGTGTCCCATTTTCGATGTGAAGACCTAATATAGCTGTTAACGTCGTCACCGCGCCATTTCCGGCGATACCAGCGCTGCCAGGTTTACTTCCCATTAACCGCGTATTATGATAGTCAGTTGACCGTTTGAATAATGAATTCTATCGCTAATTTATCGCTATCTACGATATGGATATATGTGGATGTGATGATGATCACGTCGCCATTAACAATCAGTTCATTTGACGGTTTGAGGGTATGGTTAAGAAAAATGTGTACCGAATAAAAAATGTCGTAAAATGAACTGAAATCGAATGCGAACAAGAATATTTAATTTACGCAATAACAATTTACAAGTGATTGAAAACGGGAAAAGCAATCTTGGTTATAGTTGCCTCGACCAACGCCGTCGTGGCATCAAGTAAACAGCCGGCTTGGTCCTGCATTTCAATCGGGGTGTATTTGTACTTTATTGGAGACGACTCGAGCCACGGCCAACCGCCACGGACTAAGGCTTTATGTTTTATTGAGTTCTTTTTTATGAGCCCCCTCAATAATAGACTGTGATATTAACAGAAAACTGGTGTTTAATTAGTTTTTTCATTGGATATTGTGACAACCATACCTATTGTAGTTGAGATATTGCACTAAAATTACTGTTCTATGAATATTTCGCGCGAAGATTTTAAATTAGTCAGTCACTTGACGATAATATATTTCTAAGATACAGGATCTGAGTGCACAATTTTGAAATCAGAGTGACCTGTATTTATTTTTCATATAATTCAATTAAATGAATTCCTATTACAATCCTATTATGAATTTATTATTTACCTGTTTATACGATAGTGTTTGTAATTGAGTAAAGGAAAATCTGCGATTCGATTCATAGATGACCGTCAAGACATTTCAAGAGCGTCTCTACTTATATGGAGCGTCCCCAATAACTAGGTCGTCCAAATCACTCTTTCACGGCAGTGTCCCGGCAAGTCGAGCTCGAAAGGCGTGCGCTACCGCGTAACCTTTTGTCGAACCGATTCAAGCCTATTTTTAAAATCCTTATAACATACCGTCTCCGTGGCTCAATGTAAACAACAATAGGATTTAAGAACCGGAGGTCGCGGGTCTGACCAACAGCGGGGCACTTGGTTTAGTACTCGGTGTGGTTGGTGACAGGGCATTTTAGCTGTCCGTCTGGCTGTTACCACCATCTTGTCTAAGTCTGCCGCCAAACAGCCATGTTAATAGCATTGTTGTGTTCCGGTTGTCAGAGATAAGATAGCCAGTCCCCCAAATAAGATGGGGTTTCCGGGTCACAGTCTACCGCCAAACAGCAATGTGAATAGCAATAGCAGTGGCGGTACCCTCATATAAGCCCAAAGCCCGGCTTGCTTTACTAAATGTTTGATCAGAACTATAAACTATTTAAGCAGTAGGTGTAGGAAATCTTTGATTTAAATATTCGCACTTGTCAAACTAAAACGTCGTGCTTGACCACCTATCTAATTTCACTAGCTGTTTAAAAGTCACAAACACATCGTCGCTCACGGCGCAAACTGGCGTATCTCAGTTTTTTGCAAAAATGAGTTGAGTATGCCAAAATACTCCTCGCGCCGCGTTTTACGACGTCACAAAAAGGCACATTTCTAGCTATGATATTTAAGGAAATAGGGGTATCTAACATTCAGAGAAAAAAAGTTTTTGCAAAGAGGCTTATTTTAAATGCGCGAGAGTTAAGAGTTTAGTTACACCAGTCACAAGTGCGAATAAAACCGCTACTTTTAATGTTTAAAATTGTTTTTAATGTGTTTTATATAAGGGTGAATTAAACTTCAAGCATTATGTATTATTGTAAGATATTATTACCGCAAATTGTCATTTTATTAACACACACCCAAAGGCTTTGAGATATCAATCGGTATCTGATCCCAATTCCTGCGATGATATTCTATTACTATCGGCCATCGCTAAGCTATCTAATTTTGTGTCATGCAGTGTAAGGCAGTCTAAAACCAAAGAATGTTCGGATAAAATTTAAAATCTAGTCGTAAACAATATCATCATATCAGCCGAAAGACGTCCACTGCTGGACAAAGGCCTCCCCCAAGGATCTCCACAACGATCGGTCCTGCGCTGCCCGCATCCAGCGGCTTCCCGTGATCTTTACCAAATCGTCGGTCCACCTCGTGGGGGGCCTGCCCATGCTGCGTTTTTCGTTGCGTGATCGCCACTCGAGAACCTTTCCGCCCCAACGGCCGTCTGTCCTACGAGGAATGTACCCCTCCCACTTAAGTTTGGCAATTCTTCGGGTCACCTTGGTTCTCCTGCCGTTCTCCTCATTTCTGATTCGATCCCGCAGGAAGACTCCGAACATAGCTCTCTCCATTCCCTTTGAGTGATCATGAGCCTTCTTACGAGGCCCATAGTGAGCGACCACGTTTCAGTTCCATATGTCATAACTGGCAACACACACTTATCAAAGACTTTCGTTTTGAGACATTGCGGTATTTGGGACGAGAAGATGTTACGTAGCTTCCCAAACGCTGCCCAGCCGAGTTGGATTCGACGATTGAACTCCTTTTCGAAGTTGGATTTACCTGACTGGACTGTTTGTCCCAGGTATATGTACTCGTCGACAACTTCGAGGGTAGTGTCTCCTATTTTCAGAGGGGAGGGTACAATATGGTCATTCGACATGGTCTTTTTCTTGTCCATATTCATTTTAAGACCCACTCCTTAGGAGACTCTATTGAGATCATCGAGCATTTTGCCGAGGTCCTCCAGGGTCTCAGCCATGATTACGATATCGTCGGCAAATGGAAAGTTTGTGATGTGTGAATATTTTGTTTGTTTTTTGTTTGTTTATTCTCGCCGTTTATGTTGATGCCGAGCCCTTTCCGTTCTTCGTTTTGTTTGTTTGTTTGTTTCGAATCTTGAAGGCATCTTCCAATGCAGCGGTAAACAGTTTCGGGGATATGACATCCCCCTGTCTCACAACTCGCTGTAGTTAGATGGGCTTCGAGTTCCGATCCTGGAGACGGATTGACATGGTGGCGCTTTCATACAAACATTTCAATACCTCGATGTACCGATAATCAATTTGGCACCTCTGAAGGGACTGCGGCATAGCCCAGGTCTCAATGGAATCAAAGGCGTTTTCGTAGTCACGAACGCTAAGCAAAGTGGCTGATTATACTCTTCGGTCTTCTGTATAATCTGCCGCAGCGTATGTATGTTGTCTACAGTGCTAAAGCCTTTTCGGAAACCGGCTAGTTAGGGAGGCTGGAAGTCGGCTAACGTCGTAAACAATATAGGATCCAGTAAAACCAAATCCGAAAACAATGTAAATCGGAAACTAAATCAACGCAATGAATATTATCTAAAGTTTGTTTATCCGAAACAAATACATTACAGAAGATTATTAACTGTTACTGGAAAAGATGTACAGACTGTTATTAGAAGAACAACCCGAGCCTGAACCATCTCTAACTTCATTCGTTTCACAGGCCGAATTAAGATCAGTGCACTATTTGTGCCACCTTCAAAGGTATTTTTTATATGATTATCTGGATACGCGTTTGTCTGCAATCTCAGCTGATAGAAAGTGACGATGTGGTTAAAGATGAAGCACGCGATCTCAGTGAATGCCTATTCACCCTGCTCTTGAAGAAGGTTGTAAGATTCACGAAAAACTGATTCTGGAAGGAAGTTCCATGCCTTAGCTGTTTGCATTATGAATGAAGAGTCGAACCGCTTAGTGCGAATGTTCGGTTGTTAACTACATACGGGTGGTTCAGTGGAATGACGTTCAAGAAAAATTATGAGAAAGTATACATTACATACTATTGAAAAAGAAACTGTTAGAGAGTAGGTATAATAAAGAAGATAAAATGATTGCCTCTGAAGACAAAAGCTTAAGATGTACGACTTTCGGCTTACAGCTTTACTTTAATAGCCTCATGATAACACCAAAATGTTAAAAGAAATATTTTATTTAATTATTAAGGTTACTGTAGTGAATGATAGACGTTATTAATAAACGAATCTCTTAAATAACATTCTAATATTTCTTCAAATTTTTAGCGACGACATTGTCGGGCTTGCCCTTTTTTTTTGAGGCGGGGAAACGCTTTACGCGTACCGCTCGCCTGGGGGACGGCGAGACGGTTATGTGGGTCTCCCCTCCCTATCGGGAGGGATACCCACTAAAACCCCGCGGCGACCTTCCTCGGCAGTAGAGAGGACCTGCTATGGGAACGCATTAACGTCCCCCCTCACAAGGGGGTCGGCCTTACCCTACTTTAAAACCCTAGGCACGCCACTATAATAGCATTGTTGTTTTCCGGTTGTCAGTGCTAAGATAGCCAGTCTCCCAAATAAGATGGGGTTTCCGGGTTTGTACGCTTACACCTACAGCCTCATCTTCACTTAACATAAGGTGTAATTGAGGTCAAGTTGCGACCCGTTATGCAAAAAAACATGTACTCCCATTTTGAATATCATTACGAGTATTTATTCGCATAACAATTATTTTTATTTTTGCAATGGTGGTGCAAAGGGAAATTGTCAGACATCAATAAACTTCATTTTGTGGTCCGTGAAATTATCTTTAATACAAAACTTAAAAGTCTAAGTTAGGCGACTTTACATTCTGTACCAACAAGTTGATGTGTGCATTTTTTTAAGCCCCTATCCCGCTGCAAAAAGGGTGTCCTAAGTTTGAAGCTGTAGCTGACATAGTCTGTGGCATAATAGGGCTGAAATCGGCAGAGCTGATCTGAAAGCGGTTTCTTATTTTCCAAAGTTGGTATTTGCAGAAGTATGTATGATGGAAATCGGTTCAGCCGGTTCGAAGATATTTATATTTTAACACAGTTGAATTATTTAATATTTGATATTAGCGCCCCTGAAGAGTTTTCAAAATTTTCAAAGTTTTACATTTATTGGTGTGACTCTGCCTACCAAACTAATGGTTGCGGGTTCGAATCCCGCTAGTGATTAAATGATTGCGTTTTGAAAACGAGCATTTAAATAAATAAATAAATATGCATTCAATGTTCATATTTATCACCCAGACATTCATAAATATATTCGTTATCATAAATCCTAATATGTATCTATTAGTGGATGACTTGTCAGTTTCTATTTAAGAGTTTATATATACTCTATAAATATAGTCGACAGTCTTCCTAAAAGTTTACAATAAAATACCATAACAGAGAAGTGTCGTGTGGTATCTGGCACAGAAAACCTATTGCATGCAGTTGTATAACAGTGACGCTTGGTGTGGATGTCCGATACAGCACCAACCAACCAAGATCAAACTTGATACATCACCGTCATTGGTGTGAAGCTCGTAATAAAATATGATTGGCAAATGGCAATCTGCTTAGAGCTAGGCGATTAGTGTAAATCCTTCTAAGAAAAGTGATGCAGCTCGTACATAAGAAGAGGATATTCTATCCACTGGACTTATACATAAATCGATATCATGCTGCCTGATTGCATCCTCAGCTCTGTCACTTCATACAAATTGATTAGTCAGGCGAAAGGCTTATATGAGACGGATAAACCATGCTACCTGCCAAGATCTACACCTTTAATTCAGCTATATAAAATTTGTATCCCGAAAAGTTCTTCGTCAATTTAATATATATCAATAGTTGCCTGGAAAAAACCGCTTACCAAATCTGCTTACTTTCTGTAAAATGTATTTTCTTTCTATTGTGCAATGCAATGTACTTGTGTGTAGGTATATCATATATAAATTCATCATGACAGCGGTAATAAACACTTTACATGTCAAATTGGAAATTAACTTTGTTTAATACCAGCCCTCCCTTAAAACATATACCCGGTACCCGCGTGTCGACCACGTTGACAAGCCGCTATTTGTCCATAGGCGGCTGTTGGAATAATTGAGGTGTACATTTTCACTTTGTTCCGTTTCCATTCGATTAAAATCGTTGTACCTCACTTGTACACAACCTATTCGGTGTTTACTAAACGATTTGAACGGTTCGACGAGTCGGGCAGCCAAGCGCAAGGGTTTTTTTGCACAGTTGTTATGAATTTACTTATAACGGATTTCTACCTGAATAGCGTTGCGATCAACTACCGGCAAATTTACAAGCGTATCTCGAAATTGCTATTCGAGCATACTACATACAATGTAAACTTTCAGGCGACTTTCCGTTTGCAAAAGTAAGGCTATTAGAATATGGAATTGAATGTCATAAAGTAACATTTGGAATATTATTTTTCTTTTGCCCAAGGCTTTTGTGTACATTTTTATACAGAGATAAATTCCTAGTAGAATGTTGTATCTAATTCGGTATTTCCAGTAGTAAAATCCTAATACGGATCATGTTACACTTTGTTCATCATCATCATCATATCAGCCGAAAGACGTCCACTGCTGGACAAAGGCCTCCCACAAGGATCTCAACACTTTGTTCAATCAAGTTTAATTTTATTTATCATGTTCTAAAACAAAACTAAAAAATTGTGACATAAAGATGACATAGGTGATTAGGCAGACAGACGGTGGCAAACTATAAGAGATCCTAATGTGACTTTGCAAACCTGAGAAGTGGTTAGTTACTCTGAGGACTTGATATTATTATTAATTTCACTGGCTCTCCTAACTGTCACACTGGAACGCAACAATCGGCGGCAGAAATATATAGATAAGAAACTGTTTTAGCTAACTGAATAACGTTGAGCTGTAATTTAGGTTTAAAAGTTTACATACGCTGTTGGAAATATATTGGCTACTGGGTCCGCGCGTCATCTCGGTACATTTTATGGGCATCTAATAAAATTTTTATCGTGTAACAGTAAAGAAGCAATCAGTCGGTCCGTTATTGGCCAACGGGTACGTAAACACGTGCATTTTTATGTCAGCTCAATGCAGTTAGCACGATTTGTAGATTACGTATGCAGAGCTACTCCTTTGGATTATGTCTGCTGATAAATTGGCTAAGCTGATAATGACGATTTCTAAACGAACGAAAGAACTTCTACACTAATATTATAAGAAGGTAAAGGTATTTGTTTGAATGAGGTAATCTCTGGCACTATTGGTCCGATTTCGAAAATTCTTTCTTCAATAGAAATCTACATTATCCTCGAATGACAGATTATATTTTGCTTCGATAAAAATCTTACTATGCAGACGAAGCTACGAAGTCTATATTTATTATTTTACTTGAATGGAAATATATATAGGTAGTAAAGTACAAGTAAGTAGTTAGTATCAGTTATTTTGTATTAGGAATAAAGGGTTTGTTGACAGACTTCAAAAGAGGTTCTCAATATTGTTTTTAATATTAGACCCAACTTGATTGTTCAATGTGGTTTCCGCCACGATAAAAGAATTGATTATTTTTCGTGGGTGTCGTAGAAGTCACTAACTAAGCCTTCACACCAAAAACATCTATACATTTGCACATGTAAACGTGACGTAACAATCACTAAAAGACTTCCCAACAATATCTATAGATTTGCACGTATCAAAGTAGATAGGCTCAGCTCACCCCCGTCACGTGTGCATTTCAGTACATATTATATGTCGAAAGCTGAACCGTGGATGTTGTTTATTAGCATTAAAGTTTTAAAGTTTGGAACATCCAAACGCTTAATGTTTGGGATATTTCCGACTATCGCATTTGGGATAAAGGTCATAACGTTGACGTATATATGTATGGATATCCTTCAATGGAATTTTATAAAGCAATGAATTGATGAATCACTTCAAAGATAAAGAAAGGAAATGTGTGGAAGTCGATAGTTTGTTAATGTTTAGCTGTTCATTTTTATGAGTAGTGTGTATTACGAGTATTACTCGAATAAAATGCTCATTGTAAATTGTAGCAATAAATATTAAAAAAAATATAAAATATAAATATTTCGGACACTTAGACCAATCATCTAGTCCCAAACTAAGCAAAGCTTGTGCTATGGATACTAGATAACGGATAAACATACCTACATAAATATTTATATAAACATCCAAGACTCGGGAATAAATGTTGGTATTCATCATACAAACATTTACCCCTCGCGGGATTCCTACCCGCAACCGTTGGTATCGCTGATAGGGTATAATATGGTATACGTATTACATTATCCATGTATATATATATTATGAGATAGGTTAAATGGTATATATATTTATTTATTTATATTATACAAATAATTTGTATTTTTCATGGATATTTCCTTCTATGACTAAGTCAATTTTTAAACGAATGAAGTGCGTGAGCATTGTAAGGTTAAGTACATCAATATTATGATTTTATAGACGTAAGTCTATAGAATAATCTTTAAATTGTGTGATTTCGCCGAATGAAATAAGCATTATGTAGATACGTATATCTAAGATTTGCCGGTAAAAATCTCTTTCAGAGTAAAACTCGCCTATCTACATCCTTCATTTCATGCATATATGTATAATAATTATGTGTTACAATAAAGATAGCATTGTACTAGGTACATATAAATATAATGATCAGCATGACAGGCGCAGCTCTATAGTACTAACTCGTTATGCATAAAAAAAAATATAAATATAATTTTCAATTATTTGAATGGGTAATTTCCACACACCTTTACAGCCTTGCTCGATCGGCACAACACAGCAGAGACCTGCAAACAGATCCTTAGGCCGTATCTACACAATCGCCATTGCAAAGCGTCGGGCGGCGGATCCCACGAACTGGCCGGTGGTCACGCACGGCCCAGCGCCCGTTTGACCAGGCTTTACTGGCGTATGCTAATATGCTTGAACCTCCGCTTCTGTCAACACATCGAAGGTCGGTATTGACGATAACTGGGACATGCGGCATTAATACGATATGTCTTTGTGATGGTTATTTGAAGCAATAAGGCTTTATATACAGAGTGGATGAAAACGCGGTCGGTGGAGGGAAAAGTAGGTACTTCGAGTGTTGACAGTAGCAAATTTTACTCAAATCATTTATTAAATCAAAACCTCTGCTAGGTATACGGAAGTATAAAAAAACTTTACAACTGGGAAAAACAAATGAAGATCGGATTGCCGCTTTCCCGCCAATTTTGTTTTGTTTTTATGTGGCCATTCAGCCATTATTTTTCACATTCATCATTGAAAAAGTCATTAAAAAAAATGTGTTCTTTAATTTAATACTTAACTTTATGTTATTTAATTTTTACATCGCGCTTAAAACTCAATTACTTGAGTGGCTGTAGAGAAAATTGGAACATGGTTCAATAGAAATTTGAATATAGAACTAGTTTTTTTTTATTTGACAGGCTTTTTGGCGGGAACTGAGCGAGTGATTTTGCATTTTTGTTTTTATTCCTTATAATTTGTGCATTCTGAGGTTTGAAGCTTAGTAATGGTAGAATATTGCGCAGCAAAAGTCAGTGATGGTGTACAAGTGAAGGGAAGTGTAAATTAAAGTGCGTAATGGAGTTTTCGGGTACCCACAAGAAGCCGCCAAAATCTTTTGTAAAGCATCCTGCCACTGTACTGATTTGACTGAGACTGACTTCACTAAATTGAAGAAATAAGAGAAATAAGACATGGCTGTAACTGACTTCACTAAATTGAAGAAATAAGAGAAATAAGACATGGCTGTATATTGGCTTATATCCCTTTGCTTTCTACAAGAGGACTGAATTAAAAAAACAACAACTTTAATTTGACAGCAGAAAATGATTCTCCCTAGGGCGGAAAAGTATTACTTTCAACCCGCTCCTTAGGAAACTACAGACCTACTTTCCGAGTATGAGTAATGAAAAATACATTTATTTACGAGGTGTTTACTTTAATCTGGAAATGCTGTTTTGTTGTATTTTATTTCTATAAATTCACATTTGTTTAATAGGTATCATTGCAATGGAATAAAAAATTACATACAACGAAATATACCTACTTCTTCTTATTGAATTAATTATAAATAAATACTACTAATAAATACTCTTGAACATACACACGTCGCTATCTAATTCCACACTAAACAACTAGGCTTGTATTACAGATATCCGATGTTTGATAAACTACACAAATACATTATTTTTGTTGTGAATACCTTGGTCTTTGTGAATACATGAATATATAAATACATAATTGAAAAGACTCATGACTGAAGTACACGAGTCCGCATTCATCATATAAACATATGCCCTTAGCGAGATTTGAACCCGCGACCTTCTAGTATAGTAGTCCTCTTTTCTAACTACTACACAAAACAGGTCGTCCAATAAATTTATATTAGGTAGATTTCGTCCATTTCCAATTCAAGACACCATGTTTATTAGAGAGGTTTTCATTATAGAATAGAAGAATAGAATAGTTTATTTACAAGAACACGGTACGAATTAATGCTCGTAATAAAAATTTGACGTATTGGAGGCGTGAAAATTTTAATACATAGGTAAGCACCCAGAGACTCAATAATAATGGTTTCAATTTCGAATGTCATTCATAACGGAAAAAAAATTTCATTATTGACCCTATCGAATGGTGTCATAAAAGTACACTATGTTACTTTTCATAAAAAATTCAAGGTTCTGTGTTCGGTTGTATCTACTTTTTGTTTCCCACTTATCTTGGATCATCTTTACTTATTTTTAAAACGAAAAGAAACAATTCCTTTGAGTAAAATTTGTTAGCATCAATATTCAAGGTACTCTCTACTACTCTCCGCCGACCGCCTTTTTTCCGCCCTGAAGTTATATTCAGTTTCAGCTTGATATCAAAACAAGAAAGCCTTTTAGCGGACAGGTAACAATAACAAAATCTGGTGAAGTGTGAGTCGGAACTCGGACAATGAGTGCTGTGTAAGGTTATGTTATTACAAATCTTATGATCTAAAAATAATCTCATTCGTTTAAAATAACATACTTACATTACGTCACGACCATTATCCCAAATGGGGTGGTCAGAGATATCCCAATCATTAGTGACTGCGTGTTGCAAATATTACGAGTTCAATGCTTGAGATATCCACGGTTCACCTTACGAAATATACAGAAATGCACACGTGACCGGTTGTGACGAGAGCCCATCGGCGCTGAAACGCAAAAGTCTAGATGTTTTTTGATTGAAAGTCCCATTGCCGCCCTTAACGAATTCCACAGGAAGCACGGCTTTATTCTTTTTATTTGCCGAAACCACACAGCACCAAAGTTTAACTTATTAAATTTTTCAGAACCCCTAAAACAAGGCGGACATTTAAAATGGCCTACCACCCACCAAACCGAGTACTAACTAAACATGTACCCTGCCGGGTATCGACCCCGCGCCCTCGGATTCGCAAACCCTATGTTGTTGACATTGAGCTACAGGGCGGTTAAACTATACTTCTTCCGTCATTTTCTAACTATACGTCTATATTTGGGCCACTATTTTGTCCGATTAATAAACATATCTAGTTTCTGGTAATAAATGGCGGTAATAGACGGATACCGTAGTGATTTCAAAATTTGATTACGTTTGGTACGGGACGTAAAAAAAACGATGTCGAAAAAATATTTAAGCCCTAATATTTTTGAAAGACCTATTTAACGATAGCTTTTATAAATAAAGAAAAAAGATTAAATGGACAATAATAATAATTAGCATGCTACAATGAAGCCTCTATTACTACACCCTAAGGGGTAAACCTTATTAGGTATACCTAAGGACCAAAAAAATTCACTCCACTCCTACACGGGTTTTTATTTGTATTACTTCATAACTTTGTAGGCGTTATAAATATACGTATAACCATGCCTTTCAGCTTCACCTACCTACCTATACAAATGTACAGAAAATCGAACAATGGTTTATGACGAATGAAACTGAACCTAGTACTTAATAAAGTTATCACAGTAATATTAGTTTTGTTTTACGAATAATAAATAAGTAAGTAGCAACAGTATTGTTCTCATAGAGAATAAAGTTTGCCGATCTCCAATTCATGCGAGACTTATTAAAGCCGTAGAATGTTTAGCGAATTACCCGTGAGTTTGGTGTGAACGTAACAAAACGCCAGTGAACTACGCGGCTAAATGCAACTCTGTACGCGCTCGAAAAACAATGAAACAATGCTCAACTTATAATAGTGTGTTCGATGCAATTGGCAGCTAATTTCTTCCTGCATAACCTACTGCGCTGTGGTGAATTTTTAATGGATTCTCTTTGTTGAAAAAAACATCGTGAAATGTTATGTATTTGAAAATTGTAGGATTTTAATTTGTGCTTCGAGCTTGGCATAATATATGTACTAGATATTATACAAAAACAAGAAAATTAAAAAATGGGTGATACAATAGTACCTACAATATGAATAGGTACCTATTACTTGAATTAGTAAAGTTATAAATACTTAATAATTTCGTAGTGAAATACAATACAATACATACAACACAACAATATGCCGTGTGGTTGCCGGCACGTAAAAAGAATAGAACCAGGTGTCGTAAGAGGCGACCAAGAGACTTTCCACCCAAAAAAAATCTATAACTTGCACCTTTAAGAGGGTTTATCCCGCATGGCATTTAATTTTGCTAAATGAATAAACTGAGTGTAACTGTATATAGATCTAAAAAGTTAGTAGGGAACGCTTTTGAAAAAAACAATTTAAACTGAATTAGAGCGATTTTAAGTTTTCCATAAAAATAGAAAAATTGCAATTTATTCTTTTAAAATCGATATTTCGAAATAGTTTTCTACTTACTTTTTAGATCTATGTATCCTGCTTATACGTATAAAGTTTCGTTATAAACGGTTTATTCATTTAGAAACATTTATACTTGAAAGTTTGTATGGGATGACGTTGCGGGATAGACCCTCTTAATGACGATGATTCCACCTGTCACGTGTGTAATTCTGTATATTTGGAAAGGCCAACCGTGGATTTGCATTTATCTTTTAATGTTTGAAACACTCAAACGATTATTATTGGGATGTCGTTGTGACGTTATTTGTATAAATACAAATTTATTTACCTGCCTATATACTTAACTCGGTCTTTACTTAATTAACAAGTTAGTAATTATTATTATTTCAATTTTTTTTCTCCTAAGTGGTCGTCATATTATGCTTGCTTGCATGTAGCTTGTAGCCAATGGTATTGTAGTGTGCAACAACTTCTGACGTGTTATGCGTGCGACGAGGTGGAGACTGAAAAACAGATATTTTGGCTCCAACCTATTTGTCCACTACGTTAGAAAATTTAACTATAATTAATGATCATGTAGTTTTTTTTTAAGTGGATGAATAAATATCTTTTTATTTATTTATTTATTATTTATTTATTTAAGTAAGATGGGACTGCTATCGAATTCCTAACAACAAAAATTCTGTTATCTTTATACATTGTCCGCTAAAGTGTTAACTCTCCAGCGATATATACATGTTTTGAGGTGGTTTCCTGCAATTTCAGTTTCACTAAAAGACGTTTAATAATTCAGTCTATAAACTCATCGATAGTGCTGCAATTTGCATAACTACCGAAATGAAAACTGCGGTTGTCCACATCGATATTAGTTACACTATGCTTTGAAATGTACAGGACTCTATGAAAGAAACTGGTCAAGTGTAAGTCTGACTCACGCACTGAGTGGTCCGTCGTTGTGGAACAGTTAATCATAACGTTTTTAATACAAGTACTTGTTATGTGCGTCAAAGTAAATGATAATCTGTCCAATAACTATCTCCCTACTATATCTGTAATTTAATTCTCTATTGATGATTTAATTAAATCGATAAGTCATACGAACGCTTATTTAATAAATCTAACTTATTTTATTTATAGATGCGAAAGTTTGGATGTTTTGTTTGTTAGTTGTGTCACGGCGAAACGGATGAACGGATTTGAATGAAATTTGGTATATAAGTAGAACATACATGTTTTACATAGGATATTTTTTATCCCAATAAAGTGAGTAGTAGTAGTAGTAGAGTAGTATCCACGTTAAAGGTTTTTCAACGCAGGCGAAGCCGCGGGCGGAAAGTTAGTTTATTGTCTGTTTAACTATTTTTTTTCGAAAAACGTTTGAAACTTTGTTACTCTTAATTAATCTCTTAAACTCGGCAATTGCAAAGATAGATAGGTATTTTCATGTCAAATAATTAAACCGCCAAAATCTGACAAAACACCCGACGTCAATAACGTTCCGTTCTCTATTCTATGATCGAAATCAATTCACAACTGGTTCACAAATCGATTCACAAATCGAGACACTGTACACATACAAAATACACTCCAATTAAGTACCTCATCCTTTTTCACGTCGCTTAAAAGTACAGTTGAATTCGTTGAAAAAGTACTAATAATATAGACCACTAATTGCCCGAATCACGACTCGCACACTACAAAAGATTTTAATTTGCCAGTAAAGTGGTTTTAAAAGTAGTGAAAGTTTTAGGATGCTACTTGGTTATTTAAAAAAAAAGACCTAAAAATATCCGCACCTAATTTGCAAGCATCTTACAGTATCCAGTCCAACCATCCAACGAATGTTACAAATGCGAAAGTTTGTACGTCTGGGGACCAATCGCGCCATTTTACAATGGTTTTACCGTTCGATCGGAACGTTTTTGGTTTTGATTTAGCTGAAGTAAAAAATGGTATCGCGCTACTTTTTGTGAACGATTATATCAAAGCAAGAAATGGTAATAGAGGTGGGACAGGAAAAAGGAGAAGCAAAAATTTAACAAGGAGTAAGGCAGGGGTGCCCACTATCACCCTTGATTTTCAACATATTTATAGAGTGTGCAATCCGTGAAATAACGAAATCAGAAAAGGGAGGTGTCAAAATAAATGGGTAAATATTCAAACTTGTACGTTTTGCAGACGATATTGTAGCCATGGCAGAGAGTAAGACAGAATTGGAAGAACTGCTTAAAGAAATGGACTATATTTTCAAAGAATTTGGACTCAAAATTAATATCAATAAAACAAAAACTCTAATTACATCGAAACACCCAAAAATAGCCCTATTACTCTAAATAGTACACAAATTCAACAGGTTGAATCATTTAAATACCTAGGTAGCGTAATTAGTAATGACTCTCGATGTACGCCAGACATAAAAGCAAGAATAACAATAGCAAGACAAGCATTCAATGCAAAAAAGAACCTTCTCAAAGTAAGAATATCAGGCCGAGTTCGTAAAAATCTTATAAAAGTGTATATTTGGAGCATTGCTTTGTATGGGTGTGAAACGTGGACTTTAACTCTTCAAGACAAAGAAAGATTGGAAGCTTTTGAGATGTGCTGAACGAGAATGGAACGTATCAACTGGACAGAGAAGAAAACGAACGAAGAGGTTTTAAATGTAGTAAAGGCAAAAAGCAAATTGTTGGGAGTAATTGAGAATAGAAGAGGGAAAATGCTGGGACACCTTATACGACACGATGATTTCATCAAAACCATAATAGAAGGAAGAATAGAGGGGAAAAGAAAAAAAGGAAGACCGAGAATAAGCTACATGCAGCAAATAAAAGTGAAGTTGAACGTCGTGTCGTATCAGGAGGTCAAGAGGAAGGCGGACAACAGAGAGATATGGAAAAATCTCCAGCGACAAGAGCATGGCTCTTAAACCAGATGATGATGATATATCGTTAACGCTACCAAAGTAAAACCAAACCCAAAATGTTTAAGCTAACTACGAGTATTACAAAAAAACTAGTTTAATTTCCGTTCAAATGATTAGCGTGATACAAAATGCGCTTAACGTAACGTTTCTGGTAATGGTACTATAGCTTTGGTATTATCGTTCAAACTTAGCGCGATCGGCCCCATGTTTGGTTAACTCAATCACGGCAAAACAGATAAACAGATTTGGTAGAAATTTACTACGCAGGTAGAATAAGGCATACAATACGTAACTTGAAAGAATAAAGAAAGAAAGAATAGGATATTTTTATCCCGTTAAAGTTATAGTGAGTCGAACAAATTATACGTACAGATGAACGAATTCCACGCGGGTGAAGACACGCGATTTCCTAGTAATCTAATAAAACCAACAGCGTCACATCGCCACGATAATAAAATTAAGTGAAATGAATAAGCGAACTTAATACTAACCCAAGATATTCATTCCCTCGCATCACATCTCAGTGGTAAACGTGAAATTAACAGCACCCAGTTGCAGGTACACGTCCATAGACTGATGTCATAAATGTGGCGTATATTACTTTTAATATGCCCATACTTGGTGAGGTAATAATATTTTCACCGTGCGAGCTGCACCGTCCCCCCAATCCTTGGCCACGTCTGTCTGTGACGCAATAAAACCCGTCCGGTTATGTCATAATATGCATATGTGATGAACTTGAGGATATGACTGCTCTAAAGTTAGACGAATCGTTTTGACACTCGACGAAACCTTACTTTAACGGCAGCGGCGCACGTAAAATATTGAAAAAGTTTAAATCTATTTAAGAAGTAGATAATCTAAGTATTTGGGGCATAATTATTTGGTTCTGCAGATCTTGCTTGAAACTATAGGTAGTCTTATTACTCTTTATACGCTTTCCTCTTCATAGTACCGGCTTCTATAGTTAATTTTTCTATTTTGAGGTGCTCAGATTGCGGAACTCACTTCGCATTATTTAGTTTATTTTTTAATTTATTTATTTCTATATACTTACCTGCCAACGTAGCATGTTATCGATTGTCGCTCGCGATGTAGAGTGAGAGTGGGATACTTATGTATTTCGTCCAAGTGAATGAGCAGGACAAATATTATCTCGCGCGACATAAACGTTTATCGCGCCTGTCATGCTACGGGGTTGGATATCCAAGACGTTTTGGATATCTATTATATTTGTAAAATTCACGACGACCGATTGGTGTAGTGGATAGTGACCCTATCAGCGAAACCAACGGTTGCGGGTTCGAATCCCGCGAGGGGTAATTGTTTGTGTAATGAATACGAACATTTATTCCCTGGATGTTTATATAAATAAATCTTGGTTAAAAATATTGGTAGTTAGTACCTCGATAAAGATTAAAGAGGCAGCATCCGAACAAACCTCCAAAGATAACTTTTCAACATGATGTTAGTCTATGACTTTAAAATTTTACCATAAGGAACCATGTGCGAAATACAGTAAGTTTGTTTAATTAGATTCTCTAATTGAAATTATAATAAAGTTAAATTTCATTGCTTGTGGGTGACTATGTGACATTTGACCAAAAACATCTGTAGGTAGGTTAGCACGATTCAACGGCGATGGATGCACTTCCTGCTACGTCTGCCTTTCTATATATTTCGAAAGGTAAATGTTTGGGATATCTCTGACCACCCCGACGACCGTTTGGTGTAGTAGATAGTGACCCTGTCAGCGAATCCAAAGGTTCGGGTTCGAATTCCGCGAGGGGTAAATGTTTTGATAATACCAACATTTATTCCCGAGTCATGGATGTTTATATAAATAAATCTATGTATGTTTATCCGTTATCTAGAACCCATAGCCCAAGCTTTGCTTAGTTTGGGACTAGATGATTGATGTAAGTGTCCGAAATATTTATTTATTGTTTTTCTTCAATTTTAGTGGACACTTTTATGTCCCGCTGTTATGAGTGTTGATAAGGTAATAATGGGTTGGTTGGAAGATATTCATTTTAAATATAAGCTCGCCTTTTGTACTTTTTTCTTGTATAGTGTAGTCCTATTTGGTCTATACAAAGTTATGTATTGTAGGTATACCTGAAACCTGATATTAATTTGGTCAGAAGCAAGTATAGAATCGGTTCCGGCTATAAAAATATGGGGTTATATTTTTTTCCTTAATAAATATTAAGGAAAATAATCTAGGAATGATAAACACCCTACAAGCCGAAATATAACAGTAACTGAATTCGCAACAATCCCTTATTTTTATTTTATTTCTTCTAGCAATATTGATTACAAAATATATGATCTAATTGGGGTTTATCGGCTTTTTGGTATACAAAATATAACCTAGTATAATAAAGTGTTACAAAAGAACCACAGTATAAGAAATACTAAGAGGTACAACCCTGCAGTCGAACGCAGTTTTATTTGCATTCCTATTATAAGATGACATTTTTTTATGCACAACGGGTTGGTACTTGATCTCAATCACACCTGATGTTAAGTGAAGATGAAGTCGAAGGTAGAAGCGTACTGACCCTGAAACCCCAATACATTTGGGGGACTGGCTATCTTATCTCTGACAACCAGAATACAACAATGCTATTAACATTGCTGCTTGGCGGCAGATTTAGATAAGATGGTGGTAGCTAGCCAGGCGGACATTTAAAATGCCCTACCACCAACCAAACCGAGTACTCAAATCATGTACCCCGCTGGGGATCGAACCCGCGACCGCCGAATCGTAAACCCAATGTTGTTTACATTGAGCTACGGAGGCGGCTAATTTTTAGAATGATTATTTTTATTGGTTTAGAATGGTAACCTTTCCCCGTAAAGGCTACTACTATACACTGTTCTTGACCTACTAAGTCTCTTTCTGCGATTGCGTTGGAATGTTAACGTTATTAGAAGTCAATAATAAACCAGAAAATACTGTAACTCAGATTGCCAACTAATAATATTTAATAACGGAATTGCAAATAGGTAAAGGATTGAAAAGCCATGGCTAACGTAGCATGTGTTACAATAAATAATTCACTACTAAATGATCCTGTAATACAGTCAATGTAGGAATTCAAACGAATTCCCTGCATTCACTGATATTATGCAGACTGTTTATCGAGTGGAATACTCGTACCTGTGTACCTATTTGTTTTTGTGGAAATCAATAGCACACAATACTAATTTCTTTGGTAGATATTATATAACAATATATATCCTAAATAATAATAATAAATTCCTCCAAATTGACGAAAACGGACAAACTGACTTACGACTTTAAAATAAATAGGAACATACCGTTTACTTGGTTAAGGCCCATAAATGGTACGATAATACACCAGCTCATGCTGAAAAAAAGAAACAAGGAAACAAATAATAATAATAAATATTTCGGATAATTACACCAATCATCTAGTCCCAAACTAAGCAAAGCTTGTGCTATGGATACTAGAAAACGGGTAAACATACATAGATTTATTTATATAAACATCCATGACTCGGGAATAAATGTTGGTATTATCAAAACATTTACCCCTCGCGGAATTCGAACCCGAACCTTTGGATTCGCTGACAGGGTCACTATCTACTACACCAAACGGTCGTCGGGGTGGTCAGAGATATCCCAAACATTTACCTTTCGAAATATATAGAAAGGCAGACGTAGCAGGAAGTGCATCCATCGCCGTTGAATCGTGCTAACCTACCTACAGATGTTTTTGGTCAAATGTCACATAGTCACCCACAAGCAATGAAATTTAACTTTATTATAATTTCAATTAGAGAATCTAATTAAACAAACTTACTGTATTTCGCACATGGTTCCTTATGGTAAAATTTTAAAGTCATAGACTAACATCATGTTGAAAAGTTATCTTTGGAGGTTTGTTCGGATGCTGCCTCTTTAATCTTTATCGAGGTACTAACTACCAATATTTTTCGATTTCTCATACACGTGGTCTCGTTTCAGTTCAAACATTTTTCATATTTTTGTATTCTATGTCATCACTAAGGATTACCACTTTATTAAAGTAATTAATTTCTATGAAAGATTACTGTTATCTTCCGATCAACAGTTGTTATAAAGTAGCTAAAAATTTCTTGTCCTTAATAAACATATTTTGCTTGGTAAAGGAAACTATAAATTACAAATTTATGAGAGTTTACATGTTCGTTTTATTGTAATCAAGGCTTGTATTTTACTGGAATAAAAAGCTGGCAAAAATTGAATTTCCAGAAATCGATGTTGGCAAAAAAAAGTCGGTAGAAAATATTAAATAATGTGTAATTTGTCTTTTTTTTTCAGTTGATCGGTCTCTAATTTCCTTTAAGTACATTAACATTGTTACAATTACTGTAATTAACAAATTGTAATGATTTGAAATAAACATTAAAACGCCTTTATTTCGATCATACATTTAATCATATTTTACTTCAAAAATTAAAGTCAGTGGTATGATGTATAAGGTTCTAATTTATTTATCACGCTCAAATCGTCAAATCAAAAGATATATTTTATTTGTGAATGATTTATTATGCGTAGGGCTAGAATAATGTCGAAGGAGATTACTATCGATTAGAGCAGCGTCGAAGTAAAATATAAAATATTTAATAAGACCATGTTCCTTTATTCCTAGATTAAAATAGTTTTAATCAATTATAGATAATGAATGGCATGATCTGTTTGTTAAGTTGATTTATTTATAGTGAGTTAATAACAAACATGACAGACAAAATTCCTTGACATTGTGACGAAAAGTGCACGAAATCGAATATTCAATAAATAATTAACAGAGCATATTTCAACCGCTGAGTGGACGCAGATGGAGTGCATTCGGCAAATTGACTGAAAACCGCATTTGGGGAAAGGCTAAATAAGTGTTAATGATAGTGCCAATAGTGAAATCAGACGGCTCGATTCTTTGAAAAGCATTACAAATTAAATTTATAATTAGAAAGCCTATTGAATCTACTTTTTAAATTGAAAATTTAGAAAACCCCCGTAGAAAGAGCGATTATATCATCGAGATAAACCAAACCAACTGCGTTAAAAACGGCTTAACCGTTTTTCATCAAACATGGCTAAAAACCTAGCCAAAATCAAAGTCAAAAATATCTTATTCAATGTAGGATACAAAAATATCACTTGTTGAAGTCATCATGTTATGTTTTACGACTACATCGCTTCACATGATGCTTCGGTTATGGATATATTACATATTACAAAACAAAAGCAATTAACATAAGCGTAGTTAACGACTTGGACTTAAAATTCGGCCAATACCAGACCTCCGCTGGGATAAGTCCCGCCTTTGTACTTAATTTTAAGTTACATTTAATTTATCGATGTATATTTATTCATATGCAGTACAAATAAAGCGTTTACAAACAAACAAACAAAACAAACCTCCTTATCGCCTAAATAATCATCTATCCTGTAATAACCCTTTTTACACAAGTTTCTTTAATACATACATACATAACGTCACGACCTTTATCCCAAATGGGGTGGTCAGAGATATCCCAATCAATAGGGTTTAGGTGTTCCACACATTAAGATTTTAATGATTGAAACAACCTATTCGCCTTATGAAATATACAGAAATCTCTAAAAAAATTTGGCGGAAAGTCCCTTAGTCACCTTTTATGACACCCACGGGAAGAGACGGGTTGAATTTTCTTTAATGTAACGTTTAAGTTTCCGTTCTGTTAAACTCAATACATGTTCTGGTATTTTATTTTAAGAGCATATACAAGCTTAAATCCTAAATTAACAAAAATTTAAATTTACGACCCTTGGACATACATAGAAATTCATCAAAAACTGTGTTAAAAACAAATATATTCGAAACGCTTAACCGATTTTCATCAAACATCACTAAGAACCTGTCCGCTCGAGTCACACTCAAATCGGACCACACATTACTGAGATACGTCCGGAAACATAACGGACACGTAAACACATAACATCCGTCGCTTTCGTCTGGGGTTAAAATACAGGTAATTCCACCGCCACCTAGTTCCACACTAAGTAACTAGGCTTGTATTATCGATACCAGATGGTTGATATGATAAACTACACAAATACATTTTTTTTGTAAATAAATACATATACCTAATATAAATGAAAAACATCCATAACTCGAGAATACACGTCTGCATTCATCATACAAACATATGCCCCTAGCGGGATTCGAACCCGCGACCTTTTGGTATAGCAGTCAGAGTTTCTAACGACTACACCAAACAAGTCGTCAATAATTGAATATGGAGTGTTCGTGCGGCATTCTTTGACATGCTCAAGAATATATTATGCTTCAAGGATGTTTTCACACAACAAACTGTTGGTAGTGTTGTGATACCGCTCACTCCTTTTTTAGATTCTTTCGTACGAGTCAAATGAAAATTGATGAATATGGGCTATATTCATCAAAGCAATAAGAGATAGACTATTGATGTACCTCTTACTCGTCAATATTCCCTCTGTAGCCACAGGCCAATTCAATACCTGTAGTGTCTGTCCACTGTCATATTAAGTTATATCTCATAAAATTGCACCACACTCTCTTGCATTATGTGCATGGTTAAACGTTCTTTCGACGGTCTATAAGTTCAATTACTTTAACCCGTCCTCAAAATAAAAAATGTGGAGCGAATTAAACACGTGCAGCTCTGAAACCACTTAAAATAGTACAATCAATATTTGTAAATGAATTGGCGACAAGCAGTATTGATAGTGAGATGTCGGGAGCGTACAATTTGCACACACAACCCAGCCCGAGCTAATCAGACCTCATTACGCATATTGGCGTTTCAGCTTCACTGTTACAATTATTCCTGTTTGCAATCTGACCATCATATTTTCACATCATGTCACATAAGCCACATATGGAGGACGGGATTATCAGTTGTATTAATATAGTATTAAGTTAGCAACACTTATTGAACGTTATAATAATTTATACTTTGATTAGGTATAGGCACGCATGACCAAATAAAACAGACGTAACCTAGATTCCGTGTCATTAAATAAAGTAGGATTCTCGTCCAAAATACCTCAGTGCTGAAGTCGAAAGTCTATCAATGTGTGTTCAGTGATAGGCCAGTTTTAACTTCCTATAATTTTAAAGGCCGTCATTTTGTGCACATGGATAGAGTACCTGTCAGTGATGAATAAAAAAAATTGTAACAAATCGGTAGCTTGCTTTAGTTATAATATACATTATTTAGTAATAAAACATAGACTATGTTATGATTAAAATTACCACTGTGAATTACATTGCGTCGGAGAATATACTTAGAACCCGTGTAACTATTTTCAAAAAAAATCGAGCAATAAATTCTTTATAATTATGAAAAATTTCACCGACTGCAAATATCACGATTCAATAAACAATTTTTAGAAAATATAAAGTCGCTATTGATTAATTTTTTAGAAAATAGTTTTAGAAGATCTTAGCAACTTCTACAACGCAATGAAGTGCACAGTGGTAACTTTAATTTAATATTGTAGGTTTTATAACTAAATACCTACACTACACCTAAAGCAAACTCCTGATCCGTTAGAAAATATTTTTAACAATATCACTGATAGGTACTCTGTCTATCCACAAAAAATCAGGGCCTTTATGCAAATCTTGACTTGGCATTAACACGTGGTCTCTCGTAAGAAAGCTCAAGGTCACGCAACGAGCTATTAAGATATGATCCGTGTATCACTACGAGATTGGATCAGGAATGAAGAAATTTGTAGAAGAACGAAGGTTCCAACCAGTCGCTCTGGAAGTCTATGTTCAGTAGTTACATCCACTACTCTATCTGCTGATATAATGATGAAATAAAGTAAAGTTGAAAAAAGAAGATACTTTCTTGTATATAATATATGAGTAAGCGAATGTTGTGTCAATTGCTTAAGAATGTTTCGATGTACTAGGTGGAATAAAGGCGGTCGGTGAAGAATACCTACTTAACTTAAATATTGAACTTAGCAAATTTTTATGATTTATAACTTGTCGGCTAAAATATCTAGCATTATTTCTCGATGAAAAGGCAAAAAAATTACAACTTTACCCATTATTGAAAAAAAAAATTATGAAATGCCCGTGTAAATCGGGCTTAAGTTATAACAATATAACATAACTACACTCTATGCTGTTTATTAGAATGTCCAGTGTAGCGACAAGTTGATCTGAAGTTCTCAGCTTCATAAGTTTAGTGCAAGAAACACTTGTAAACTTCTCGTAAGCATGGTGTTGCAGTTTACACTACCTACTCTAGTACTATACATTAACTCAACATTTGTTTCCTAGAACACGTTTATCTTGCTGGGTAGAATTTTCATAATCGGACTACATTGCGGGCCTGCAGTCTGGACATAGCTAGCGATCGCTGTACCACCGATTTGAGTCGTTAAATCCTAACAATGTTATGTTAATGATATCTACTAGGTGTCAAAATATCGGTTTTCGTTGTAATTTAGGATTCAGACTTTCAACAAAAAACTTATCTATGTAGTTTCTTATTTCCACGTCGGACTACCGTTGCTATCTCGCCATCACTGGTGAAAATACTGCCAGAGTCCTTGTGCACCCCTGCTCAGGGGCATTGTTATGTCGCATCGGGGGGCACTTTGCTACTACTTTGTCTTCGGATAAGATCGGACCACTTATGGTCACGCGCCGCTCTACTCCCTAACATCGCTACTAATAGGTGTGTTCTATTACAACTATTACTATTTAGAATAAGATCGTTAAGAGTTAACGACCGAACTCGGTTGCTGTCTATCTATGTTCAGTCTAATCCAATAAAACAACAGTACAATAGACACAACTATTCGTAAGTTCCAAGAATTTCATGATATCAATTAGCACTAAAAGTCATTTTACAAGTAGATTAAATTAAGAAAAGAGAAATTTAAATGTTCCCGATTTATAGCTTGAACGCAATAGAGCTGGGCTCCTGATGTGTTACAAAACATGTTAGTGCTGAATGGCATGACTCTATTTGTAGAGTGCGTTCCGACAGCTTTGCGTCAATGTGTTCGGACAACAGCATTTTCCAAACGAAATTTTATTTTCATTAAAAAAACTTCCTTCAAAGTTAGGAAGATTTTATCTTCGGATGTGGAAAAAAATCAATACGTACCTATAGTATGTAGGTATCTTGCATTTTTACCCGGCAACGGCGAAGCAAAAGTAATTATGGTAACAATCAATAATTAACTACCTACCTATTTTCTAAGATAAATGTTAGGAATAATTGTTTAAATAGCTGGCAATAGGTACAGTCGACCGCACGGCCCTAACCTATCGATACCAGTGTAGGCTGACCGTGGACGTTATCGGAAATGTGAACGTCGCGAGACCCTCTTACACTGGAAGTGTTACGGTGGTCATGCGGCAGCGGGTACATGTATATAGGTAGGTACTTAATACATGCAGTGATCGGATTCAAACAAGTCATCAGCTAAATCAGTTTCGGGAATAGCGCGTCGATGTTACAAGTGCATTACCACACATTGGCTGGATGGAATAGAGAGGTAAAATTTAATCGAAATTGTTTGCAGCGCGGCAAAATTTGCGCAAACAAATTACCGCGAGGTGCGGATTGGAAAATCTAACCAAACGGTAAATAAAACAAAGCGGGATTTGAATCCGATTCAATTAAACAAATCATTTGTCAGTTATTTATTTCTGTGTTTAGGTCAGCTCGTGGTCGAGATTATTTTTAGCTACGACGACGGAATGGATATTATACGGACTATTGGGTTTGGGCTAAGAGGTAGTGTTTGTTTGTGTCTGTTACCATTTTCAGTAATAAGCAGTTTCTTTTTTCTTCCATTTTCTCTACAATGGCTGAGCCAATTTAGATGCGGGTTTTGCATTACAATACAATACAAATACACTTTATTGCACAACAGAAAAGAACATACAGTTTCAGAAAAGTCGTAAGAATAGAATGTACAATGCGACCTTAAAAGAGATCTCTTCCAGGCAACCTTTGGGTATTAGGACGTTACATTTGAAATTGGCATTACATAAATGTCACTTCAGAGCAGCGTGTTTTAAGGTTATATGTGCCGAGTTTGACTTTTTAAGATTTTATTTTATAGGTAACATTGCATTTTGTCTTGGATTCTGTCTCACTGATTACTTCCATCTTATACAGGTTGACAGGAGATTGGTTTAAAATGTTTTTAGAAAAATGCCATGATTTTAATAAATGGATCGTATAGTACTTCTTAACTAAGGGAATAGGAGCTCCTTGAATCGCTTTACTGTCAGGTTAATACTATATCTTTCAACAAAACCTTAGCGCCTTTATTAAGAGGGCAATCAAAAATGTTTTCATTTGTCTATTGAACTAATATGTACATACTCTGACGTTCTCACTGTACTTGTCAACGAAAAAGTTTAGCGGGTGGTGCTTTCTGTTTTTCTCGTTTAGTTATATTTTAATAAGGTTTGTAGCCTTCTTATATATTTATTTTGGAATTAGGATAGCGGTTTCTTTTTCCGTTTAATATTTAACCGGTCTGCTAGAACGTTATTGAAATTGTCATAAAATCGCTGGTATAAGTGATTTAATAAAATTAATAAATAACAATTATAAGCGGATGGTAAAGGATTTCCTACTTGACTACGAAACTCGTATGCCTGAGCATACTTAGATACTCGTATCTACGTCACCGAATTTTGCTGTTTTTCTCCATAACTACCTATGTACGCGATCCATATTTTCGAAATCCACTCGACCTCCAAGGCTTTTATAAATATCACTTTTGATATAAAATTAAGCCTTTTAATAGACATTTTTTTATTAGATTCAAGTTTATCGGAGTAACAATTAAACTATAGTAGGTGTTGAAACTAACAAAAAATAGTAATTAACTTACTGATTGAGATTGAAATTTAATATTTAAATAGCTAATTCTTCTTCCCATCCCTCTACAAAGTACTACTGTGTGAAATATTATGTTGAGATTTGTCTTTTCATTTTATACAAATTTGCTAGGTCAATTTTCGTTTTTAGTGAGATACCTACTGCAAACGGTCGTGATCGAACAGCAAGATTTGTGCACGTGTGCAAGGCAGATTCAATAGCTAGTAATACCGATAGTGACAACCTCACAGGTAGTGTTTGTAATTGATCGCTTGGGATCTGAATATCAGCGTCGTTGTCAGTAGGTAAGTATGGAACACAACCCCACTGGGAGCTTGATTCGGATACCCTGTGGAGAATCCGTTTGATTGATAGTATTCATTACAGCTCACTTGTGATATCATACAGCCTCAAGTCAAATAATTTGAATTTATAATGGACAGGACATTTTCATCAATTGCGAATTCAGATGGAAAGCCGGTTTAATATGATCTCTATAAATAGGCTGGCATGTATTAGTCATCGAAACGTACGTATATAAGGATAGTTCAATAATCTAATAGGTAGGTGCTCAGAATATTAAATTAGACGCATTTGAAATTCAATTGATTTTCATTTAAGAGAGATACGAGAATGATAGTTGGGTAAATTTTGACCCTCGTAGGGTTCCGAGGAATCGTTACAGTTTGACTATGTTCGTCTGTACGTACATACATACATACATAACGTCACGACCTTTATCCCAAATGGGGTGGTCAGAGATACCCCAAACAATAGTGTTTGGGTGTTCCAAACATTAAGAGTTTAATGATTGAAACAACATCCATAAACGCTTGTTTGCGTTTAACACAAGCAGAACGCATGCAGGGGAGCGTACCACCCTGTGTCGACTGATTAACATCGATAATAAATATCTAACGGATGTGAATGTATTCCTTTTGTCTAAAAACCAATATAAGAAACTAGTGTTTGGAAGTCCTGTCGGACATTAGTGATACTTAAGTTTTAAATTAACTGGTTAGGACTGCTTTTCTCTCTCTGCAATTATATAAAATTGTCGTGGATAACGGAGTTGGTTACACAATGACCTCCATTGTCTAAATATAAGATTATAAAACATAAATGTATTGTGTAGCTGTTAGTTGTCCGGAAGAAAATAAATTAAAATTTTATTTTTATACCGTATCAGAGTGTCAATTATACGCATAATGTAACGGTATGGAACCCAAGACACGAGGTTCTGGTTACTTGCTTGATCTTTTTTTTTATCCCCGCAAGGTTTGTTGTGCGCGCATGTTTGTCTGTCTGCAGCGGTTATGTGACCCCTGATTTGTAACTCCGTGTCTATTAAGAGCGTTTATCCCTCAGGTATCCAAACAAACTTTCAGGCCCAAATATTTCGAAATGAATAAACCGATTCTAATTACACTTCATACGTACCTACTTATATAGCATGTACTTATCTAAAAAGTTTTCAGAACTTTTTCGACTGAAACTAAATTAGAGCGACATAAGTTTTCTTTAGTAACAGAAAAAATTTAATATGTTAAATTCGATATTTTGAAAATGTTTTCGACTAACTTTTCAGATTATGTATCCTGCATATACGTATAAAGTTTCATTAGAATCGGTTTATACATTACAGAAAGATAGTTGTCATTCCCATCTCTTTTCTGTGTTGCTGTACTATATGAAAGTGGATCCAGGTATATACGGAATAAAAGCGAACTTTGTAAAGTGTATAGAGTATCCTCGTATAGAGGAAAGTATACCTAAGAGGAATAATGCGTATGGAATGTCGTGTAGTAATCCATTGAATTCGTTAAATATGTACCATTATAATTCATTATGCATCTTTTTTCCAACAGAAAGTTCAAGGACACGATAGGACGTGTAAACATTTCCGAGTAGTCGTATCTTGAATCGATGTTTACTTAGCGGGTTGCCTCGGACATATAGGTACCTGCTAAGTATCACAGAATATTGGAAAAGCTTCTTGACTGGATTTAACGAGGATTTATGTTTATTCTTAACCCCCGACGAAAAACGACTGGTGTTATGTGTTTGTGTGCATGTGTCCAGCATTTGTCCGGACGTATCCGAGTAATGCGTGGTTCGATTGGAGTGCGTATCTTAAAGACTATACGAGTGGACAAGTTCATCATCATCATCTCCACAACGATCGGCCACCCACGAGGTGGACCGACGGTTTGGTAAAGATCGCGGGAAGCCGTTGGATGCGGGTAGCACCGGACCGATCGTTGTGGAGTGGACAAGTTGTTTGATGAAAATCGATTAAACCGTTTCGAAGAACTTTAGTTCTTCACAGTTTTATGTTGTATTTCGATTATAGTATAGCCAATCGGGGGTTTTCTATTTATTTTTAATTTAAGAAATAGATTCTTAGCCATGTTTGATGGAAATCAGTTAAGCTGTTAAGATATTTAGCTTTTGACATAGTTGGTTTAGTATATCTAGATGATAAATAATAATATGTAAATAAAAATAAATAAATATTTTTGCACAATACATTTGCAGTTCCATACTAATCAACTAGGCTTGTACTGTGGCTACCAGATGGTTGATAAACTACACAAATACATTTTTGTTAAATGGAAACATCTATAACTCGGCAACACATGTCCATATTCATCATACAAATATATGCCCCTAGCGGGAATCGAACCCGATACCTTATAATCATGATTTTTTTTTATGATTGACTGGATTCACGTTTGACCACAATCTGCTACGTCAAAAGTCTGCTACGTCGAAGATGTAACACGCGATCCCAGTAAATGCCTATTCACTCTGCTCTTGAAGATCCCAAAGTTGTAGGATTCAGGAAAGACTGAGGCTGGAAGGGAGTTCCCTGTCTTGGCTATTCGGATGATGAATGAAGAATCGAACTTCTTAGTGCGAAAGTTCGGTATATTAACTACATACGGGTGGAATCCCTCCCCACGCCTAGTGGTCCGAAGGTGAAGGCGACGGTGGAATATGATTATGTAATTCCAACGGATACTCCCCGAAATGCATCCTGTAAAAAACTGAGAGACAGGCGACTTCGCGACGGTGTTCAAGGCTCTGCAATTTAGCTGTCACGTTTTTACACTAGGGACGCAACTATATATCAGGTGCTAGTTACCATGAAACTTAAAAATATGAATAAAAATTATGAAAAGATGAGGTAAGGGTGGTTACATATCTGAGTACCTACTTATCTTCTATCAACATACCTACTCGTATATATCAACATCCACTGACAACAATTTCACATCATTGTATCCTCTGCGGGGAAAATAATTTTCAACCAACCCAATCATAATTAGTTACCTATCTACTTACTCGTGCCTAACATAAACTCATTCAAATGACAACAGTGATGTCCCCAAATAGACTTCCTATTGTATTATGAAATCAGTGAGTTTTCGTCATTATTTTCGTACGAGAATAAAACCCTTTGAATCCGCCCCGAACTTCACGTTTTCGCGACATAGAAACAAGCGAGTTGACGAACAAAAACTATTATAAAGTACGTAGAAGCTCTCACGGCCCGCTGAATTGTCGGTGCGTCCCGTTTGATAATTTCCGTGTACGAGCAGGCTTTAATCGAATGAATTCGTGCACCCCGCTTCGTCACCTCACCCCTGTATGCTCACGATTATAAAATTGTTACTCAGTGACTATTGCGAGTAAGATTGCTTTCAGTTTATTTTGACAATATGTGTAGTAACCCTGTTTTCGAAACCAACGGTTGCGAGTTAGAATCCCGGTAGGGGTAAATGTTTGTATGATGGATGATTCATATTTATTCCCAAGTCTACGTTTAAATTAACCGCCTCCGTAACTCAATTATAAACAACATTGGGTTTTCGATTCGGAGGTCGCGAGTTCGATCCCCAGCGGGGTACATGTTTAAGTACTCGGTTTGGTTGGTGGTAGGGCATTTTAAATGTCCGCCTGGCTAGCTACCACCATCTTATCTAAATCTGCCGCCAAGCAGCAATGATAATAGCATTATTGTGTAGGGGTTTCCGGGTCAGTACGCTTCCACCTTCGACCTCATCTTCTCTTAACATCAGGTGTGATTGAGGTCAAGTACGAACCCGTGGTGCATAAAAAAATCTATAGTACCGTCGGTGGCTCAGCGGTTAAGACGCGGTCTCCCAATTTGGGAGGTCCGGGTTCTATTCGCAGGGAGGCGATTTAGATGTGATTAGCAAGGCACAAAATTTAAAACTCATCCGACAAAGTATCTCAGATCAACAGAATCAGATTTTAAGTCCACGTAGGAATGTAGTAGGTATATGGAGTGCTCACAGATTTGAGTTGTTTTTTACGAGGTTACTATTTTTTTTTATATTTTTTTTTTATATGAGAGGGCGGCAAACGAGCATGCGAGTCACCTGATGGAAAGCAATCACCGCCGCCCATGGGCACCCGCAACACCAAAACTATATACTATTATGCTGAATAAGTATTTGGATTAACGATCAAAGATTTTTGAGAACTACTAACCGTGGCGGCTTAACTAATCTTGCTTGTTAACCGTCTGATCAAGATGATGTTAAGTTCATTCGCAATGATCGAAAGAATAGCAGAATTTCGCGTGAGGCTACCTACCTACCTTACTGTACTGTGAAATAAGGCTGCATTTTGTATGAATAACACCAAGCAAAATGATTGTTGCCTCGAATATTTTTGTATGTGGTTCTGTAATATGCAAATAAACGCTTTATCTATCTATCTATCTATCTACCTACCTACGGTACCTGCGGTGTTGAGAATGTGGTTCGACATTCATAAAAAAGATATATAGTCCTATTTTATGTTTTACCGGGAATGATAAAGCTTAAACAATATCAAGTTCTACTAAATATAGGACGGAAAGAACGAGCGAGATACGGAGGGAAAATTGAAAAAAGCAAATTTTACTCAAAGGAAACATTCTTTATTTTAAAAGGTAAGAAAACCTTCTTTCGCAGATTTTTATTAAAAAGCTTACCTGAATCGATAATCGACGACAAACGCAAAAAGAAGTCTATATAGTTTATAGTCTAATCGATAGAGTCCGTGATTCCACATCACGGACGTGCACCCCGCTTCGTCACCTCACCCCTGTATGCTCACGATTATAAAATTGTTACTCAGTGACTATTGCGAGTAAGATTGCTTTCAGTTTATTTTGACAATATGTGTAGTAACCCTGTTTTCGAAACCAACGGTTGCGAGTTAGAATCCCGGTAGGGGTAAATGTTTGTATGATGGATGATTCATATTTATTCCCAAGTCTACGTTTAAATTAACCGCCTCCGTAACTCAATTATAAACAACATTGGGTTTTCGATTCGGAGGTCGCGAGTTCGATCCCCAGCGGGGTACATGTTTAAGTACTCGGTTTGGTTGGTGGTAGGGCATTTTAAATGTCCGCCTGGCTAGCTACCACCATCTTATCTAAATCTGCCGCCAAGCAGCAATGATAATAGCATTATTGTGTAGGGGTTTCCGGGTCAGTACGCTTCCACCTTCGACCTCATCTTCTCTTAACATCAGGTGTGATTGAGGTCAAGTACGAACCCGTGGTGCATAAAAAAATCTATAGTACCGTCGGTGGCTCAGCGGTTAAGACGCGGTCTCCCAATTTGGGAGGTCCGGGTTCTATTCGCAGGGAGGCGATTTAGATGTGATTAGCAAGGCACAAAATTTAAAACTCATCCGACAAAGTATCTCAGATCAACAGAATCAGATTTTAAGTCCACGTAGGAATGTAGTAGGTATATGGAGTGCTCACAGATTTGAGTTGTTTTTTACGAGGTTACTATTTTTTTTTATATTTTTTTTTTATATGAGAGGGCGGCAAACGAGCATGCGAGTCACCTGATGGAAAGCAATCACCGCCGCCCATGGGCACCCGCAACACCAAAACTATATACTATTATGCTGAATAAGTATTTGGATTAACGATCAAAGATTTTTGAGAACTACTAACCGTGGCGGCTTAACTAATCTTGCTTGTTAACCGTCTGATCAAGATGATGTTAAGTTCATTCGCAATGATCGAAAGAATAGCAGAATTTCGCGTGAGGCTACCTACCTACCTTACTGTACTGTGAAATAAGGCTGCATTTTGTATGAATAACACCAAGCAAAATGATTGTTGCCTCGAATATTTTTGTATGTGGTTCTGTAATATGCAAATAAACGCTTTATCTATCTATCTATCTATCTACCTACCTACGGTACCTGCGGTGTTGAGAATGTGGTTCGACATTCATAAAAAAGATATATAGTCCTATTTTATGTTTTACCGGGAATGATAAAGCTTAAACAATATCAAGTTCTACTAAATATAGGACGGAAAGAACGAGCGAGATACGGAGGGAAAATTGAAAAAAGCAAATTTTACTCAAAGGAAACATTCTTTATTTTAAAAGGTAAGAAAACCTTCTTTCGCAGATTTTTATTAAAAAGCTTACCTGAATCGATAATCGACGACAAACGCAAAAAGAAGTCTATATAGTTTATAGTCTAATCGATAGAGTCCGTGATGTGGATGAAATGTCTCAATTAAATATTGTTTAAACAAGACTATATGATGTTTCATATATTGCCATTTTTTACATTACATTTTTCTAATGGACTTGGTTTTAGTCTGTAGAATATGGACGCTGGCAACATATATAAAATATGTCGTAGATAGCGATAAATTAGCGACAGAATTTATTATTTCAATGATGAAATGTCTACACGTACGCGTACACGAAAATCATAATAGGTACGCGGTTAGTGGGAAGTAAACCTGGTGGCGCTGGTATCGCCGGAAATGCGCTATCAGTTATATTAGGTCTTCACATCGAAAATGGGACATACTTTGCTACCAGCCGTCGAAGGAGTTGGACCACCACTGGACATCAACGACCATGAGGGACTCTGATTACCTACTACCATCGACGCTTGAAGAATCCGGTGAGTCGTTACTGAATAAGATTTTGATTATGAAATTTGAGCAAGGAGGAACTAAAGACAAGGTACGGCTGAGTTCCACAGAGTACGCGTGCGCCAAGTTGTATGGCACGAGGGCGTGCACATATTTTCTCTTCAACAGAAAGCATCTCAGGTTTCATGATCATAATCGAATGTGAATACGTTGTCGATTTCCTATGGTAGCTTGCAATAGTATCGCCATTGCCCGAGCAACCCTTTACCACGCGACTGGCACCGTCCCGGTCGCTAGCAACGCCCACCACCCCCGAACACATCTCCGACATATATTACAGCGGAGTTATGCATTGTATCGGAAAGGGGTCCGCTAAATCCATAAAGCTATCCCCTATCCACGCAAAAACCAATGCGAAGAAGTATATACTAGTAGCTATAGGTAACTACCTACGAGCAAATACCCACTCGTCATGTTAGATTCTTTAAATGTGAGTAACACAATATTAATTAGAAAATTGTTATACGTAGGTATCATTGACCGTATCGGTTAGTAAAATTTTAATCTTATTTGAATTTTAATTGGTTAGATTCCCAGCTAAGGTAAGCTGCAAAGCTTATATAGTAATAATAATAAATAAATAATAAATCCTTAGACATGCACACAGCGCCATCTAGTTCCACAGTAAGCAACTATAGGCTTGTGTTGTGGATACCAGATGGTTGATATACTACATAAATATTTTTTTTTTGTAAATAAATACTTATTATAAATGAAAACGTCCATAACTCGGGTACACGTCTGTATTCATCACACAAATAATATGCCCCTAGCGGGATTCGAACCCGCAACATTTTGGTATAGTGGTCAGAGTTGCTAACCACTATACAAAACAGGTCGTCAAAATAATATGTCTCGCTCATATTTTCTTTCCACCCTGTATAGCCTCTGCGTGATTGGTAGCCCTCAATAGAACACAATGTATTTAAAGATCCAAATAAAAATTTAGACAAACAGAGAAATATTGCAGTATTTTATTTATTTACACACATTGCATTGGATAAAACAATTAAAGAGAGTCACATGGCTACGAAATTAAGCCCTCAGGCCGGCCGGTCCGCATCCGTCGTAATAAAACGCATGCAAAGTTTTTCTTTGCTAAGCGAAGCGGCCGCAGCAAACGGAAGCGAAGCAACAGGCTTGATTAAAACACGTGTTTACAGAACGCAGGTCCTCTAGTGCAAAGGCAATAATATGCAGTTGGTTAGCATTGCTCGGCTCTTGCACACGACACACGCAGACCGCTCGCAGTTCTTTATTAGTTTTAGTAGGACCCTATCCTTTTTATTATTTGTATATTCATACAGTTCTAAAATGAGATTGCTCAACTTTTATAGAACATTAGTCTAAGCGCGAATCTAACTTCTAACTAATATTATAAACGCGAAAATTTAGATGTTTATTTGTTGCTCAATCACGGTGAAACGGATTTGGATAAAATTGGGTACATAGGATATTAGGTGGTTGGATAACCAACCCAACATAGGATATTTTTTATTAAACATACCCACAATTAAAATTATTCCACGCAGGCGAAGCCGCGGCCGAAAAACTAGTACAAAACGAAACGCATCCCAAAACTTTATACAGTTCCGTACAGTTTCACCATGTCAAACTGCCTATCCGTCTTTATGGCACAAACGTTTTACCCCCAAGACTAATATCCAACTATCCAATTCAACGAATATACTAATTATAAATGCGAAAAGATGTTTGTTTGTCCATTGCTCGATCACGAGAAAACGGATAAACGTATTTGGATCAAATTTGGTACATAGGGTGAATAGGAAATACGATACTGTTATCCTTATAAAGTGAATAGTTTACGCGAGATAAACAAATGAAACATGTAAACGAATGCCATGCGGGCGAAGCTGCGGGGAAATACTAGTATTATATAACGCCCGATCAGGAACCACTGACTGCTAATTGAGAAGCTGCATTTCAAGGGGAGACGAGTTGGGGTGAAAATATAAGTATATGGGGTCGTGCAGAGGGTCACGAGAAACCTAAATATTTTATTTTCCTTTATTGGTTTTAGACTTACAGCAACATAAATATCATGTGAATATTGTAAAAAATGCCAATTACAAGTTCCCACATGTACCTAAATAGCTAAAATCGTGACTTCGACGTTGGAGGTGGGGTCCGGGAGTGAAATTTGAAACGTCAATGTAGTTTCGTTTTTACTCACAAATAATTTGAAAATAGAATACTAAAAATAGCAAACAGTGCTAAGTTAATTATTCCAATCTCGACTTTATCTCTTACGTTCACCGTATTAGGCTCAGGCACAAAAGTACAATACCGTAGCCTCGGATTACCGCATTCTTATCATAATGTACCTAATTACACTTGTTAAGAAATTATTTCTTATGAGACTACTACCTGTACAGTGGAGGTGAATTTTTTTATTCCTGTACCTACCGCAACCCCCGGGATCCCATACTTTCAATCATTTTTACCCGACTACGAGGAAGCCAAAAGGAGGGTTATGCATTCAACGCGCCTGTATGTATGTTTATGAAACTTTGAAATTTAAAATGGTTTTTATTTTCAATTAGATTGATTTGACATGACTAATGTAAGGTGATGGTTATCTATAATGTGAGAAGTAATTTATTACCAAAAACTTGTAGAAATAACGCTTGTTGTTTCCTATAGTTAAAGTATTTTTTAAATGGTCAGAGCTTAGCGATTATTACCCTTCAGTGGCAATATCGTAAGTCTACATCTCGGACGCCGCGTAACATATAACTCAGCGCATTTTTACGTCTGTAAATTATGCTTTTACGATCGAAAATCATTTTTATGTTTTCGGAGGAATTTAATATCACGCCAGCTATGCTCGGCACATTCGCTCTTTTATTGCGCTGTAATTTTATTGTTTTCTCAATTTTTATTAACTATCAACTACCTTCTACGATTCTACCACATAGGATCGATAAGAGTGCCTTTAGGAAATAAAATTGAAAAGTTTATTAAGTGGATAATGAAAAATTAAGTAGCGATTTCATATTCAGAGTTGGAGTACAATTATTCAATAACATGCTAATGAGCATGTATCATTTTTTTAATATATTTTGTCAAAGGGCTACTGAATGTTTGCTTACCGTAGTTAGGTATAGTGATACATAGTTCATAACAAAAACATTGAGAAGATACATAATGTACAGTCATATAACATCTATATTGATAATCTAAGTAACAGATTGATCCCATATTGCATGTGTATTGAGGGTGAGCGTGTAATATGTGAGATGTGTGGAGGTGTAGGTATGTGTTAGGTAGGAAGTGTGCAGAACACTTACTATAGATATTAGTTAATAAAAAGGTTTAAATACCTACTTATACATACATATGGAAAAAATAAGTGTGCAAATATTGTATAGGTAGATATAATTATCTAATTACATAATAAATAATATTATAAATGCGAAAGTTTGTATGTTTGTTAGTTTGTTGCTCAATTACGGCGAAACGGCTGGACAGATTTAGATGAAGGGTTTGTAGGCAGATCAGGACCATATTGGTTAATTATTTTGTAGAACCAATTTTGATGAAATGTTCTGTTATATAATATATAATAGCTGTCTTATTATTCATATAATTATCAAATCACAACCTATAATCTGTTTAAAAGAGCAACCCTAGAGTTTCTTGCTCGTTTTTCTCTGGGGAGTCAGCTTTGTGAATGAGCAGTAAATTTAAACTACAATGTAATATTAATAGTGACGTTTTCAAGTGAAAATGTTATCCTATGAAATAAAATATTTTGATTGATTGATTGATTCTACGCGAAGCTGCGGAAAACAGCTAGATATTAATCCTACTAATATTATAAATGCGGAAGTTTGGATGTTTGTTTGTTTGTTTGTTGCTCAATCACGGCAAAACGGATGAACGGATTTGGATGAAATTTGGTATATAGGTAGAACATACCCTGGAAAAAGACATATGATATTTATGATTTAACCCGATAAAGTGAGCAGTTCCAGCGGGATAAACAAATTTGCGCGATAAAATTATTCCACGCAGGCGAAGCCGCAAGCGGAAAGCTAGTAATATTATAAACGCGAAAGTTTGGATGTTTGTTTGTTTGTTGCTCAATCACGGCAAAACGGATGAACGGATTTGGATGAAATTTGGTATATAGGTAGATAGAACATGCCATGGATTAAGGTATAAGATATTTTTATCGCGATAAAGTGAGTAGTTCCCGCGGGACAACGAAGTAAACATATCCACGTTAAAGTTATTCTAATGCAAGCAAAGCAGCGAGCGGAAAGCTAGTGATATATATATTTAGTTTAATATAGTTAACTTACCCACTTAGTGATTAGTTTCATAGAGTTCATTAACTAACTTGTTTTTAAATTGGCTTTAGAGTGTAACGAAGTGATCGAAATCTTCAAAGTTCGGTTTAAAGAAATTCTCTTAAGAATATAACAATTTCATTTCATTTCAAAGGCTTACACATTGTTTATGTATTCTTAACGAGACTTTAAAAGAAATGCTTAGCGTGTATACAATAAAAAGTTACTGTTATAATCCTTGTATTAATTTATAAAAACAATAAAAACGACTCAATGATTGACCTCTTTGTTGAATAATTGGGACGAGGTGTTCAATCTCCACCTCTTTGTATTTTCGATACTCTTTGGCTCTTTACTTTTTTTCGAATTCGATTCAAAATATTCCGAATTCTAAATAATTGTTTTCTGAAACAGAGGTCAGTCGTTTTCCGAAACTGCGACGACGAGAACTTGTTTCCCGTGGTTTTCTTTTCCAACATATAACTATATTTATTTATTTTATTAATTTTCCCTTTACTTCTAAACCAAATTTCATAAACGTGTAAGTGTCAAATGAAACGCTAGTTAAACTTCAAGTTATTCCGGGAACGTTTATTTGCTGCATCTCATGTGCAGGTCTGCTGGACCAATTGGTGCAGATACCACGACCCGGTGAGAGATGATCTCACGGCGCCCAACTCCCATTCCTCCAACAACCGTCGGCATCCTAGTGTGAAACCCACAGATTTGTATTAGGTGAAACCCTACCACCCGTCGCACTGGCGCCCAACGTGGGGCGCGTGGGTTCTTCATCATTATTTTTTATTACTATTCTTTGTTTTTATACCTTAATTTTAAGTTTATAAGTAGCTTTCTCTCTGAAAGGAAAAGCTTTCCTTTTATGTCTCAGGCTATTCCTTCCACGGGGGAGCGGAGTACTGTTCAACCTCAACCTCTTTGTATTTTCTATACTCTTTGGCTTTTTCCTTTTTTTCGACGTCTGTCCCTTTACATCGCCTCTAAGACCCGCATTTTACAATGTTGCTCAAGCGTAGATTGCGTAGCGCTTGAGCATAGTTAGAGATGCCACTATACAAGTTATATAAAGCTATCCCTTTTTAACTGCCCTTAAGCGGAGATCTCTGCTTAGTTCACGTTTTGCGCCAAAAGAAGTCTCATAACGGTTTTCGTGTGATCGTCATATTTTTTTACTACCTTCGCGTACAAAGTTTGAGTTTTCAAACTATTAAACGTTAAGTTTTTTATTTATTTATTTATCATTTATTGCACACAAGAAAAAAAGACATACCTACAGATACAACATAATAGAGACGACACAACAGGTTCTGCTTTTTTTCCCGTTTATAATCGGTAAAGTAGTCAGAGGGTTGAATAAACATCTTTATTTATTAAAATTATCAACTGTGTTTTTACTGTATCACGGTAACTTAAAAAATAACCATTTGGGGTAATGAAAGCCATTAAGTTCCAATTAGGTACGCCAAATGGTAATTTTGTTTTAAGTAAATTTTATATTCATTTTCGATGCCTCGAAAAATAGTCGAACTATTTATTACTAGTGCAAATGGGTAAATCATGATGGAATATCATGTACCGGCTATCGTTGCCCGTTTGAGTTTCATTACCCCATTACCCAGGATCCTTATCCTTACCCGTTCTTAATGGGAGTAATTGCAACGTTTTTTTAATGAAACCTTTTTTTTGTTGTAGTCTTGACTTCCGTTATTGGCCAGTTGAAGTAGGGTAGTCATAGTATACCAACACCAAAAAGTATATTAAAATGTGATTAGATTCCAAAGTTATTGGATTTTTCCTTACGTGGCGCCAATCCCCCGTGTTGCTCTGCCTGTCTGAGCTATTTTTATGCCAGGTATAAAATTACAAAGAAAGAAGATAATTGCTTAGTTCTTTATACCAGAATACACATGCCGTAAGCGCGCAACGTTAAAACTTGCATAATATTATTTTTCGTCAAATTAAAAGGAGTTACCTAACAGCTAATTTACTTTTTGTGGAAATAAAAGATCGCTTTGTATCTTCACAAGCATAATTTAACTTACTAGTTCTATCTTATTTCTGTTCCTTGTTTAATTAAGTACTTGCCTGTCGTATTATTATAGTTATTTGCAAGATCTATGATACCTTCGATCAAACAACTGATGTACTACTAATGTGTTTATTTGTTATTTTCACATTTATAGATGTAATTATGTGTGTATCGCTAAATGGGTCAAATAAACGGTTCTTTTCCTCATTCTAATATTTGATTTACTGTACTGGAATAATTGTGTCACCTAGGTGAGGTATGGGGGGGGGGGGGGGGGGGGCAGAATACCGCATTCCGATTGGCTTTATAATTGTTGTTATTTACGTGACCTTGACAGAACCAATCAGAGTGCAATAAGCTGAATGATTAACCAATAAATGATTAGGTTTTGGGCCAGTTCTATTATCCTTGTGTTGACAGATGCTTCTCGTATATTATAAGTTTATACTGGCAGAATCCTAATGCAAGTTACAAAGGCTCGTACACAGCCAAACCTGCCCCCGCAGCATGACATCGTTTGCCGCGCACGACGCGACGTAAGAATGGGATATATTTCGTCCAAACGAATGAACAATACAAATAATATCTTGCGCGACATAATCGTTTATCGCGCTTGTCATACTCCTTGTTAAGGTGCGTAATTGAGTAAACACCGAATTGTAATGAATTGCACTTTATTTGGAATTATTTGTTAAAACTATTTAAATATTATAATATGCGTCTGTTTGACGAGGCTTCGAAATTGTAATGGCCGCGATGTTCGCGGTGGCGATCACCCCGCTTCCTCATAGTGGCGTAGACACTCCTAGTGCTGATCGTATTTCACAAGTGAAGACAATGTAAATAACATAGGGTTTACAATTCGGAGGTCGCGGGTTCGATCCCCAGCGGGGACATGTTCAGTACTCGGTTTAGTTGGTGGTTGAGCATTTTAAATGTCCACCTGGCTAGCTACCAACACCTCATCTGCAATGTTAATAGCATTGTTGTGTTCCGGTTGTCAGAGATAAGATCGCCAGTACCCCAAATAAGATGAGTTATTGAGGTCAAATGATAACGGGTTAGCATTTGACCTCAATCACACCTGATGTTAAGTGAAGATGAGGCCGAAGGTGGTAGCGTACTGACCGGGAAACCCCATCTTATTTGGGGGACTGGCTATCTTATCTCTGACAACCGGAACACTACAATGCTATTAACATTACTGTTTGGCGGCAAATTTAGATAAGATGGTGGGTAGCCAGTCGGACATTTAATATGCCCTAATGCCCTACCACCCACCAAACCGAGTACTAAGTAACTAACTTATATACTTTTCCTACAGCCAGAACCTAATCAATGAAAGAATTTATTAAAAAGATTTATAGCGACTTTTTTTAACCTTTGTACGTTAGTACTATATTAATTCGGTGCCTTTGTGCTCTGTACCTATGCCTGAATAGATAAGTATAGCATAAAAACAAATCAGTACAGGGTCACTTAGCAACCGTTTCCAATTATTGTAAACATTTATTGGATACCTGTCATGGTGTCAATATTATTTTATTATTTCAATATGATTTCACTATGTGGTCAGTTCTAATTATTATGTAGTACTTTTGTTCATTCAGTAATATATATAACAAAGAAAAACAAGATGAAAACAGCATCAAAATCGATTCCGGATACTGACAGTGAGAATGTAGGTCGAGAGAAATTGCTGACTGCCCCTGCTCATAAAATGAAATATGAATCTTTGTCGGATGGCGAAGACTTCAGATGTCGGAATCAGACTGCGCCGTGTGCCCGGGAGCTGGAGGAGTACAAATGTCCGGTCAGCCACGTCATTATCACCTTCATGTCTCCCCTGCACCCCAAGGAAATGTTCACTAAGGTTTTCCCGGCAAACACGCCGATCAAATTCGTCAAACGTAAACTAGCGAAATTACTCTGTGTGTCAAATAGCAATCTTGTGCTCACTAAAAATCGAGCGGTGCTAAAAGAGGCCAACCTCCTATCGGATCTGAAAACTGATACCGTTGGCAATCTCATAATTGATGTTTTCACTAGAAATTCGGAAGACTTCGCTTTGTCCTCTATACCGAAAGAAACTTATGTCAATGAACTGCTTCTGTCCGTGGTCCCGAAAAAGAAAGTGTTACCATTTATCGCGATTAAGTTCAGAGTCCGCAACCAAAACGCGATGTTTACGCGTTCCTATCATTCGATTATGAAGGTACACGAAATAAAGAAGAATCTAGCCGGACTTTTCCAACTCGATCCAGATAACATGGTAATATTGAGAGGAGAGCATCCATTAAATGATCGTATGGCTCTCATGGACCTAGACTACGACAAGTATGGAATAGTGGAGGTAGAGTTGTTAACGAAGAATAATGTGAAACTGAATTTAGAAAAATTGTACAAGGAAATGCCGGTCAATGATGTATTGTCAGTAACCGTGCCTTTTGGTACAACTATAAAACAAGTTAATGTGGAAGTTTTCTCACTTCCAATGAAAAAGCCTTACTTAGGAGGATACAGGAATATTAATACAGGTAATGTCATTATGAGAGGATCTATGAAGGTATAGAAGTAAAGTAAGGTAGGAAGGAATAGCTCTACCCTTGGGTAACCTACTCATGGAAAAAAGTAGAGCACTACAATATATTACCTATGTATGAATATGTAGTTGTTGTTTCTTTCCTTCAACACGTACGAGCGAGTGTAAAGAACTTAATTGAACGATTTTATCAATTGAAGTAGGTAGTTTATACATACTTACCTACAATACGTTCTACCGCCAATGCGTCCAGTTGATTTTTTATTTGTATTTATCGAAATGAAAAGTAACCCAAGTTCTTCAACTGGCCATAAGCAAAAAAAAATAACCCATTCAATGCTTAAAGCATGCGTAAGCAATAACAATCACTTTCTTATTTTTAATAGTAAATTTGATGATTTCAGGCACAGAATACCACCATGCCTACACCCAAACACCACAAAAACCGGAAAAATTGACGTGGGATAAGAAAACTTCCCGGGACGCACAGACTGCCGAAGAACGAGAGAGAATCTACGTAAGTTTTCTTTAGTTTAAGGATTTGAGCAGGTACAGTCTCAGTTGGGTTGGCGTTCGTAATTAAATTTCTAATAAAAATTCTAGTCGATCATAAGAAAATTTACATATTTTTAAGTATCTTAGTATACCTATTTGTATATTAAGTAAAGAAATTTTATTCTTTTGTGATAGATATGATTATTATGATGATATATCAATAGAATTGTGCCTCACATTAACGTTATTTTACCATCGTTCATCTTTATGCTCTCAGGACACCTGCTACAGCCGTGCGACGCAGATGAACACTGTTCACGCCTATATTCCGAACGTGACGGATAGGATTCTCGTAGCGAAGCAGTACGAGACTTACCACGAAATGATCATTCGACTGAACCACGACCACTACGCCTCCGTGATCCAGAGATCGTTTAGACATTATCAATTCCGACAAAAAGTCGCAAGATGGCTCGCAGAATGCATGTAAGTTATATCCGAATATAAGTAAATACAAATAATGTGAGACGGATTTTTCTATTGCCTGTTCCTTTCACAGGGAGCGAATAGCAAGAATGAAAGAAGAAGATAGACTGGAACGAGAAGCAATGGAGAGACGTCTGCGCAGAGACCTTATCACTAAAACATTTCCGAAAACACGTGAAGATTTTGATCAACTATATACTATGGTAATATTTTATTAAATTCTTTTTATCTTAATTGTTCAATCTCGTGACGACAAAAACATTTTTATTTTAGGTTGATCGTTGGAAACACGCGGAAATCGCCCGGATTTCACAACTGCATGCAAAGGGTCCTAAAATTGCAGAGTTCACATTGCTGCTGGATAAGGAAGTAGAGTTACTTCGATGCATCGAAGATTACAGAGTCAAAGTAAAGGAAGATAGTCGCAAGATAAAAGAAAAATTGTTTTTAGAAGAAATATCTAAACCTATCGCATGGTTCGGAGACGATGGTAAATTAACTGCGATGGAGACCGTCGAAATACAAAAAGCGAGAAAACTAAAAGAACTCTATCATTCGTTTACTCGAGACGATATGGAAGTTAAGGAACGTATGGAACTCCTGGTCGACATGAAATTCGCTTTACAGGATTTTCGGCATCCACTAGCTGAGGAAGTAATAACACTCCTAGATAGAGAATGTGACCTCCTCGTACGAAGGTGTAATGACTACCAACTCGAGTTCCTTAGACGTAGAGTAGCTGCATCTGTTTTCCAACTGATTAAGACCTCCGAACTGAACTCTGGTGTGACTAAATGCAAAAATATTAAAGATTATCGAAAGATGGAACATGGCAGACTTTATTTCTGCGAGATGTGTCATCAGGTGAAACTCTACTCGGAATTCCCTCTCAACACAAGGATGAGTGGGTTCCTGGTCTGCAAATCATGTTCTTGGAAAGACGTGCACGAGCGCCTTTGGATCGACATGACCCCATATAAGTTTATATTACGGGCAGTACAACGCGACGAGCGCCGGCGGAAATGTTGGGGCTCTCTGGCGTTTGTCATGCAGGAGAAAGACGTATTCTTCATCGTGGAAAAGATTTGGCACTCTCATTCTGCGATCAGCGAATGTGAGGACGTAACAGAGTTAAGGCTGTGTAGATGGCGTGTTAAAGAGGATTGGTCTCCGTGGAATTGTTTCTTAGTTACAGTCCAAGAGATGAAGGCGCATTTGAAACTAGAAACACCGGCAGATGTTTATGATGAAGAGTTGGTTCAGAAAGTGACCAACAAGCACAAGTTGGCCAAAGCCTCTTTTGAGCAGCTGTTGTCGGTGAACAAACGGTTCACTGAGGCGGGTGACTGGCAGGATATACGTGCTCCTGCTATAGCCCACATACCTGCAGTAGATCGAATTTGAAGTAGGTATTTTAGAACCTTTTAACAATATTGTTATTGAATCATGGTTACATTTTATTGTATTTTCTATCACGTTGTTGTAGAATGCGATTGTTCTACTCGTCGGTTTTGTAGTGTTTCTTTGTTGCTATGTTACATAATTTTTATTGTCGCTTATTATCACAGCCTAAAACACTTAGAGCAGACTAAAACGACTTTTTCTAGTATTGCAACTATTAACAAACACATTGTTCTTTTAATTTATAACGTGAATAGTTTAATTTCGGGGTGGAAAGCGAAATTCAACGAAACAGATGCTGGGCAATAGACAACTGAGCGTACAGTTGTTCAGAATTTTATAATTATGTAAAAAGTCGTACTACGGCAATGAAATTATGACCGAATATGAAATGTGTGCCATATTGCCTTAATAAAAAAATCAAACGGGGATCCTGATGAGGTTCGCAACAGTGAGGTCGTCCTATTACCTTCTTACCTATATTATGCAAATATATTACAATATATTACGATTTCCATTTAAAATAGCGTTATTTTCTTTGTATTCATTACATAGTTTAGACAGTTAAAAATATAGGATAAAAAGAAACTCAACATTTTTATTTAAATTGTCCTTGTTTTAATAATTACACGTAATACTTTATAACATAATTACACGTTACATATACAATAATAATTTCTCAAGATATCAAACTCTCGTGATAGTCTAACACAACATAATATTAAATTCAAAAACGCAGGTGTGATATAAAGGTGTAGTTTCGTAACAAAATGCACTTTAGATGCTACACTTAATACATACATAGATCAATAAATTACGTAAATATAATTTAGGCAATAAGAATCTTATTAGCTGTACAACAAACACGAAAGAATTCCCTAAGTCTTTTCAATAAAATACATAGATCCCCAAATATCGCACGCAGTTTAAAAACAGTTGCGAATTAAAACTGCAATTATGCACTTAATTAAAATTATAAGTTAGTTCCGAAACAAATTCTTAAAAAATAAGTAAAGCTGTCCTGAAGATGTCGTTACTGATTACGGCAGCGAAGTACAGACATTATCCACCACGCTCTCGTTACATTTTAAAAAGGAATGAAGTAACATTATTTTGTTAGAAAATACTAAAATAATATAAAACACTTCATTTTGGAGCACTGTATATAAATAGCTATTATAAAAAGTAAAAAATTCCTCTTGACGCTACATAAGTTCATTTAAATCTTTTGATATCTCGATGTTCAACAATTAAGTAAAGTGCGCCTTGATAACTTTAAACACGACCCAAAAATGTAGAATTACAAATTATATTTTTTTCTTGAAAGAACAATATGACTGGTTGTGGATAAGAAACGTGATATAAAATTACTAATATCATTCATTCGCTGTCTTAGTCCTATCAACTATTGGTTAAAATTCCAACATCATAAATTGTCCTATTTATTTTTATCTATGCATATATCATTCTCTCTTTTGCGAGCAACTAACGACGTTAGTGTTTGTACATTTTACAGGAACACCACGCAATAAGTGTTCACTACACTTTGCACAAAATATAGTTTGATCGTGTTGCGTTGGCGTCGCAGCGAGGCTCGCTCGCCGGAGGGCATGCACTCTGCACGCCCTTCGACACTCCTACAACTAATTTACTCAACAAAGAACGAACTATTCATACTAGCTAAAATTTATTTACAATAAAGAATTGTGCCTCATTATTATAGAACAATACTCTAGATTTGTAAAAACCCCCTGAGCAGTAAAATACAAAAAGTGCAGACACAATATTCACATAAAAGAATACAATATCTATTATACACTTACACGACTATTTTTGCACTTTTATATTGCCAGTTCAGTGGCTTAAACTCGGAATATCTCAATTTAATTAAGAAATTCATAATAACCCAATATCCATGTTTAACGAAACTATAGTCCTTAGCATTCTGCGCCTTATATTTACACGTTACTTTAGGTGAAGGAAGAAATATAGATACAAAAAGATCGGAGTTACAAGAGCCGTGTGCAATATACATTTACCTAACGCGAAGGTAAACTGTTATTACGAATGGCATGACCGCTATTACTAGAATGGGTTTACAATTTACAAGGATTCGATTACTGATTGATTTGGTATCTATTTACAACTTATCTCTCATAGCTTGATAATCATTGCTGTGTAGCTCATGATCATCTTGCTGTAATTATTCCCTTCGGCCACTTCCGAAACCAAAGTTCGAAACCGGTTTCTAAATAAGAATTTTTTTTCTTCTTTCGAAATTGGTTTCGGTAAAAGAATAATATTTCTTATCTCGAAATTCGTTTCGAGATAAGAATATTGTTTCGTCTTTCGAAACTATCAAATCTAATTTTATTTCTTCATCTATCTCCATGTTGTTATTGTTCTTTTTAGTTGCTTTTTTGCTATTTACTATCCACTAACACAATATGAAACCTTTTTAATTAAAATGACATATATTGCCATTATCATCAATGATATACGTCAAGTCAATGTCAAGTGCTGATAAAGTACGGAAGTGCAACGAAGCTATTTTAATAGCATTCATTTACGTGGTATTCAGAATTGCAGTACCTATATACAATGGATAAAACACAAATAGAGTTTATAAGTACTAAAAGAGGAGGAGTAGCAGCTCTGTACGAAGGGCGGAAGTACCATAGAAAGAAAATTTACAAAAGCGGCAACGCATTTTATTATTGCGTAAAAGAACATTTGGGATGCAAAGGTAACTTTACTATTAATTCTAAGAAAGAAATTATAAAAATAAATCAACACAAGAGTCACTGTAAAGGGGATATTGTTAAAACAGAATATCTTAAAAACATGGATAATTTAAAACAAAAAGTGAGTACTAACTTTGTATCAATAAAAAAACAATATGACGATATGATGGCCGATATGGAAAATTTGGGATATACGGTTATAAGTGATCAATTGCCAAGTTTTAGTAATGTTAAAAGCGGGCTATACAACGAACGCAACAAAGTGTTAGGTGTCAAAAAACTAGCTGATTTCATTGATGACGGCAATCGCATATTAGTATTTTGCACAGCAAATGCAAGACAAAAAATCACAAATTATAAACACATTTACTGCGACGGAACATTTAAATCTTGCCCACGATGTTTTAAACAGTTATATTCTATACACGGCTATGATGAAAATACTCTTTCATTAACCCCTTTAATTTTTGCCTTTCTCGAAAACAAAAAAAAGGAGACATACAAAGTATTATTCCGATTAATAAAATCACAAATTCCATCATTTGAACCAAAGAAGATTACTTTGGATTTTGAGAAAGCAGCAATGCTAGGAATCAGAGATGTCTTTCCAATGATCGAAATAAAGTTATGCTACTTCCATTTTAACAGGGCATTATTCCGAAAGGCAAAGAAACTGAACTTAAACTCCAGTGTCAAAAAGAGACACGTAGCTCGTTGTGCAGGCTTAGCCCGTTTGCCGCAACAGTTTATTACTAAAGGATATAACTATGTTATGAATAAAAGCCCAAATGCCATAGAAGTTCAAAAGTTTAACAAATATTTTAAAAGGCAATGGTTTGAGCAAAACAATTTTCACAAAGTTTGCAGCTGCAGCGAGGAAGAAATTAGAACTACGAACCACTTGGAGGGGTGGCACTCCAAATTAAACAGATTCATTGCGCGTACGAATCCTACATTAGCTCAAGTCCTGGATGTTTTGAAAAATGAAACTGGCGTTTGCAAAAAAGCAACTAAAAAGAACAAAAACTACATGGAGATAGATGAAGAAATAAAATTAGCAATCCAACAGCTTAAAAAAAAAGAAATCACGGTTGGCCATTGCCTTGAAATTATTGCACCGTTTTCATTGCATTATTAAATGTTTTTTATTTTCTATTTGAATTAAATATAAATATTATATATATTAACTTTCAATTCTTACTTCTTATACATCTAAATAGATAGGATTAGATTACGATTTGATAGTTTCGAAGGGTTAGGATCTTTAAGACCACATCTCAATATGACTAGGTAGTGTTTATGACTAAATCGCCATTAGACTAAGTCTCAGTTGGACTAGATCGTGATGGGACAATATAGCGAATAGACCAGATCTCTATTGAACTATTAATCAGTATGACCACATATCGATAAGACATACAGTTGGGTGGAATCATAGTAATGAGTAGTATGCACAACTACGCACAATACTTCATAGATAATACTGGCCACTCGCTTTGAACATTGATAAACAACATGGAGATAGATGAAGAAATAAAATTAGATTTGATAGTTTCGAAAGACGAAACAATATTCTTATCTCGAAACGAATTTCGAGATAAGAAATATTATTCTTTTACCGAAACCAATTTCGAAAGAAGAAAAAAAATTCTTATTTAGAAACCGGTTTCGAACTTTGGTTTCGGAAGTGGCCGAAGGGTAATTATTGCTAAAGTTTTTGGTTTTTTATCATTAGATAAAATCTATTAAGGATAAACCATAGTACCTACTTTTTATACAAACAATCAACCATATATAATAAAATTATGATATATCCTCTGTATTTTAGTAATAAAAATTTTTTTTTTTTTTTTTATATGAGAGGGCGGCAAACGAGCATGCGGGTCACCCGGAAAAGGGTCACAGATGCGTTGCCGGCCTTTGAGGAAGGTGTCCACCCCAGAATAAGTAGGGCAGCCTGAGCGATGAGGGATTCTCCAGCACTAATAGTGCTGGTACCCTCCTGGGGTACTAACTCTTTAAATACCGCTACCATTCTGGAGAGAGACTGGAAGGTGGACCTCCGGCGCCCTCGCTCACCGGACGAAGCGCAGTGGCAGTGGAAATTAAAGATGGTAGTCGAGTTGCGAACGTAATGATGTGTTAAAATATTTTATTATAATCTTTTCGACATATTTATTTGTTGTATAAAAACACAGAAGTAACAAAATAATCTCAGCAATAGCAATAAAAGGTATTAATAAAATACAGAAATTTCACATGTGGTCGATTACAATTTGTATGGAAACTGGTTACAATCGTTTAACCTAAAGGACGAAAAATATAGTTGCATTAACGGACCAAATCATGCAATTTTAGAACACAAATATCAGCCAATACGCATATTTCAATACGGTAGATTGTCTACCCTGGACAAACCTAAGGCCGTCACTTATAATAAATTATAAAGAAATTTTAATTTACATAACAGGAAAACTTCATTTGAAATGTGATGTCTCATATTAAATTTGGCTGCGTAAAAAATAAGTAATCGCTAACTTACATTATTATCCACGTGCCTGTTAGTGATATCCGTCGACTTCCATGGACGAGGACATTCTTTCCGAACTGGATGTGCTATAGTTCATGCTATAGTTAAGGTTGCTGAGAGACATGTCTTGTGGAACGTCTGAAGGCGAAGTCTGGTAGTAACCAGGGTACATGTTGGAGTAAGGTACGACGGCGGGGGGCTGTGGCTGGGCTTGCGAGGGCCCTTCCTGCGAACTCTCTTTGTCGCTAGATTCCATGAACTCTATTATCCGCTGCGTTGCTTTCACGTGAGCTACTATCGCTGCTTCAGCCTGGAAATAAAAACAATCAATCAAAGCCGTGAAGTGTAAATACTGCGCCTTTAAGAATTTAAGTTTTCCTACGGAACGCCCTTCGACTGCGTAAGTTAATCGCATAATAATAAAACGTATAAAACAAAGTCGCTGTCTGCCTCGGCATGGATTTTGATACTGTTTCCACTATAATTTAGAGAATTGTTTCCGGAAGGTTTATATTATAATACATGCATATTATATATAACAAGCCATGGAGAGGGCGTTGCTCGGCATTTCACTATGTGATCGAATCAGGAATGACGAAATTCGTAGGCGAACGAAGGTCACTGACATAGCCCAGCGGATATTAGCAAGTTGAAATGGCAGTGGGCAGAGCACATAACTGGACGAATTGTTGGCCGGTGGGGCATTAAATTTTTCGGGTGGAGATCACCCACTGGCAAGCGCAGCGAAGTCGCTGGATGCAGGCTGTTCCAACCGGTCGCTTTGTAATTCTATGGGGGAGGCCGATGTTTTTTTATTTTTATTATTAACTGTATACGCGTTTGACCACAAGCTCACCTGATGGAAAGTTACGATGAGGTCGAAGACGAAGCACGCGATCTCAGTAAATGCCTATTCACTCTGCTTTTGAAGATCCTAAGGTTGTAGAATTCAGGAAAGTATGTTCAACAGTGGACGTCCTGTGGCTGATATGAATTTGTAATATTTTTTGGGTAGTGGATACACGTAGCTGGAGACTTGCAGACGGACGACGGCTGCGTGTAAGGCCGACTGCCACCATATTACCCAGCAACAAAGCGATGTATGCGCATACGAGTAGATACTTACACTATCAGTCAGCGAGAGGAAGGGTGCCACTACCACCATGTTTCCTAACCACAGTTTTCCTAGCCACAGTTAAGTACTTACACTAGCAGTCAGTGTGTGGAAGGGCGCCACTACCAGCATGTGTCCTAGCCACAGTTAAGTACCTATACTAGCAGTCAATGAGAGGAAGGGCGCCACTACCAGCATGTGTCCTAGCCACAGTTAGGTACTTACACTAGCAGTCAGTGAGAGGAACTTGTAGTATTTCTTGAGCGTAGGCAGAAGAGGCGCGTAGCTGGAGACCTGCGCGCGGACCGCGGCGGCGTGGGAGGGCGACACTACCGCCATGTTGCCTAGCAACAGCGCGATGTATGCGCCCACCATTGTGTGTTCCATGTGGGTGCCCGCACGAGCCAGTACTGGAACAGTCACATGTCGTTAATAACAAATTATAAATATTTTATTCTATGTAGGACACAAAAATATCACTTATTGAAAGTCAACATGTTTTAAACTACATCGCTTCACAAGGTGCCATAGTTAGGGGGAAGAAGCGACAAGAAACACCATAACAGATATTTTAAATACATTTCCATCTTTACAATTTCATTAAATTAAATATTACAAAACAAAAGCAATTATCATAGCGTAGTTAACTCGACTTGGAATTCAGCCAGACCACCTTATTGTCTAAATAATCATCTATCCTATAGTAAACCTTTTTACACAGATTCATGTTCTGGTATTTTATTGTAAAGACATGCTGTGTGCCAACTTATAGCACTTGTCCTACAGTTGGTGAGAATGAGGCCAAGCAAGCGAATACTTACCGTCTTCTCTAGTTCACAAAAAAAAATGCATACATTGTCAAAATCAGATGCAATTGCTCTCATCGACTTCTCAAATGTGCTGCCATACAGATAATAAATAAATATTTCGGACACTTACATCAATCATTTAGTCCCAAACTAAGCAAAGGTTGTACTATGTATACTAGATAACGGATAAATATACATATATATTTATTATAAACTTCGATAACTCGTGAATAGATGTTCACACAAACAATTACCCCTGGCAGGATTTGAACCCGCAACGTTGGTTTCGCTGACACTATCCACTACACCAATCGGTCGTCAAATATACTCACATTTGGCCACAGTTTCATCGATGTCGTCCTGAGATTGTTTCTTTTTATCGTTGTCCTTTTCTCCGTCCAATAATGCATCTGTATTCTCCTCGGCCCGTCTGAAATAAATAAATAATGTGAATATCGTGGATAATCTTGTCTCTCGCGAGTTGGTTACAAACTAGAAAACTACAGCTGGTATCGGTACTTAAGGTGCTTTATAGCTGCCAACAGGGTCACCAATTTGGAATTCATGTATTTATCGAACTCCATAAATTCTAGGAAAAACAAGTCATCATAGAAATATTTACTTTGTTTTAACAAATGGCCATTTTTCTTGTTTTTAGGAAACCACGACAAGAAATGGATGTACTCATATAGTGTGACTAAATATTTCACTGCAGAATTGTTTTTCCAGAATTTATATTGAATTGGTTATCAGTTTGTGGCGTTAGCTGGATGCTATTAACACAGGAAGGAACAGTGGATAATTCTTACTACTCATACATGTCTGCCGGTAGACTATGTATTTATGTATGACGATTTTTTCCTCTATACTTTTATCACCGATATTGTGACCGATTTTTTGTAGGACGTGGGCGTTGAAACATTGCAATCAGTGTGTTCCATTTTTCTACTACAAAAAATCGGTCACCGATTGTCGGCCATGGGCGGGCAGCCTAAATGGTTTAGTCGAGAAAATAGAATGAACACTTTTAAGACAGCAAAAATAAAAGTTTGCATTTGGAGTCCCTCGTTGTGAAACCAGCATGATCCTATATCTAATAGAATAACTAAAAAAATAATAAAGATTTTGAAATGTTTATTGAATGAAGTAATGCCCATTTAATTCGACAATCTTTCGCCATTTTTCTGGTAGAACCATTATCCTGTCGCTATAAAATGTTCGGGCTTTGTGAGCGAAAAACGATTTAAATGATTTATACAGTCTTCACTTGGAATGCAATTTTACTCCATTTAAAGAGTTTTGTAAAGAGCGGAATAAACGTTAATCCGAAGGTGCTATGTCTGGACTGTATGGAGGATGCAGTAAAACTTCCCAACCAAGGTCCATCAATTTTTGTTTAGTCGACAAAGATGTATACGGTCGAGCATTGTCCTGATGGAAGACTACACCTTTCCTATTCATTACTCCTGGGCGTTTTTCTTTAAGAGCTTGTTTCCGATTTTCTAATTGCTGACAGTAGACATTACAATTAATCGTTTTGCCATGTGGCAAAAGCTCATAATACACTATGCCTTTCCGTCCAACCATACACACCACATGACTTTGTTAGGAGTGAGGCCAGGCTTTGGGACAATTTGCGATGGCTCATCTCGCCTTGACCAAGATCGTTTTCGAACATTATTATCGTAGGTGAATCGCCTGCTACTAATCTTTTCAAAAAACGGATCGATTTCATTTCGTTTGAGCAATGTATCGCAGATGGAAATCTCGTTCACCAAGTTTCTGTCGCTCAAATCGTGTGGTACCCAAATATCTAGCTTTTTCACATAGCCATGTTTATGCAAGTGATCCAAAACTGTTGAGTGGTGAATGTCAAGCTCTTCTGCAATTCGGTGAATGCTTATGTGTCGACCTTCATTTTTTTTCAATAATGGCATCTACACATTCTTTGATAGGATGACCACAGCGAGGAACATCTTTAACATCAAAATTACCAGACCTGAATCTGCTGAACCATTTGTTTGTAGTAGTTTTGGAGAAAGCATCTTTTCCATAAACATTACAAATCTCTCTTTGGGCACAAGCAGCATTCAGACCCTTGTCGAAAAAAAATTGCCAAACGTAACAAATTTTTCCCTTATCAACTTCCATTTCAAAATTATTAAAAATACGGATAAATAAAACATATCAATTTGTTTCAATTTTACCGCTATTACCAGAAAGTCAGCTGACAAACTATACATGGCGTCCCAAGACTATGGCGACATGGAGAGAAAGTACTTTAAATATTACAGATAGGACTTTATTTTATTTTTAAAAGTTTATCTTTTGAAACTAACATACGCCGAAACCGAAAATCAAATGATCTGGTGCTTATATATATAGTATATTGTGTCCTCATATTATATTATGTATAAAACCTCCATACATATACATCGTTATATACTCACACATACATTCACAACTCACACCATTCCACATTACACACAACAACACATCCAAATACTCCCACACACAATTCTTAATCAAATTTAGTGGGTTATACTTACCTTGGAGTCTCCATACCTTTACTGGTATATTTGTAAAATGTATCCTCTACCTGATGAAAATGTCAATAATGTCTGAGGAATTACTGACTCCGATAATACAGTTTAACTAGTTTCGGAGTCAAGAGTCTATTATACTAGATGACTTCAAATGTATTATCCATAACTCTAGTCTTTAAAATTAACTTAAAATGCATCGTAAACTTGGGTAATGAATAAATGATTATTATATATTAATAGTCCACTAATAACTATTAAAGTATTTAAAACAATTTATGGCAGTCTGGTAAAAAGGACGTATGAATGGATCTAGCAGGCTGATGAGTCAGAATCCTTTGGCCACATTCTCGAGCCCTGTGAGACTGGTGAAACGATTGTCCCGGGTAGACAACAAGAAAGTAAGACTCCATTTCACCCAGTTTGTCAAAAACCCTTTTGTTTCACTGATGGGGAACTTTCAAAAATAGTATTGGCATAGGTAGTTTATTTTTATTTTTCAAAACCATCATGGAATAAATAATTAATTTTGTCATTTGACGGTCGCGTTTGTAGCCTATTCCACGCAATTACATCATTAAATTAAATAAATAAAGAAAATTTGGAGAAAATAGGAGTTCTAAATAAATTTTGCATGATAGAAACCCTACGAATCCCGCCAATCGCGCATCAACCTATGGCCTAAAAAAAATTAAACTACCTATGCCAATAACTTCTATTTCACTTAATAGTCCCATATTTTTTTCCTGATGGTAACAAAAACTCATCGGGTAAATATTATTTGCTACAAGCAAGAAAGCATTACGTGACTCATCATTTTCCTGCCCTTATCCCACTCTAAGTGGGGTCGGCACAACATGTCATCCTCTTCCACTCTCCTCTATCAGCCGTCATCTCCGTACTCACCCCTTTCACACACATATCATTCCTCACGCAGTCTACCCACACCTTCTTTGGTCTTCCTCTACCTCTGTATCCCTCCACAAAGCATTACGTGACTAAAACATAAAAAAGACTTATCGTTTTAATCAACCTGTCTCCTTCCACTACTGAACAAGAAAGGCATAATTTATTTTTATTCACCGTTAATTTTTATTATTTTAATTAAAATCAGGATATTCATACATGGCCTAACACTAAGCAGATCTTTTTGGCAGCAGCTTAGATGTTATTTAGAAGGCGGATATTACCTACATTAGACTGTTAATAACAATACACATTGTATCATACATAACTACCAGACAGCTGAACGTTAATTGTGTTTATAATTGAACAGATGTGGCCACAGATGCATACTTTGTCAGCCATGTGAATATTTTGTTGACGTAATAAATTGTAACAGTATTTAGGCAGCTGTGATCCCGAACACCAATTTTTGATTTCACCTGACTAAATACAAAATTGAAATGTCTCTCTGAATCTAGACTCTACATAAAGTATGAAAATCGAATGCACTTATCGAGATTCTTCCGCTTGTAGAACAGGTCTTAAGGAACAAGCTTAACTGCGCGACAATATGTCCTCATTATCCACTGTAATGCGGACGCTTAACAACAGTCCAATGTGAATCTATCTTAAGGCGACGGTTCAACAGTGTTCTAAATAGTTGTCTCAGGCGTACCTGAGATCCTCCCTCTTGCAGAACAAGTCGACAAACAACACCTCAGTGTGAATTTATCTTTAGGCGGAAGTTCTACAATATTCTTTGCATCCGGAACGTACCTGGCGAGATCCTCCCGCTTGCAGAATAAATTGACGATAAACTCAAGCGCAGCGATACTGCGCGACTTGTTATCATCATCGTTATCCACTGTGATCTATCTTTAGATGGAAGTTCAACAATGGTCTAAACAGTTGTGTCGTGGACGTACCTGGCGAGATCTCCCGCTTCTAGAACAAGTCGACGATAAAGTCAAGTGCGGCGATACTGCACGATATCCACCCTGCAGATACTCAACAACACTCCATTATGAATCTACTCTTATGGGTAGGTTCGAGTGTCCTTCACAGTTGTGTCTAGTCCAAAAGACAGTGTACGTACCTCGCGAGATCCTCCCGTTTGTAGAACAAGTCGACGATAAGCTCGAGCGCGGCGATACTGCGCGATATGATGTCATCCTCGTTATCCACCCTAATGCGGACGTTCAACAACCGCTGCGTGTTCTCGTCGTTGTTTTGCACGAGGTTTATCAGCAGCATTAGTACCTGAAATAAATAATTAGTTTATTTAAAATACCAAATTATGTCAAATAGACCTTGAGGATGATGGGTAGCATGCACATGAACACCTTGTTTAATATCTTTATTGTATACACAACTGTTACAGAAATATGCATTGTTTATAAAATGGACAAAGGTGAACTGAACTCCGACAGAGTATTCTACCAACAAACCTTAGAGATGCATAGTGTTTATTTAATTGGGCAGAAAATAGTGTACGCAAAGTTTAAATTACTTGTAACAATAAAAACTTTTACATTAACTGGGTTTAATTAAATAACTTTCAATCTGTTAATTTCTAAACAAGTATCTAATGGTGCCAGTGTTGATGACACTCCTGTAACATAAAATTAATTCCACAGTACTATACTGTTCCGTTCGTCCTTATTATTCTAGAAAGTAAGAGATAGCATTACTTGATAAAGAAGAATCAGCATGGACACCTATATCTTTTACACATAAAGTGTACACATAAATTGTACATTCTATTCTTACCACTTTTCTGAAACTGTATTTCATTTTCTGTTGTGCAATAAAGTGTATTTGTATTGTATAGTGTAGAAGACCGCCAAACAAAAAAAAAACATAGTAATTTTTACACTTACACAAACGCTAAACTCGAAATTCCTGTTGTCAGGTATGAAGTTTCCTTGATTGTTCAATATGAGAAGGCAGATTTCCATTACTGACGGCTGTTCGCCAACTATTTGAGCCCCAACTGAAACTGAAAATAATACATTTTGCTTTTAGTTCGTACTTAACAAAAGGAAATCACCCCACTTCTGCGCACGTTGGATACGGAATGTTGAGGTAAGAGGTATTCCATTGTGAAAAATAGATGCTTATTCAAGTAGACACAACATATTGCTTAATGGTAACCCTATTTGCTGCAATCGTCTCACTCAGTTGCAACTGGAAATGCACATAATTTTAATCTAATAGTTTAAATTACTGAATACCTATACTATATCTATAGCAAACTACCGATTTGTTAGAAAACATTGTTATTCTTTCACTGACAGGTACTCTATCCATGTGCAAAAAATCACGGCATTTAAGATAAGATATGTTAAACGTGTATCCTTACTGCATTACCACGTGAATGTTGTTTTGTTAAAGATGAATTCGTTAGTCGTCTTTAACGATTCAGACGGGGAAGCGAGCCATGGGTCCTATTCTTTGTTGGATACGTTACGGTAATCATCAGAACAAATAGTTTACCAAAAACCGAAATTGTATTTTATTTATCCCCCCTAAATAACACTTGATGATGGGCAATGCAGCGTTGCCCAGCGTATAGGCCGCACCAAGCGACTCGATATTAACAGATGTAGATGTAATCACTTCTATAGAGTGAACTAATTGCTCATTAGTCATGCCTTCCAATAGAAAAACTTTAAGCATTGATGCGCCTTTTGCGTAATATTATTTCAGCTCTTGCCATGTGAGCAGTTGATCGACGGAAGTACAAAATATCTTAACTGTACCTAATTCAATTTTATTAAAACAATAAAATTGAATTAGGTACAGTTAAGATATGGAAACCAACCACATGTACACTTTGCTTAAAATTCAACTATAAAAGGTGTAACAAACCAACGCATCCTGGAGGAAAGTACCGTAAATATTTAGAGATAAATAAATGGACACCTTTATTTTTTAAGATAAGAAAGAGTACTCATGTATTGCATGAAAAAAAATTAAATGTAGGTGCCCGGAGTCGGGAAATGAATGAACAAAAGTGCCCAAAGAAAATACATTATGGCACCAATCGATAGGTACCAGGACTCGGGAATAAATGTTCGTATTCATCACACAAACATTTACCAGTCGCGAGGTGCGAACCCGCAACCGTTGGTTTCGCTGACAGGGTCACTATCCACTCCAACCGATCGTCAGAACGTCAATGTCAAAATGACACGCCACATCATTTGTTATTACCTGTGGTGCCGAAGGAGTGCGACAGGTTGACCAACACCTTGACGGCGGGCAGCGCGGCGTCCAGCAGCGGCGTGCGCAGCCGCGGGCCGGCCGCCTCGCCCGCGCAGCGCCGCAGCAGAGCGCCCAGCGTCCGCGCAGCGCCCAACGACTCGTTCAACAGGTACAATTGGTTGTCCTCGTTCTGTTGCGTCACCTGGAGTAGTTACAACACTTTATGAAAGAGCGTAGATGAGGTCGAAGATGGAATCACCTGAAATCCCCAACTTAAGTGGGGGACTGGATCTTATGACAAAATCTCTTTATATTATTATGAGAGATTACACTGACGATCAGCCTAAAGTTGTCACAGCACATGTTTATGAAACTTTGTATACAATCACACTGACTGTAGATGAGGCCGAAGATGGAATCACACCTGAAATTCCCAACTTAAGTGGCGGACTGGATCTTATGACAAAATCTCTTTATATTATTGTGGAAGATTACACTGACGATCAGCCTCCTTGTTAACGTAAACGTCAACTGGCATGATGCAGACACAATTGAAAATCAATTGTTTGCAGTCACTGGTGACTGCGGCGACGTTCAAAGGCTTAATAAGCTTTACTTTAGGCAACTCTTTCATGTTACCTTATTTCTAACATCTGTCATGTGTCTTACTTGAACTAGTGATCTCTATTACTTACTTTTCCTAAGCTATTTTACCGTCGAGCCTTCCGCCTTCTTACTGGAGGCACTTACTCTAATACATATTAGCAGGGTTCTTAAAGTTGTACATTTATAATATACCAGCAACCCGCCTCAGCTTCGCATGCGTGCAATTTAGAAGAGCCAAATGTAACTAATATGTATAATACATACATACATAAAATCACGACCTTTATCACAAATGTAGTGGTCAGAAATATCTCAAATATAAGCATATGGGTGTTCAAAACATTAAAAGTTCAATGTTTGAAACATGAACGGTTTACCTTTTGAAATATACAGAAATGCACATGTGACAAGGGGTGAGCCCATCGCTGTTAAAACGTACGCCTTTGGAAGTTTTTTGGTGAAAAGTCCCATAGTCGCCTTTCAGGTCACCCACGGAAAGAGATGGGTTGGTTCTATTCTTTTTATGTGGCGACACAACACGGCTCAATATGTGTAATCAGATAAGTATTAAAACTATAGCTACACGCTTCGTAAGACTTGTTGCTTGTTTCTTTTTTTTGGTTCACGTTCATATCTAGTAGATTACTATGTATTTTTAATTTAAAAAAAATGCCACAGAGGCAACATTAAAACTGGGTAAAATGTTACACAGATTCGTGGCATTTTATAAAGGACATGCCTGCAGATAAAAGATAGCACTTACGTTCTCCAACACCCGCATGCATCGGTCCGCCTTCCTCAGTACGTCGACTTGCGCGTCGCTCCATGATGCAGCGGGTGACTCCAGTTTGCTCTCGCAATCCTGTATAGTGCGTACTATGTGGTCCACACCGCCTAATACGCGGAGCTCCTCCTTGAACCACTCGCCGGCCCGTTTTGATGTAAGAGAGAGCAGGGTTTCCATGGCTAAGTGACCAACCTGCGTGGAAAAACATTATATTATAATTTACAGCCCAACAATAAAGCCCGTTTTACTACGACATCAATTCAGGAATGAAGAAATTCCTGTAAAAATTAAAGTCCCCGACATAGCCCGGTGGATTAGCAAGTTGAAATAGCAGTGGACAGTGGCAGTAACTGATAGCCGTTGGGGCACCGAAATTGGACTCCACTGGAGTGGAGACCACTGATGAAGCTCGTTCACGCGAGCGTTGGATGCAGACCGCTTCCAAGGAGTCGCTCAGGCCTATATTCAGCAGCGTACGTGCTTTGGCCGGTATGATGATTCATCAAAGAAACATTTACCCCTAACGAGATTGCTACTATTGTTCAATCGTTATGTTACTCAAAAGTAACGAAACTCAAGTAACTTAACCCGAGTTGCATACAAGTTTCTTGTGCAATAAAGCTTTGAAGTACTTGTGGCGCAGTCACATTGACTATTTGTTTTCGATAAGTAAAACTAAGCAACATCTGGTGCGGCTAATCCTTTGATTAGTGGCATTTTGCTACGAAGATTTCCGTGCTTCGGAAAGCAGACGATCCCGGTTTGATTGTACTTGAAGACACTCGTTAAGATGGTGGCTAATTGAAACTCTGTAAAAAACTAACAAAATCCCGAAGTAGACACAAACACAAAAAAAATATCATAAAAAATAATTTCATCAATATTTCATATTATGATGCAATTTTCTCGCGAACCATCTTACGAACGAACGAAGCGAACTTATCCTTAAAGGTATAATAAACAAATTTGTATTTAATTTTATGTACCTAGAACATTTTTTGTATTATTCAAATTTACTGTATGCTATTCATTTTTGAGGTAGTACAAAAATATTTAGAATTTATATGTTGTTTTTCATTAAAATTTTATTATGTTTTTCAACAGGACTATTTAGGATCACCCCTCAAAACTGTTGAAGTTCATCCTATAGAAAAGTTATCAACATACAAACAGTATGAGAGCACTTAACTCCTGTGAAATTTTTGTATCCCCTTGTCTTTGTCCCTTTCCCCCTGGAACAGTACGATGCGACGGCACCACTCCAAATGTATTCTCTCTACTGTACATCCGAATCGACACCATTATGTATGAAATACTCACAGTGATGTTATCCAAGTCCAAATGCGTGGCCTTCCCCTGATTCTTGATTTCGGCGCATAGTTCCCGCACCCGTTCTTGTGTTTTTGTCAATTGAGCAGATGTCAGTCCACAGTCGTGTAAGGCATTTCTGAAATATTACTTCCATATTACAACCAGTCTACAGTTGAGTGTAGAGCTATAGGCGAGTCTCATACTAATATTTATAAACAAAATGGAGTGAGGACTTGAATCTGTGTCTGAATCGTAATCTAGCGGTAATATTGCTGCTCACTCGTTTGGAGATACGATAGTTAATGGCACCAACTGCATGAACTCACATCTATTATGTATGAACATCACCACGTCTCTTCCTGTGCCGTAAAAGGCGACTAAGAGACTTTACACCAAAATACATCTACAGAATTGCATGTTTTAACGATGACCTCACCTCCAGTCATGTATGAATTTCTGAATATTTCGGAATGTTAACCTAAAATATTGTTTCAAGCATTGAACTTTTAATGTTTGGAACACCTAAATGCTAATATTTGAGTTATCTCTGACTGCATCATTTGGGATAAAGATCGTGGCGTTATTTATGTATGAACATAATAGATGTGTTGCTTGAGCGCTGAGAATGTAAAAAGGACGATATTCAAGACGGTTTACAATATTTCAAGAATCACATGACACACACTGTGTTTCACTTTGATGTTGATAAAATGTGTAGCTGAATGTGGTATGACCTAAGCATTTTTATCGTTATGATTTATTATTGTTAATATTATTCAGGAACATAATGATATGCACAGTCCAGGTAAAATCTTGGTGGAAATGGAAGTAAGAGCAAACTCTCCATAAGTATACTCTATTTATACTAACTTGTGTGACACATCTGATTCCAGCAAATTCAACATGAGCTCCAACGACTCGCGATCCAAATCCATATTGAGCCGATCCTGGGACAGCACAAACATCACTGTCGCCGTACACAATCCCAAGCTCTGGAAACAAATGCAATTGTCAAACAATATTAATATAAAAAAATAGCAAAGAAAGACTGGTCGACGCTTCTGGTATGAGATCCATATGATCATTTGTTCTTTGATGACTCCGTACATATACTGGGGAGCACGAATCAATAGACTTTTGAAACGGCGTTTCAAAGAGCTATAATATTTCAGCAGCTACCTGGTGCTGCAAATATGCATATGGACGGTAGTAAGTGACCTTTCCACTTCCTTTTTATTCCATTTTAACTACAAGAATTTTGATGCTCGTAATTCGCCTAGTACTACTCGAAAGGATAATAATTATGTATGACAGAATCTTATGGCAAGTAACATTAAATAAAAAGGAAGGTATAATTCAAAGTGCCTAATATAGTGTCCCATTAAGAAGTTCTCAAAATCTTTTGCTAAAAAGGGCAACAAAAACACGCACTTGCTTATAGCTTCGATTCCAGGTTTATTGTACAGATGGCAAAATGAAGTTTTTAACTGAAATTTAGCATTAACAAATAGTCACTTGAAAGTGTTCATTAAGTGAAACTATGATAATCTCTTCATTTTCTTAATCACATGGTAAAGCAGGAACCAACACACATTAAGGCCTTTAGAAGCTCACATGTAGCGAAATATGATCTAAAATACAAAAAACTTAACACGTCTTCATTGTTCAGTTTTACATATGGACAGATGGTCAAGACAAGGGTTTCATTTTGCCATTTGTTTAGTGAACTCTAAAAAAAGAGAACAAAACCTGAAACATGCCATTATAAGAATCACGTGATTACCTGATCATCGGTAGCATCGTGCAGCGCACTGAAGAACTTCTGCACGGTGCCGTGCGCGCGCAGGTGCATACGGAACGCGGGCGCCGTGCATTTGCTCGCCAGCGTGATGGCCGATAGGCAGCGAGTCGAGATCGGGTTGTTGTCCTATACCGAAATTAAAATAAATATTAACAAAAAGAGCCACAAGTGTAACATAAGGTTATCAATACATCAAGATGGTCACATGAGCCTCATGCTTACAAATATGATATTTGTAACCCAGAATGTGTAAATATAAACTCTGACAGACCCGGTAGCTTCAACAATAGATTATATCAAAATTCAAAGGCAGTCATTTAAAATCTCAATCGTTCATAATCTGATGACATTTTCAATTTATACACATGTAAACAAACTCCAAGGGTTTTAACGTCACAAATAATTAGAAAACTTTGGTGGGAAATAATGCTCATATAGCAGAAATTTGGCATCTATTGGCAATGGTTATACTCTGAATAATATTACATAGGTTCTGGGAGTTATTCAGTTTAAAATCACAGTGGATACCCTGCGCCGCTGTACACCATTCAGTGTGAAATGCAGTGAAGAGTAAGCAGTGCATGATGCTTACAGAACGAAGAGAAGCGACGCAATAAGCGTAAGAGCTCTCAAGAGGCACGCATACTCTGTATATCCTTAATAATTAGGCTTAACTACACACTCTAATATGGAGGGAGGCATCAATCACAAATTAAATTTTTGGATTATTTAGTATACCTATTTGAATTAGGCCTAATGCTTCATTTGTAAAAAGGTAATGTTTATAAGTTAACCTGTAAAGCATCCAAAAGGTATTCCACATCATCATTGAACTCCTGGAATTCTCCAATTTCTTGTATCTGGTGCGCCTTCTTCACATTCCTTACAACTGTGTAATACTGAAAAATAATATGTAATGAATGAAATCATCAATCAATTCAATGGTACTATTATATTATAAATATATATAGGTCTTTTATTATGTAGTATGTGTCATCGTCATGTAACCCATCATAAATTGAATCATAGAACAGATGTCAATACCTCTTTTGCTTCCTTAGCACATCGCACACTAGTGTAAGGTTTTACTGTTTCAGTGGTTTCTGGGCCATCAACTACCAAGTCAAGAGCTTTGTATTTAGTGACCCTTGTTAGTTCCTCTGTTACTTGATTTGTGGGATTTGCAGTTTCTGTAGTCTCAGGCTGTTCTGGTCTTGGTGTCTCATTCCCTTTCTGAAAAATAAGAGATAATAGAAATGAATATCGTCAAATGGGACTACACATAGCTAAAATGTGCAGACAATGTTTAATACAATGTATTAAAAATTCAACAACTAAATATCTACCTGTATAAATATATACCACAGGTTCCTACTGGATTTTATATTGTAGTTTAACATTATACAGAATACAGTCTGAAATAGTCGATATACGAAAATGCATTCAGGCTTTAGTTTTATTATTTTATTATATGCTAAAAATCTTAGGTGTTACGAAAGTAGAATAGTAAGTAGTTAAATGTTCTCTCTTTATGAAGTGTTTCCTAGTCCATTGCTGGACATCGGTCTCTCCCAGCAATTGCGACTGAATCCGATTTTCGGGAGATATGATTACGAAGAAAGCACATACCTAACTGTACATACCTACCTATACATACATATGTGTCATAAAAATAGATATGGGTTGTGGGTGGGTATTTTACCTAAATATAAAATAAATGATATCTCCAATAAATTTAAATCTACTCACATCATTAGCCCATTCATGTCGGTACAGATGACGTCGTTTCCGAGCTGGCAATGGTGAAGGATTGTCATTAACCAATGATTTACTCTTAAAAATAGAGCCTTTTTTCTTTGTTATTACCAACTTGACACTTGGCTTGTCATCCATGTGATCTTCATGATCAGCCAAGCCTCGAGGTGACTTAAACACATCATCCGGCTGCTTCTGTGACTCTTCCTCTGAATATTCATTCGGACAACTGTTGTAGGCTGAATCAGATGATTGTGTATTCAGCGGAGTATGTCCTTGAATTTCGTCTTGCACAATACCATCTACCTGATTGTCCTCTTGGGTTCCCTCTTGCTCGTTTCCATCAACATCGTCTTCAGCATCATTCTCTTGCGCACTTTCTTGAAGATTATGGGAACTATAATTTGGACTTAAATGTTTACTGGCATGCTTATGTTTTTGTTTCTTGTGGGCTTTTACTTTATCACTTCTTAATTTACCACTTTCAGCCCCAGATAAAACATTAATCAATTCACTTTTTTCTACCTGAGATTCAATCTCTGTTTCCACCCCCTCTTGAACCTCTGTTGTAGTCAAAGCAGTTGTAGAAGCAGCCTCTGAAATTGTAGATTCATTTTTTTTCTTACCCTTTTTACTTTCTTTCTTAATGTCACTTACGGTTTTTGTGCCATGCTTAATAGTTGTGTATCTGGATGTGATGGCATCCAAATAGTCATCATTTTCACTGTAATTTATATTGGGCCTATTTCTTCTGGCTCTCCCAGTGTTGCTTTCAGGTGGCTTTGGCTCTGGTGGAGGCTCTTTAGGTTGAACTTCTAACTTAGGAGATTTGTTAACAGGACCAGTAGAATCTAGTTTAGCCAATTGGGACTCAATGTCATCTACAGTTGACTGTTTAGGTTTAGATTCTTTGTCATTGTCATGGGTTGGTGAAGCTAAAGTCTTATACAAATCATACACATCAGAACCTGGTAAAGGAGAACTAGGTTTCTTTAAAGGTTCATCATCAGAATTTTTATGATGACGTTTATGGGATTTATGTTCTTTTTTATCCTTTTTCTTTTCTTTTTTCCCTTCTTGATGCAGACCTGCACATTTTATTGTGATCTTAAGACCTTCATGTTTAGGTGAACATATTGTTTCCATTGATGGGCTTTTTTTATGATCTGATCCAATATCAGAATGGGTATCCATGGACGAATGTCTATCTGAACCAGGTGAAGTGAAACCCTCATTTGAATCTGTACTGACAATTCTTGAAGTTCCTTTAGATATTCTAAGCACTATAGGTGGTGGCTTACGTTCCTCATTTGTCTCTTTACTAGTAGAAGGACTTGCAATTTCAACTTTAGGAGTAGGACTAGGCACCAGTGGGCTTGTTTTAGGTGATGGCACCTTAGGTGGTGGTGGAAGTGTTTCATATCGGCTAAAATCTGGTATGGGGCTGTTGCTACCATCTTCAGCATAGTTTATTACTTTATTACGATTGCGAACCAGATACCGTTTGTTTGGTGGTTGAGTATTTTCAGCCGACACATCCTCTTTTCTAGAAGCCTTGGTTGCCACAGAACTTTTCTTTGTTTTACTTTTTTCAGAGTTACGGCGAGGTAATTCTGGTGAAGATGAATCTCTATTATAAACTCTGTTCCTCTTACTTTTCTTTTCTTTACTGTTTGAAGGATGTTCTGGTGACAATGGTGCAGCAGGTACCGGAGGAGCATAAGTAATCTGTGGGACTGGTGGGTATGGCTCAGCATTGCGAGACTTGAAGAATTTCTTAGGTTTTGGTGGTGGTTGCTCTGTTTCAACCGCTGGTACTGTCAGCGGGCTGTTTTGATCTTGGACTGGTTTCTTGACAACATTGTTAGAAAATGCTGGAATAAAAAGAAAATATCTTTAATTACAACATCTAGTCAGCATCAAGGTTATATTAGCTGGCAAAGTAAATAAACATACTTTATTTAAGGAACCCATAATCTCAAAGCAATATAATCAATTTTGGTAGGCCCATAGTCCCAATGTAAAATTAATTATGTTGCAATAATAATTATGGTTCAATTTATTAGATGCCTACAATTATTTGACCACTCTGGCCTCCAATATGCTGACTGAACCAAACTCAATACAACTTACAAGGAGCGCGCGTAATCATATCTGTTAAAAAAAAAACAACAATTTCATGACTGGACATGTCAAACTTTCACTATTTATTATGGTTATCTAATGTGAATCTTACTGCAATTTCTGTGCCTAACTTTAAAGTTTAAGTACCCACTAGCTCAAGGTTGTATACTAAAGGTGTTGTGAATGTTCTTACCATACGGCGCGCTTCTAATCGACGTAAAACTGGTGATGCCCCACTTGCCAACAGTACCTGCGGAGCGAGCCGCCGACGGGCAGTTACTGTTCTCTCTAAACAGGGCACTGTCCAGCGGCACGGCCACGCTGCCGCTTCGGCCTCTGCCCCAGCGCGACATACTGATAATTTCATTAAAACGATAACTCCTGTACCGTGTCACCAAATCAATCACTTCTTCAAATGTCAAAACATTAACATTAAGCGCATGCCGTTTTCAACACGTAACTGTATGACATTCACAACTCGAATTCTTGTCACAATCACTCACTCCAAAATCATTACTAGACTTTCTCCGAACGAAAGGAAAACAGAACCCAAGATAACACACCCGCCATTTTTACAGGAGCGACGTACTTTTTTCACAAATTGACTACGAACTTACTTTTGACACACAACGCTTGCGTCAAGCTCATACAATTTCCATTATAATTACCAATTATCTTTGAATTTGAGGTAGTTAATTACTGTTGATCTTAGCTTATAGAAAACGATAAATAGGACACAAACTGCGATGTTGTCATCTCATAACACTAGCGTCGCCATATTGGCAAAACAAGTACACTGTGTGACCAGTTTATTTATTTCAAAGGTACTAAAATGACGAAAGAAGCTACTAATATTACCATTTCTTACAGCATAAACAAGTTATACCTACCTGCCACCAAAGGAATCGATTCGTACATACTTTGCTGAAAACGGATTCGTATTTTTCAAGAAATATAGCGGATGATCTCGTTAGGCTGCCGTGCTGCGGGCAAAGTGGGGTGGGGTTTTGCCATCGACTCGCTAAGCAGAAGTGGATGATTTACAGTTTGTTCAAAAAAATATTAGGGCCATGTTTGTACCTTAACTGGCAACACTGGACAAGTGTACCATGACTGCACCTGAATTCCGTGTTTTCATGTAGATAAAATAAATGTAAACCTTTTTCTTTACCGTTTTCTCATCATTTAAGTCTGCAGACAGAGGAACATATAGCTAGAGAAACAAGTGTGGTCCTTACATAATTGTAATTTCTAGCAGTGATTATGCTTCCGACCGATTATCAAGCTCCGTGCTAATTTATAAACCAATCTTGAGGTCTACTCAGCTGAGATGAGATCAACTCCTAAGTAGGTACCTATTTGCCTCAGCGGCGAATGAATGATAGTCTTGAGTTTCGTTTGTTAATACTTGAAACTCGGCGCACTCTCAAGTGAGTACCTACTTCTTGAGTAACTATGCTCGTGCTTTTTAGGTCTCAAGTTGGGTTTATTAATCAACACGTTTACTTGAGACCGATCACAAGATTTCTCAATCTTGAGAAGGGTTTATTAATGGCCGAGCCGATCTTTGCGGTGAACTTCTGTGCGCAATGGGGGTTCCACGCGTAGTGATATGATACCTAATGAATGGCAGCAGGTGGACGGGCTTTCAACTCGTCGCGTCGCGTTTAGCGTTGAAATCACCTTTACGCTACTTCTCGAAATCGCTTCTAGCAGCAGATTTCTATTGATTTCTAGTGTAAAAGCATATTTTTAATCAATAGATTTTGTAATTTGTTCTTACATTTCTAAGTGACCAATTTGGAGCTAAAAAAATTTTGGTTTTGTGCGGCTTTGGTTTTGGCACAAAGTAGGTATTAATCCTCTTTATTACCACGATTTAAAGGTCCACAAACGTGAACACCTACCTGCGATATATCGATCATTTCCATTACATAAAAAGGCCGAGCGCATTAATATGGATACCAGACTACACAAATCCATTTTTTTTGTAAATAAAATATCCATAACTCGGGAACTCATATCTGTATTCATCATACAAACATATGCCCCTAGCGGGATTCAAACCCGCGACATTACGTATTTTGTGATTTTGGCCAATTATTCTCAGTTGTCCTATTAGTTCTCGATAATTCTAAGAGATGGTGCTGTTTTATCTACTAAGAAAAGCGCGAAAGATTCTTTCGCCTTTAAATCAATGGTTCTACTACGTAGAACATTCTTCTTCCTATCGAGTCCATGGCAAAACATAAAATTCTTGAGCGCCAGAATGCGGCCACGCGTACAGCATTATCTGTAGTACCTATATTAATAATAAGTTTTCTTTTGTCAATTCAGTCGCACTTACTTCCAATACATTTCAATACACATTTTTGTTATGTGCAATGTATTATGATTCTAACACCACCTCCTCTCTGTCCTCGTCCAATTTTTCCTGGGCCAGTATTCAGATAGCTTGGTAGGTTGGTTTTTGATCAATCGATGCTTTAAGCTTTGCTTTATTAGTACCTACTTTATTTTCTCCTTGTAGCTTGTCTATTTCTGTCTTTTTGTAATTTTGTATTTAACGGAAATGTAGGTAACATTCGAGCCGAAATGTAAGAAGATTGTTAACCGATTCAAACTACTTGAAACACTTTTCAGTCGTCTACGCACATACATTATACTAGGTACCTAGTAAAAAAAAATTATATCGATATCTGCACAACACTAATATCCCACAGTAAACGGAAAAGGTTCTATTACACAGGACATTTATCTCGTGATTCAAGCGTGATTCTGTTCCACGTTCCAAGTTCAATAGTGTTGGACATGATTATTGATGTAAGAAATAAATGTACTACACACAACAATACTGTCTAGGGATATTGTGATTTTCTCAATATACTGAAAATTTGTTATAACTATCCTAAAACATGTAAATATTTTTATAACAACTATCTCAAACTATTTTTAGAATAAAACATAATATGTTTTTTGCGTAAATAAATTTCAAGGTATGAATCAAGTTATTAAAGTCTTACTGCGGGATATTGTCGAAGGTCCTGCTAAAATGCAAAAGAAGTTGCTCTTCAGTCGCAACGTTTGGAGGAAAGTACCTCAAAGCCCTTCTTTGGAGCATGTCCCACGCGTGCTCTATAGGGTTTAAGTCTGGTGATAGCGCGGGCCCATCTAAGACCGACACATCGTGCTCCTGTAGCCAGCTGCGATGGTCACCACTCGCGCAGTGTGCGGGCGTTTTCGTGCATGAGCATGAAAACTCGGCCCATTGCAGTCGAAGGGGATAGATAATTAGTGCTAGCATCTGATTACGGTATTTTTCAGCAGTCATGGTGTTTCTGATCCACACGAGGTCTGTTCTTCCACCAACACGATTTCCCGCCCAAACCATAATTGTTCCACCGTGGTATGGATGCACTTCCTGAGGGTGTTGCAGACGGTTCTTACGACCAGGTGCCCGCCATACACGTACTCTTCGTGAATCAAGATGAAAATCGAATCGGGACACATCAGTAAAAAGTACTAAACAGACTACTAGTTATCTTCCCAGAGCAAATGTTCTCGAGCCCACTGTAATCTCCGTCCACGATTTCCTCTGCGTAGTGCTGGAGTACAAAACAGCCTGCGAGCATGAAGGTTAGCTTCGTGCAGTCAGTCTTCTCCTCACAGTTTGGTCACTGAGAAGCAACTGGTGCTCTGACCGGAGCCTTTGAACCAACTGCATGGTCGAAGAATTTGGGTGTCTTCTCGTGGCCACTTGCAAAAATCGGTCCTTTCTTTTAGGGGCATGCGCTTCCTCCTGGGTTCCTTACAGCCACTTCACCAGTGGCACGATAACGTGACTTGTCTTGTTTCAATCTTCTCGACAATACTCCGTTGAGTAGACCCAGCTTGGAGTATGCCTATGCCCTTAACATTTCGTCTCTCGTTAAATGGCGCCGCTGCATGGTGCATACACTTGCATAAATTTGAAATTAACGAATAAGTTTTATCAAAACATTAATTTGATTCAAAGAAATACCAAAAACCATTTTTTTTTCTATATCGCAATTGTATACACTACTGCCAGCAGAGATATAACTTATCTAAGATACAAGTATCTGAATTACAGATACTAGATACAAAATACGTATTTCCTCTTGTATCTATAAACCGTTTTTTAAATTCATTTTGTATCTTGTATTTAAATACCTTTTGTTTGGTGTCTTAGTATTTTGTAGATACTGTGTTTGCTAAAATAGTTTTAGTAATAGATAACTGATTCTATGGTGACAGACATCTTAGCTGACATTTTTCAAATACAACACCTGTTTGCGAAGTTCTGCCCCTGTGATGCGACTCATTTGGGGGCATGATCATGAGGCCTCATCGAAGAAAAATGAGTGATAACTGTTTCAAGAAATGCTTATACTTAAGTCTCAATTAAAGCCTTAAAAATATAATATTATGTTTGTGTCACCTTTGCGCGAAAAAATTTCATTAAAAAAAGTTTTGTTGATTTACAAAATTATTTTATCTACGAAACGTATTCAAAAGATACGTTTTTTATATCTAGTATTTCAGATACCATTACAGAAATTTATTTGCATCTGGTATCTGAAATACTTAATATAAATGTATTTTGCATTTTGTATTCCAGATACCGTTGTTGTGTTCCGGTTGTCAGAGATAAGATAGCCAGTCCCCCAAATGTGTTGGGGTTTCCGGGTCAGTACGCTTCCACCTTCGACCTCATCTTCACTTAACATGGTGTGATTGGGGTCAAGTATCAACTCGTTATGCATAAAAAAAAACCTACTTTATTAAAGGTATCTTGTACATCACAGACTGCCAGCGTCCTGTCATTAAATAGAGTGTTCTATTAGATGAATCTAGACAGATAATTTTTTTTTTTAATTTTACCAAAAACTAGGTAAGTTAGGTAAGTTGAAATCTTTGAACTTCACTACAATTATGTCGGCTTGTGGTCAACTGACCAACTCTGTATTCTACCGTAAATATATAAATGGTTAAACTCTGCTTATAGTATGCATCCATGTTGACAAATAACCTCATTTCATTTCTTGTAATCGTAAAAATATAGTTTCGTTCAAGTTCTGTAGTGTTATATCAGGCTGCACAGCGATTCTTTGTCTTCAGTACAAATATGTCGCCTAATCTTCTGTGCTTGACTTAAATTAGTGGACTTACACACTTTTTACTTTCTAATAAGTAGTAACATTTTTTTGAGATGGTACGGATGGCGCAAATTGCTGTTGGGCTAATTCATGGTCTAGCGGACGTTACTGCTGGGGGGTATCTTACGTCATATTTTATATTATATGCTTACGTTTACAGTTTTAGATAGTTTACAGTGGCATGCTTGACATTTCCATGCTTTTCATGCAGCGGTCTCATTGCATTATACAAGCAAGAGACCTTACTAGAGACGTTAGAGTATACAAGACTCTAAATCGTATCAACCTTAGATTTAATAAATATTCCTTAATATATAATAACATCCTGTGTGCGAAGTGTAAGTTTTGTCTCGTTTTTAACTTTACCATCGCGTTCGCGTTTACGAAAAAAGTCCCTTTGAAAAAAATTGTTTTGCAAACTATCCGCTAGAGGCGCTGCACATTTCTCCATACAAATCTTCACGTAAACGTGAACGCGGTTGTAAAGTTAGTCGAAACAAAACTTACACTCTCTCTGCTCAATTTGATGCCAATAGTCAGAAAAAATGGTTACTAGTACCGGCCTCTACCGGAATTCTAGTGTACTAAAATATGTAGTCGATTTTTGGAGGTATAGTTATTAAAATTGTTCAGTCACATACGGACAGATAGCGCTGTTATACATAATCGCAGGTGTGGAAGCAAATAGAACAATAGACTACCTATTTTATCGATTGGTAGGCTAATACGATGTTGATGTGATTTAGCTTGAAAGTTAAAATTTGTAGAATTACTGTTCTGTTTGTTTTCCCACTTTAGAAAAACCGTGCTTCATTAATCATAGGTATTCAAGCTATTAGCCTTTTTTTATTTTTTTTTCTTTTCTTTTCTTTTCTAAATTGTAAAGTCTACTTTAATGTTAGTAACCTTTGTTGCGTCTTGTGTAGGTAGCGTTATGTTAAAATAAAACACAAAACTAGCGTTACAAGTAGGTTTAATGTAGACCTCAGGGTTCGTGAGTAAGAATTTCCAGGTACAGAGGGCGGAGTGTGAGTTTTGTTTCGACTTAACTTTACTACCGCGTTCACGTTTACGTGACGATATGTATGGAGAAATGTGCAGCGCCTCTAGCGGATAGTTTGCAAAATGATTTTTTTTATAGATACTTTTTGCGAAACGCGAACGCGCACACTGAGCACACCTCGGCGAGGGTAAGTCGTCGGACTCTTCCTGTGGAATAATAGACGTCGCGTCAGCTGCGGATAGGACCTCGGTAAATAGTTACTATACTCTTTGGATAGGACGCACGGCGTGGACAGGGCGGAAGTGGGCCCAAAGCATTAAATAGTGATCAATGATGTGGAAGTCTTAGTAGTTAGAATTTACAAGGTTTAGTGATTAAAAATGACGGTAGCGAAATACAATGCTAAGTAGGAAGTACAGTATGCATTGTAATCAGACACACAGAGTTGTTATCTTTAATATTTGTAGGTTGCATTATAAAATTTAGATACCATTTTGTACTATCACACGTGTGAAAATTAATTACTTCGCCCACTGTAACTTGTTTGAAAATTAATGGAGCAAAATTTCTACGTTACAGAGTGAAAGTATGGATGACAATTACAATCGGTATAGGTAGTTACGACCAATGACGTGCACGTACAACGTTTTGTCACAGGTTAGGCCGAAGGATATAATTTGCGTTTAAATATTTTCTGTTCATATCAGTATGAATCAGCTGTGTGACAATGCGTTTTGAAGAAAACTTGCAATTTTCGAGGGTTTCTTGTATGGGGGGCACGTCACTGGTTACGACATGATTGTATTCGAACTAGATAAATCTACATATCTCAGCAATTCCTCTCCCCCATTCAACTCCTGAGCAGAGGCCTGTGTCTCCGTACCCAGTGTCAGTGACTAGGAATACGGGTCTACTTTATCAGCTATTATGCTGACGATGCCGCTGCAGCTGTCGCGTGTGCGTTGCAACATACAGGGTGAAATTTCACTGGTAACTCCATTCCTGATTATGAACAACTTTCCACTAGGAACGCCGAATTCAGCCGAAAATTGCTGAACTTCCATACTAAAAGTGGTTTCAGAAGACTATGGTTCTTTGGAGAAAGTTGTTCGTAATCAAAATTGGCGTCACCAGTTACTGGGATTTTCATAATTCAAATTCAATTGAGTAGAGTTCTTGTTTTGCCGTATTTGATTATGCCATAGAGCGTTTTACGTACTTTGTGATAGAGTCTTGTATTCTAGCCTCTGCGTTTGCGTAAATTTGCGTAGATACGCACTGCAGAAGCCATAGCGCATCCATAATAGTGTTATTTGAAAAAAAAAACTAGCTTATAATACTTTTACCCTAAAGGCGACGCAATCGACACCTCTTGTATCAAAATCGGTCCAGTAGTTTGATCGTTATGATGGAACATTATAACCTAAAACGTACCTAGGTAGGTATATATTGGCTGCTAAAATTACAAGTTCAGGTTCGGTTTACCTACCTATCTCGAATAGATTTTTTTATTTAAGAAATAAAGTCTTCTAAAGAAACTTGGTTTCACGGTTATGTAGCTATATTTGCTTAAAGCCAGAGTTAGGCAGGAATAATCATCGATTAGGTACCTACATTTACAGTAGCATTTGTTTTACTAGTTTCAGTTTAATAAAGTTGTCAGTTTGTAAGTACCTAAGTAATTAATTACGATTACTTTTAGAACTGCAGTAAAACAATAGAGAGTAGGTATTTGGGGAACCCATCTCTCAAGGCTATAAAACTTGATAGGTACTTACAAAATTCGGTCAATCAATCAATTTGTTTGTGATGCACAGGTAGTTAGGTATATTATATGATAGATTATATTAATAGATTTAAATAGATTCCCAGAGCGATCGGTTGAAAGCATTCTGCATCCAGCGATTTAATACGACCTTTAACTAAAGAAGTACCTAGCTAAAAATTAAAATAAATATTAAACAAGAATTATACATTTCCACTATACCTACAACCTAATCTATTATCGCACGTATAAATTTCTAATCCCAACTAATATCATAAATGCGAAAGTTTCTGGTATGACTGTATGTTTGTTACCTCTTCACGCCTATACGGCTGGACGAATTTCGAAAAAATTTATTAGGTAGACAGATTAGGTCCTGGACTAACATATAGGCTAATTCTTTTGCTGAACCTATTTTGATAAAATCTTTTAGGAAAGGGAAAGATAGTAAATTATAAATTAGTCATTATTATGATGACAAATGTGTGATAATCAATTAAAATTCATCGTCATCATCAGCCCGTAAACATCCCACTGTAGGGATATATGCCTTCTCTCAATTAAAGTTAAATAAAAAAATTATCAGTCACGTCGGTAGATATTGAAAATGTTATTAAAAATAAAACAATACATAAAACAAATTCACAAATATGGTCAAAATACAATAGGTAGGTGTCATCTATTTATTGTAACTTAACGATGTTTCTATTGTTAGGAGGGTAGGTAGGTAGGTACCTATCCATTGTTGGGTCATAAATAAAATTCCCTACAAACAATTTCCTGATCCAATTTTGCTTTAACGTAGAATTTATGGCCGCAAGGAACGCTAGGCAGCATTATGGGCATTATGCAGGCCATGCAATTTTCTTCACCCAACTTTATATCTTTTTTTATGGACGTCTACTTGAGTAATGAAAAACTATTAAAATGGCCGTGGGGATAAAACGGGGGTCGCTGGGACCTTCCAGTTTTATTACAGCTCGACGAATAGCGCGACGCTATTATTACTACCCCGCCAATTTCACGAGCCCCGTTATAAGATGGCAACCCACGCTTGTGTGTAGGTAGTAAAAATAGAATAAGTAGGTAGGTATATTTTGTATGAATATATACCTAGTATTATACCATTCGAGCTTTCTACGTCTCGATGATAGCGATCTTGAATACCTTTTTTACCTTGCCTAGATTTTGGGTCGGAAAACGTTTTTGGATTCTTGTGCCCGTATTAATAAACCAGTCTCACGATTGAGAACAGTTTTGGGATCGGTCACAAGTAAACGTGTTGATTAATAAACCTAACTTGAGACCTGAAAAGCACGTGCATACTCAAGCAGTATACTCACTTGAGAGGTGCGCTTTTATGACTATCATTCATTCGCCGCAGAGGCACATACTTGAGAAGTGATCTCAGCTGAGTAGACCTCAACATTGGTTTATAAATTAGCACGGAGCTTGAGATAGCGTCAACTACTTAAGACGCATCTCGGTTGATACAACATCAAGACTTGTATTAAGGTTGGTTTATTAATACGGGCCTAAGAATTGATTATTTTTTTTTAGTTTAACTATTAGATTCGATTCAAGATTCATCATCATCATCATATCAGCCACAGGACGTCCACTGCTGAACATTAGCCATATAGAGGTTGTTGTAATTATATAGGTTAATTGATTTTATGTCCTTATATGCATGTATAGTAGAAGCACACATAGTGCAGTCGCATTGGCGATTCTTTTCGATTACCGAAGTTAAGCAATGTGTAGGCACGGTCAGTCCTTGGATAGGTGACGTGCCCATTAGTGGCTTGTTAATATGAGTATGTTTCCGGGCTTTGGAGTGACGTTAAACGTCAGTCCCGGGAGTTTTCAAATGAAAGCAGTCGTTAATTCAAGCTGGTGGCTTACAGCGGCAGCTTAAAAACACTGGCTGTCCCGGTGGCTACTAGTCGGACACAAATCCACCAAAATCCGCACTGGGCCCGAGTGGTGGATTATGACCCATATACGATCTCCCAGTGAGAGGAGGCTGTGAAGCAACAGTGGGGACGTGTAAGCATGATGATGATGCTGATAGGGACGTTTTGTAACTAGGGTACCTAAGGCGTATTACCCAATAGTCGTGATACAAAACGTCCCACTGAAGCTTTTTAAAATGTTCACTAAGTGAATTTGCACGTAAATAAGATTTTCGACACTACATTTTGTTACTAAAATAACTAATTTTGATTTTGAATAAAGACTTTCATTATATCTTTACCGTATTTCGCTTTATTCAATGTAGGTAAAAGCCGCGTACTCGTATTACCTAGTATTACCTAGTTTTACCCTAGATATAACGTTGCAGGTTGGCAATTTTTACCCGACTGCCCAAGGAAGGAGGGTAATGTTTTTCGTGTGTAAGTAGGTATGTATGTATGTAGATTTATATTTTACCTCCTATTGTGTAAACGGCTTGACCGATTTCTGAGTGCATGGTGTCATTAGATTCGTCTTGATTCATTTTATGGTAAAAAAATTAACATGGCGCCAGGTGAAGTGATAAGGCCGCCTAATTGTACTCTTATCAGTATTGTGTTTTGTAAAAATGTATGTTCTCCTTTTGTACAATAAAGTGTATTTGTATTGTATTGTATTGTATTGTATTGTGAAATGCAAAATATGCTGTCGGGTTTTTTGGTGTTTAAACTTATATTGTTATTAAGACTAGACACGAATTACATAGACATAAAGATGTCTTTTTTTGCTGTACATGTGGTTACAAAGGGTGTTTTAAGTCGTTCAAAATAAATAACTTTAGTTTTTTCAAAAATCAGCCATCTCTGAATCACCTTGCCCATGTGTTGTAATCAGTCAAATTACTCACAATTAGCGTAGAATTGTTATTATCTATGTAATGAATGATCATCTCTACATACCAGCTCAATCGATCATCTTTCTAGATGGTCAGAACTAAAACTATAACTAAAACAAATACGGTACCAATAGTATAGACATTTCCCTTTCCAACCATACGTAATAAATCAAATCTACAGTTTGATTTACCGATATGGCAGATATATACGTGACGTCATGTGTCTCGATATGTCCCATTGTCACAACACGACCAAACAGTCTTGATTTACGATATCGTAAATCTCAAATTAGCGGTTTATTCGCCTTTTACGGCGGACCGCGTAAACCAAAACTAATCAGTTCACGGGATCAATATTTTCCCATCTTGATTTCAGGACCCTTCTGCAGCTTTTATGTAATATGTAACAACGGTTTTATGTAATTTCTACAATGAATCGAGGGGGAGATAATGGAATACAGGTCGTAAAGTTGTTACAAGCATTCTATAGACGTATAGGTACATAGAGAGTGGAGTGATCATAGCAAGTTAAAAAAATTGCCAAAGAAAAATATTCAATGTTCAAGGTTCTATTTCAACGGCTAAAATCGTTCGACGTCAAACGTTAAATTTAAATCTTGGACATAATAATAATAGGGTTTATGCATTTATTTGTCAGTCAATATATGCAACTGCCGCTTTCGTTGCTAAAGCCTCCTCTTACTAGGAGAGGTTAGGTACGTGCCATAATCCATCCGGCGGATTAAGCTATTTGTATCACCTGACAGTGTTAAAAGTATTATAAAAAATTGCTTATTATGTCATTCTCATATTTAACACTAAGACAATATTTGATACTTTACTATTGTCATTCTCATGATCCGCTTATGCATTTAATACTACTGCTACCTCTGGGATAGCTCAGCTAATCAGCCATTAGCTGCATTATCAGTCTCTGTAGAACGAAACATGTCCCTGTAGAAAGTACACGAGTATGTGACGATTTAATGCTACAGAACCATCTTGTAAGCCAACGTAGATATAGATTGTACTGCATTTAGGTACTATAGGAACGCATATTCACGCGCTCCATCTTCAACCATATTATTACATTTCACCAGTTGATTTTGGACCAAACGTTAGTGAGTGTCTGGTATCTTTTATCAACTATGATTACAATCAATGAATATTTGTATCTACTGAGGTTTCCTAATCCCCGACTATAAACGACAGGTCTTATGTGTTTATCGGCGTTGTATGTGTGTGTCCGGGCTTTGGACATGAGCGCGGTTTTTTTTAATATTATAGACTAAACGAGGCAGTGACGTGCACAACGCTTTAAGTACGACGAGTAAGCAGAATGATAAAATTTGGTATTAAATTAGAAAAACTGCAACTACAAAATGATAATTTACACTTTTACTAGCAATTTTCGCCACGGTTTAAAATATTTTCTATTCATATCAGTAATCAGTTATCTTGACAATGCATTTCGAGCATAGCTTACAATTGCTAGGGTATAATAGGCACTGCCTTTCTGCCTGTATGAAGGGCACGTCACTGAAACGAGGGGACAGGTTATTAGCCATGGTTGATGAAAATCGATCGAGTTTCGAAGATATTTAGCATTTCACAATTTTGCTGCAATAAACTTTACAAGAACTTTATAAACCTGTGATACCACCGGTGTAGAGTGTAGAGTTTTCGCCCTATTTCGTGGGTGTCCTCACGACCCAGTCAGGGGTCGCTCGCAGCCGATGCTTTCCTGGATGAATTACAAGCCCAGGGTTAAAAGAAGATTAAGTAAGTGAACATGTTCATGTTCTAGTTGCAACTACTCTCTGCATTCCATATTATCCTTCCCGTCGCTGCGCCGTTACTTCCACCAAGTTATTTACAAGTGCAATTTAGTATCAATGATTCGGTATATTTCACCCTTAAAGATACAATTGACTACCCCTGAGCTATAAGGTCTAGACATCTCATAAATGTTTTCCACCGCCTCCGTGGCTCAATGTAAACAACATAGGGTTTACGAATCGGAAGTCGCGGGTTCGATTACCAGCGGGGTACATGTTTAGTACTCGGTTTGGTTGGTGGTAGGGCATTTGATATGTCCGCCTGGCTAGCTACCACCATCTTATCTAAATCTGCCGCCAAACAGCGATGTTAATAGCATTGTTGTGTTCCGGTTCTCAGAGATAAAATAGCCATGCAGTTCCCCAATTATTTGGGTTTCCGGGTCAGTATACGCTTCCACCCTCGGCCTCATCTTCACTTAACATCAGGTGCGATTGAGGCTAAGTACTAACCCGTTGTGCATAAAAAAAAATGGACGGAAAAGATAATTTCCAGCAAGCTGAAACAGGGGAATTACCTCTACCATATATCCATGACAATTAAATCACCATCTAACATCCAGCTTTAATATTAAGAAGACAGACAGATTGCAGGATAAAGAAGACATTAAAATAGAAAAATATATTTTTCAGTGTTGAAAAGAAAACTTCTCCGGTCTCTTAGTAAATAAGACAAGTAGGTATAGGATGCTTTATGTCACTTGCGTATACTTTTTATCGTGCGGACCGTACGACTTTTTTATTTTTATAGCCAACGTGCTCCATCCGCTACCGTCTGCTTCAATTATTTATATGCCCTATAAAAACGTAGATCCACTACGACGCTATATACTTACATAAAATAAAAATCTAGCTAGTAACTAGATAACTGTATGCCATGACGATTTTAAATGTTATTCTTATAACTTACGAAATAAAAACATTTTTGATTATGATTTTGAATCGCGAGCCTTAACTTTTCCAGTTTCGCTGTTTATAACTGTCCATGTGGTTTTCACAATGTTTGTACTATTTTTAATTATGGATTTTATAAAATGCAAACACGTTTAAATAATTTGGAATATTTTCTTACATAATCAGCAAAAGTTGGACTAGTGTTATGTGTCCTTTCATGATAAAGATCGTATAACATCCGGCGACTTTTAGGAATTCCCACAGACGCCCAATCAGTAAATACTAAACCACTATTTATTCTTATTTTTTTCTTTGAAAATATTTTTGCACTAATTTTTAACCAAAGTGAACAATGAATTATATAATTCATCCGGATTTTCATAAATAACATTTGTCAAGTCATGCAATTTTTCCATAACATTTTGTCTAAATTGCTTGACTCGACCATCATTCACAGGAACACACATAATATTTATTTCTAAAAACTTGCTAAGGGGTATGTTAATCGAGAGTAATGACCACAATGATCTAATGTTAATTTATTAATAATAGATTTATAACTCAGATCGAAGTTTGTAAAAACATTATCAATAGGTACAGATCGCTGAAGTTGGTGTTATTCGAATTGGCACAGAGAAATTTGAAGAAGATTATAATTTAAAAATATAGTTTTAAGTCTATTAGTGAGACTGCTACTTCTAATAAATTTACATTAAAATTGCCACAAACTACAATAAATTTATTATTGTTACTAATTTTAGCTAATGCTTCGTCCATAATTTCCTCGAATAATTCTTAAGATGAACTGGGGAGTCTGTATACGCTCATTACAATAAGTCGCTCAAGCTCTATACACAGGCCAATTCAGTAGTTCGCTCAACAGAGAGATTCACTATATCCGAGCGTTCCCTGTGTATTAATTTATCACTGGTAATAATTAAGGAACCGCCCCATACCGATTTTTCCCTATTGAACGAACTTGAAACCTGGTGATTTTTAAAGTCAAGCATGAACTGATCCTGTTTTAACCAATATTCTGTATGATTACAAAAACTACTGAACCGATCGCGCTGAAATTGACGATATACTTTTTCATTTACAAAAAGAATCTCGCGAATCAATCCGTGTACAAATACAAAGATTGGAGTTGTCAAGTTGAAATTAATATCAAATACTTAGATCTACGGTCCCTTGGAGGTGTAAAAATCATACGTTGCATATTTTGATATACTCGGAAATAAATGAAAAACTATACCTATGGAAGGTACGTACTCCCTGGTGCCTCATATACTTGTTAAGCTTGTCAATGGTGATGTTATTTAGGTATGGAATTCTAAGGTGTCGAGTCCTTCTTTGATGTCTATAACTATAGTTCGAATTCCAAGTAGTATTGAAGGTCGGTTTTGATGGAAAAAAATAAATAATGTTGAACCAATATTTTTCGTTTCATAATTCGTGATAATATCTGACATATTATGGTGTAGTTGCAACTAAACTTATATCCTAGCACGGATCCAATCGACAAAGGACGTGGCTCTCATGAAGCCAGCTGGATAACCGCGGGTGCATCCTGAGGCTGCAACGAACGATGCCACTCCGATCTGGAACAACGGATAATAGGAAAACTATACCTAAATGTAGAGCATCTCTATACAAAGCAATAAACCCAGCTCCCTACAGCGAAGATCCATGTTACTTGGTACTCATGATTTAATTTCATAATACCTACCTATGCTTTCGGGTTAAAATAATACGAGTATTAATATTAGCTCTCTCCTACACATATTACATAGCTCTATCTAGTACATAAGTATCCTGGCTCTTTTCATCCCATTTCTCTCCCTCTTAAGTAAGATTGTCTATTGTGATAAGTTAACAGCAGATCCTCTTTGAAAGGTCAATGTAGCCCTGTCCTCGTAGATATTCCCGTGATAATATTACATAGGCACCTATATAATTTGTATTTACGTAACGTACGTAAGTATATATGACACATATTTAATACTTCTAATATTGATTTCAAAGGACAATGAACAGTAGGTTTACCATAATTTAGTTATAGTTTTAATGTAAAGAGATGCTATTAAGCTGAAATGATTAATATTATATAGAATTAAGCGAAATCTATGCCGCGATTTAATCAAGTTAACGTACATTTGTACATAGTGGCCCTTTGATCAAGTGTTTTTGAAATACAAACAGAAATATATATGTTAAATATGACTTTAGGTGCAGCCTCGCCCATCTCCAAGGTCCAAGGACTCTTAGGGCCGTATTAATAAATCGATCTTGAGATTGCGATCGTATCTCAGTCTCAATACTATTTTTTTTGGTACTGTTTAATATGCAACAGATTCTCAAGCGTCAACTAAGGTCATCTCAATCTTGGGGACGGTTTATTAAGGGCGTTAGTGTGCATATTCATTAAAGTTAAAAATTTTGACATCGATATATTTTGCAAGTTTGGTAACTTAGCACTAGTTGTAATGCACAAAAGTAAATTGTAAAACGCACCAGCACACGTTGTCCTCCGCTGGTTATATCCAGAGGTCCTCCCGAGTCCCCATGGCAGGTGCTCCGTCCCTCGGCGCCGCTCGTGCACAGCGTGGATGCAGTGACCACGTTAGGGCCATAGGTCTGTGCGCAAGCAGCATTCGTAATCACTTGTAAATTCACTTGGAACAGGAACATGTTGGTGCCGAGGTCGTTCGCTATGACGAAGGAGTGAAGTAACAAATAGTTTTAACTTTATGGATAGGTTTAATAATACAGTACATCATTTAATATATATCAACCCGTCTCTTCTCGTGGGTGTCATTAAAGGCGACTAATACTATCCTCCAAAAAAACATATTATACCATTTTCAACAACGATGGGCTCACGTGTCAGGTGTGCATGTCAGTATATTTCGAAAGCAGAACCGTGAATATTGTTTCAAGAATTAAACTTTTTAATGTTTAGAACACCCAAGGGCTTATGTTTGGGATATCTGACCATCCCATTTGCGATAGAGGTCGTGAAGTTATGTAATAAGTATTATAACAATAGGTATAATTAGCTCTGTTTACTAGTGAAAAAGAAGTGTTTTTTTTATGCACAATGGGTTGGTTTACTTCACCTCCATCACACCTGATGTTAAGTGAAGATGAGGTCCTGACCCGGAAACCCCAACACATTTGGGGGACTGGTTATCTTATCTCTGACAACCGGAACACAACAATGCTATTAACATTGTGCTGCTTGGCGGCAAATTTAGATAAGATGGTGGTAGCTAGCCAGGCGGACATTTAAAATGCCCTACCACCAACCAAACCGAGTACTTAAACATGTAACCCGCTGGGGATCGAACCCTCGACCTCCGAATCGTAAACCCGATGTTGTTTACATTGAGCCACGGAGGCGGTTAAAATATGTGGTGTAATATCCCGTCATTATATTTGCCTCGACGCTGGGAAAATTCTAAGAATTGTGATAAACCAAATTGTAATTTAACACCCTTTTATAGAAACGCTCCATACCTAGTCATCAAATGTTACATATCAGGGAGTTTTTATAACTAGTATCTTTTTTGAAAAAATCGGTAATGTCGCAGTTATTCCGGGCGGTCACCAGTGGTGACCTGGGTTGAAATTTATATTTCATCTTAACGGGCATAAGTAGTGGCATATTTAATGAATAAAATTGAAGTTTCGTCCCAACGGTCCCCATTCCCAACATACACCATTAAAGGTTGATGGGAATACAATTAAATTTTCCTACGGACCACCACCAGTGGAGGCAAATTTGGTTGTGGCCGATGGGTATAGTCCGTCCTTGGGACTGCCTTCGTTACAATTTTTTTTGTAGTACTTACAGTCACTTATTCTTCCGAATCCCATAACTGAACCGAAGACACCGGCGAAGTTGTTATTGAGAAGATTACCGGATGGCAGGACGATACTTCTTATGTTATCTGTTAAATATGAGAAAAATGTTAAAGCTTAGTATCACCTTCAACAGTCACAAATACAATACGATTGTGGATTCCCATTTTGGAAAATTAAAAAAAAAATATAGCATATATGCAATAAAGAAAAGCAAATTGCACCATTGGAGAGGCTTGTGTTCAGCAGAACCTTTAGGTTATTGAGGATGATTCTTATCATTGGCGCTGAATCAGTTCGGCCTTTCGTCCTTGCATTATGTGGTCATCTTCTTATTAAATAAAATAGACGAGCACTTGATAGATCCGAGATACTTGGGGGTCAACTGTTAATCAAACATGATTTCAGATTAACATGTCTTATTGTTGATTCTTTCTTGAAGACTTTTAATATCGATTTAAAATTAAAAGCATTACTTAATCGTTTTCCAGAAATAATGGAGGAGAGGAACTATAAGGACTTACTGTTAAATCCAACGAATGGAAACGTAATAATTGCCACGTCGTTATTAGCGTTGATTGGATTGAAGTTGGGGTGTGTTTCCACGTCTCTTGTGATGACTCTGGTGCCACCTGCCATGAAGATGCTGGAGGCCATGATCAGGGTAAAGGAGAAGGACTGGATGCGTCCATCCCACCAGCAGTGGGCGGCGGTGACGGCGCGAGTGTTGCTCAACAATGCTGAGCCGCAGATGGATGACATGCCGTTGGTAAGTATGATGGCCAAGCCGGCCTGTATTAGCACATAATATTTCTTTAAATAAACGGAAATTGTTTAACATTAAAGAATTACTAGTGCATTAACGATTTTCACTGAAATAGGATGCTTTATCTTTGACAACATTTTCGCTTTCCATCAGGTCAGAGTGTACCGTCTCCAGTGTACAAAGAAACGTCTCTTTACGTCAGCACTTAAAGGATTTGCACAAATTTTAATGGATTTGAACAAAACTAAAGAATTCGGGAACTTACATAATGGGGATGTGCTCCTACAGCTGCAACAGATCCCCCAATGATTCTTGACCCATCGAAATCTGACGCCTCTTGCGCCTGCTTGAGTCTAGCAGCCGCTTCTATTCCGAACCTCTCGTGGTAACCATAACTGCCGATCTCCTCACTCAGCACTAATCCGAAGAGTGACACAAAAAAGATCAATTTCACCGTCATTGTCACAATGGATACTGTTTAGGTAACCTGTGATAACAGTTTATATATATCTGCGAATATTGACTTATCAAAGGATTAAAAAATTAAGCGGAGTAATCAGCGAGATTAATCCATGTAGGTAATCATTATGTAACTTTAATTTACTGTTTCTTACATATGCAATAGCTTGATTTTGTTTGTGTCATCAACATCATCAGCCCGTAAACATCCCACTGCAGGGATTTAGATTTATATGAGGGCGTATGGGTCATAGTCCACCACGCTGGCCCAATGCGGGTTGGGGACTTCACATGCCCTACAATTTTTATTTCGCAGGCATGCAAGTTTCCTGACGATGTATTCCTTCACCGTTTAAGAGAGCAGTCGGATAAATGCACATAAATAATTAAATTAAATTTAAAAACTCATTGGAACATGGCTTGCCTGGGAATCGAACACGGACCTCCTAAATTGGGAGACTGCGTCTTATAAAACGCTCCTATTGTTTGTGTATTGTTATCCAAATCATTCTCTCTAGTTTTCGGGCAAGTATTTACTTACTTACAGTTAGTAGGATTATTAAAATAAATTAATTAATAAAATAAAATATTGAGTACCTGGTAGCTAATTGAAATAGGCATAAGTAGAATTCGCCTGCGGCTTCGCCCGCATGGAATTTATTTATATTTGTTTAGTTAGATAATTTTTGTGAAAGGGAGACACAGAAAATTCAGGTAATTAGACGAAACCCGAAAAATCCTCGGAAGGTTTTACTAAAAAATGTTAGAAGATTTGATTCAGTCGGCAATCACATCTTTTATTTTCTTTAAAACAAACGTTAGACAGAGATGACAATAATACTCTGATTTCAGCGTCATTCTGTAATACAGAACCTAATTCTACAATATTTAAAATGCAGACCTGCCCAGATAGCCGACCATTTTTTATTTATGTTTCACATGAAATAATAGAGTTTATTTGCATTTCAACATAGACCAATTCTATAAATGAGGACCTTAACTTGCTATTAATAACTTCTTAAATTCAGAAATGAATGTTAAATAACTAGAAATAATGTACAGAGAGTCGAAATATAAGATACAGTAGTCTTTGTATTTTCAGTTCTTAGGACAATATTAATATGCATAATAGGGGAAATATGGGTATAAAATACAAATCAGTGGTTAGTGGTGTTAATAACATTGATAGATACTGAAAACGTGAAAAGGTATTGTCTTATTTATTTATATTTATAATAATCAAATACCTGCCTACTGCTGCCAAACAGATAAAAATAATAAATATCCTTGCATATAGGTACACACAGCCACACTTAGTTCCACACTAAGCAACTATGCTTAGATACTTCTTTTTTTATAAATAAATACATATAGAAGTGAAAAATATTTACGACTCGGGTATACATTCATCATACTAACATTATTCACCTATCGGGATACGAACCCGCGACCTTTTGGTGCAGAGGTCAGAGTTTCTAACCACTAAACTAAATAGGTCGTCAAATATGCCTTTGTTTAATGCTGCACATACATTTAGGTTATTTTTGATGAAAGAAAGAAAGAAAGAAAACATTTATTCAGCTTACATGAAAATGGGCATGTACATGAAAGTTTATGAAATAATAATGCTAAAACGTAGTATGCAAGCTGATACAGGTTCCAGCACAGCATAATGGTGTGGCATAAACCATAGCGCTGATTTTCAGCTGGCACCTTTGTAGGAGGTTAGGCGCTCATAGAATAATTTACAAAACATATAAAATAAGGTACCAAATCATCAGCATTACATAACATAAAGTTCAAGCGGGATCGAATCAGAAATGAGGAGATCCGCATAGGAGACCAAGGTGACCGACATAGCTCGAAGAATTGTCAAAGGTCAGGATCTGATGATGGAAACTTGGAGAAATCGAGCGAATCTTCAAATTTTATAGGCACGTATGGCTTGTTTGTTTCGAAAGAAATTTGTTCATATACCTAGCAATGATTATAACATAGAAAATGACGAATTGGGAAATATGTACAAGGGTTACAGTAAAATTATTTTTTACTTTATAATGGCTGATTCAAGAGATTTTTTGAAGTTGGTTGTACCATATTTGTAGTAATTTATTGTGGCTGCAGAATTATGAGACACATTTTTAAAAATAAACCTATTTTATTTCAAATTGTCCAGAATTTCCCTCATTGAAAAATAGGTAGGTACTTGTTGTCCGGCCAATTCTATGAAGTGTTTCAGTTCTGTTATGGAGTAAAGTGACAAGAACTTTTTACGAATGGCTTTTAGAAAAGTGCGGAAATTGAATAGAATTGTTTAAAAACTTTTCTCTCAACTATACTCTAAATATATGTATAATATATTTTCTTAAACCAGTAAGTTATGTTTTGACGACATTATTTCAATAATGAAATAGAAACAACATAATAAATGGTTTTGTCGTAAGTATTTACATTTAACGATAGACGCAAACTTTACCTAGTTCGTTAGTTATTGCAGACATTATAATTCAAATCTTAATTTGATATACCTATGATGGATTTAACTAATCATGTAATTTATTAATTTACAAGGAACCTGGCTGAAATAAGGCACGTAGATAAACTCACATTAACTTAAATTAATCAAAAATGAAACTAAGTTTGACGATGACATTATTATTGATATCTAATATAAATTATTCAAGCTAAGGTATGTACGATCAATAAAATGTATATCAGTGAAGAAATTATTCGGGAGCTCCACAGAACTATCGCTCACCTCACACAAAGATAGGAGCCATGTTGTTTCTTAAGTACGAAATAAAATCTCCAAAACTTATCGATTCGAAATGTGAATGTGAGTCGTGTGCCCGCCCTTATAGTGATGGCGGCGTAAATACTCGCATCTGATTCGCCGGATCAGGCGCTTTCTTTGGGAGAGAGAGCGCGTGCGTCAATGAAAGCGCTTTACTTATAATATGGCCGATGGATCTCTGATTTAGTATTTCCACCACGATGTCAGTTTAGTAGAAGATGATTGGTGGAAATAATCGATCGCTATGACGAGGGTTGGCACGAGTACTATGGAGTCAAAACCCTGAGTTATGCGGGCCACATTGTGAATAAGAATTAAATAAGAATTGGTATTTTGTTTGTCATTTCATTTTGAAAATACTTTAAATTTTAATTGTAATAACTGACTTTTGCACCTTTTACTAATAGTATAGATTAATTTGTGTCCAGAAGTTATTGGTAGAGTTCGATCATCTTGATAACAGGTTGGTAAAGTTTAATATTTAATTAAGTACCTAGTTAGGTTTATTTGTATAGTCACAGAGATAAAATTATTGAATGACGTCACCCAAGATGTGTTTTACAACGCAATTTTTGGGAGGATTTGCCCTAATCGATACGCTACTGTCAAACTGTTTATGGTCACGTCCCGATGTATGAATCCCTTATATTTTGTTGGTTGGTCTGGTCCTAACTGCCATACTTTTTCTAGTCTGTCTTGAAGTCAACAAAATGACAATAATTATTTATTGTCATTTTAGGAGCATCCAACAAACTATAGCTAATTGAGTCTTAAACTTCGGAAGCAATTTTGATAGAATAGAGTTTAGGAAACATTTTATTTTTGCAATTATAGATAAATAAATAATTATCCTTAGACACAGCGTACACACAGCGCCATCTAATTTCACAGTAAGCAATATAGGCTTGTGTTGTGGATACCAGATGGTTGATATACTACATAAATACATGTTTTTTTTGTAAATAAATACATATTATAAATGACGTTTGCGTTTGATGATAATGTTATTTTGCTTTTTGTTGACTAAAATTTCTTATCTACGTATTGTTAAGGATGCCTACTATTATTAAACCCCGACGAAAAAGTATGGGTGTCATGTGTTTGACGTCGTTACCCGTGTGTCAATATATCTCACCCGATATATATCTCAGTAATGCATGGCCCGTAGTTGAGTGCGATATTTTACTGAAGAGGAGGTATAGGTTAATTGCCATAAGTTTCATGAAAATCCGTTACGAAGATATTGCTGTTGATAAGACACAGTTGCTGCTTGGTGTATTTGGGTCGTACTCCTTCGCGTGTTTTCTGAATTTAAAATTTATTGAATACGAATTTATGTAAGTTTACGGCTTAAACTAAATAATTTGGAAAGATGCTCCGAAAATGTCCCACGGTTTTTAAACAATCATTGGTATTAGGCAAATACAAATCATAAATTTTACTTACACTTTAATGAACATCTGTGAGGAGATCTTGAAATATCCACATAATCTCTATACAGATAGAGCTTGATTTTTTATCTTCAGTTGAGTATATTGCACAATCAGACTCAGACAACTATTCACTATCAAATCACTATTCACTAGTACCACAATTTGAATTACATTTAGCAATGATAGGATTTATTTACATTATAATTTATCCCTAATAATGAGAGCCTAATATAATGGAAGATTTTCCAGACTCAATCTTGGTTCATACATGGGTCTATACTAATGTCCATTGAGGTGTATCCAAAGAGACTGATCTCGCGTATACCATTGTTTATTTTACCTGGAATGGTCGTGTTTGAACACCTTTGTAAATTAAGCAGATCAATAAAATACAAATAATGTAAGGCTGCCGTAAAATCATTCATTGAACACATCTGAAGTACAGGGTCCGATTTGGGTTAGTTCGAAAATACATTTATGTAAGTACCTTAACCTTTGTAAGGGTAAAAGTTATATTTTATTAATAGGTAAATTCTTAAGTCTATAAATACAAAATTGGAAATATATCTACTACTATACAGGGCGTCCCACGGCTATGCCACATGGAGGGAAAGTACCTTGAATTTTGTAGATGGAACATTTTACTGAAAGAAGACATTATTTTAATTTAAAAAACAATTTAAACTGCATTCATAGATTTTTAAATAAGTACATGGTTGAACCGAGAATCTAACCCTTTATTTATAAAAAAAAAATTACCATGTAACTTTATCATACCGATCGAAAGGCTTCATCATAAGGATTATTTTTTGCTAAATAACATATTGTCAGAAATAAAAGGAAGACCATGAATTTTAACTCCCTTTACTTTCCCTCCATGTGGCATAGCCGTGGGACGCCCTGTATAGCTAGGAACTAGCTTCCGCGTATATGAGGCATAGTAGGTATCCAGTACGCTAACGCCATTACCTCGCTGAATGCATAAGCTCAACTGCTGAGCAAAGTGGTATCAGCTGTCAGATCTCCGCAGGCGTGGACCAGTCTAATGGATAAAAGATAAGTTTAACAAATTTTAGGTAGGTGAAGGTATTACGCGAGATGGATATCTGCTTACATTTTAGAACCGAATTGACTCCTTTATAGTTGAAATTTGTTAGCTTTAAATAATTTGAGAAATTTTTTCCATGACCCCTAGGTACTTCAATTTTTTAGCTCTATACTATGTTGGCAAGTTACTTAGGTACATCTAATATTGTAAAAGTAAAAAAATATGCATTCCCTTTTTGGCTCAATAATTGTAACATCATCATATACTACGTTACGAATACGTTACAGGTACAAAGTACATTGTACTTACGTTATACAGAGTGGAAATGATAAATATAGAGGTGATTAGTTTTATTAACAGAAATATTAAAACAACTCTTTCGTGTAGTAAACAAAATTACATAGGTAAGTATAAAATATGTATATATAAGTGCGTTATGGTGGCCATAACACACGAGCTAACCAATATAGGTACGCACGCATATCGTAAGACGATTTTCAACATACTTTCGAGGAAACAGAATAAAAATACCCACTGGCTACGCCGCGTGGCGGGCCAGTTGAAATTTGAAAAAAAATAAAATAATTTGAAGCATATTTTATTACTGATCTGCATATCACATGGAGATCAGCGATATTTTATCCACCGGGCTGATGGTGTTACCACTTGGCTGTATGAGACTTATGTTCTTTGCCATAGCAAATATTGCGGTTATAAAATATAACTTCACTATTTGCGTTTATAACACACGCGTGTTTTGGGAGCTGCTTGATATATCTAAAACCGGTGAAATTAGATCCAGTTTACGAGCAAGTATGTTGAAAAATTTTTAAAAAGCTCCTTGTCAACTTCCCCGAACGATGCTTGTATGCTATCGGTCTAAAAGGTTTCAGAAAAGCAAAAATAATTAATAATTTCTAATTGTTAATGGATTTATCAGGTAAAAACTTGTGTGTACGCCCATTGTAACTTTTATACAATTTTAGGTCGACTGGAAGAGAACTCTCATGGTATAAGTTTGCGTTTGTGCATTTTTCAGACTAAATTGTTTTACATGTTACTTTGTACAACAAAGCGTTCACAAACAAATACTTCTCATGGGTAACTAGGTAAGTACTTATTTAACTACCGAGTATTTGAGTTTGTTATTTAAAAAGTTATAATACAGAATTTTTAAAATGACATTTTTTTTTTAATTTTTGAAGTTTGTGTTAATAGTTAGGTGTGGAATCCTCCGTTATAGTTTTTTTTAGTGACGCTGCCTTCGAAACAAAAACGGTTGCGGATTCGAAGCCCGCTTGCTGTAGGTATGATGCATTGTATGATAAATACCTAAGGACATATTCCTGACTTATTGATGCCTGTAAATAATTCCGTTTTTTTGTAGTACCTATCCGTAAGCTTTGCATTGTAAGTATTCGAAATATTTAATTATTTTTTTGTATACAAATTTAATGTATTTAAAGCCATGGCAAATAATAGGTGTTGGGTACCGGCAATCAGACCGGACAGCTTTAGTTTTAAGTTTGAAGATTGTTTGTTTTTGTAGATGGGATGTGGTCTTTGTCTCTCTGCTCTTGCTGTGAAGTGCTATTTTAGGTTATTTTTACTATTATATTTTATTATTAGCTTGCGATCTGCCTCCAGTCCACTTGCTCCTCAAACATCCCTTATCTAACACCCGGTAAATATCATATTTCAACTTATTCCGTCCCTGGGATAAGATTTTTGTTTACCCCTTTCGGGTTGGCCATCTCGGTCATTCTCACTGGGGCTATTAATGATACAATGCTTGTGATAATCACGACCCATTGGGACAATTTATGGCACAAATAAAAGAGTTAACAAAAGACATGGTAGGTTTGGTTAAAGCTCTGACAAAGGTTGAATACAATTTTTTTTTATGCAACTACATAGTAAACTACGTTAAAGTGTACCTACATTGTTCAGGGATTGTAAATAGGTAAGTATAAAATCTGAATGAAATAGATAGTTCTCGCAAATTCCAAATAATTATTATGCACATTTCTATACAATTGTCTGTATAATAAATTAAAGATTATATATTTTGTTTCATGATAACTCTTGTCGACAAATTTCTTAAAGAGCGCTGAAAGTTTGTGACCCAAGTCTTTAATCACAATAATAACATTAATAATGAGCTAATTAAAAAACTCGACCGTGTGAAAGTCAAATAAAAGGATGGAAACACATATGAAATTAAGAAGCTCACACGTTTTGCTGCACAGTATAGGTAAGTCACATGTAATAGGTATACATTTTCAGAATCCTCGTGTTAAGCCCCTTCCTATTGTACCATATTGTAGTCTGAGATTTTTTTTCATTTTAACAAACAACTATGGCAGCCGCGTAGTTTCCTTTTTTGTGACGTAACCTATCCCATGACTGCATAGGAAGGAATAAAGAACTCCACATACATACATACCTACATAGATAGGCACGAAAAGCATAATTTCCTCTATCGAATAGAAACTTGAAAAATGAACCACTGTGATATGCAATAAATACTTTGAGTTTGAGTTTGAACTTAAAAAAATCAGGTAGATCTAGATAAGTATAATGATCATTTGTAAATTTACATACCTACTTTAAACCCTTAGATAAACTTCAATAAATATTATAAAACCCAGAAATTGTAAAAAAGTACAAAAGTTATTATATTTATGTATGTTTATTCGTTATCTAGTGTCCATAGTAAAAGCTTTGCTTAGTTTGGGACTAGATGAATGGTGCAGTACGTGTCCTAAATATAAAAAAAAGGATTAACCAAAGGCAATATTAAGACTAATTAACTGATCCAGAGATTATTTATTATATTTATGTGTTTATCCGTTATCTAGTGTCCATAGTACAAGCTTTGCTTAGTTTGGGACTAGATGATTGGTGTAGCACGTGTCCAAAATATTAAAATTAAAAAAAAAGTAATTAATAAAAGGCAATATTAAGAATAATTAACTGACCCAGAGATTATTTCACTGCCTAAAGTTGCCTGGAATTTGGCAGGTGTATTCCTTTGATTGCAGAAAGATTAGCTTTAGAATCGTATCTTGATAAACTTGGGCCTAAGATTTAATATTTACTTACCTACCTTTTTCACAAAATGTGATTCAGTCACTTCTTGATAGCTAACGTCCCACCAAACCTTCACCGATCCCGGATAATGCCAACGTCGTACCCTACTGAGCAATTGAGAAGCTTCTCCAGAGGTGTTGGTGCAAATAATTTGATACTTGCCTCTCGAAAAGAAGAAAACCCAGTCATTCTACTCGCATTTGTTAAAATGTTACTTGACGGTAAACATTTTCTCGTCGGTAAATGGGTGATTTTTAACCGACTCAAAAAAAGGAGGAGGTTCTGTATTCGGGGCGTATTTTTTTTATAGCGTTACACTAGAATCTTGAATTTTTACAGTAGTAGGAGGCCGCAGATCCTATGTTATTCGATTGATTCGATGATTGATTCGATGCCGACGTTTCTGCAGTAAAAGGCCTTCAAAAGTTAGTCAATAATGATGTTATTGTGTACGGGCATGAGTCCTACTCGCACTTGACCGTCTTCTTATAAGATTATATATTATTCTGCAAGCAAGTATATACCTAATGTCAATTCAATTGGGTATAATTTAAAAAATACTTCTGATAAATCTACGTTCACTGTGTGGAGCTGGAGCGTTTAGATTGGTATAGTTACTCGACTAGTATATTTGTTTTACCTATCTGTTACTATTCAAGTAAGTTTTCATAGATAACTGTATGATCATGAAAAACCAATTGAAATTGGAAGTAAAATTGAAAAGTTGTGTAATTCTTAAAATAAAATTAAATTCATAACCGTATGGTTTATGGATGCGTGAAAATTTATATCTTAGTGTGACACTCCTTTTATACCGATTTAAATTAATTATTTTTCATGGTGCCGTGTGCTTATGGCACGTAAAACGAATAGAATCAACCCATTCCTTCCGGTGCGTATTGTAAAAGGCGACTCTGGGCCTTTACACGCTTAAACGGCGATGGGCGCACCCTCTGTCACATGTGCATTTTTGCATATTTCAAAAGGTGTTATGGTTTGGGTGTTCAAAAAATCTTCTAATGTTTTGAACATTCAAACGGTTAAGATCAGTAGTATTTGTTCACATTTGCGAAATCGTTTATAAATAAATATATTTAGTTATATGTAAATATTATTTAAATACATGATGAGAGTGTTTTAAATCAACTAATATAAATATAATAATAAATAAATAATAACAAATAAATAATAATAAATAAATATCTTTGCACATACTCACAGAGCCATCTAGTTCCACACTAAGCAAGGCAACTAAGCTTGTTTTATGGATACCAGATTGTTGATAAATTTCACAAATATTTTTTTTTATTAAATACATACATACATACGTACATATAAATCCATCACACGGGAACGCGTCTGTATACATCATAATCAAATCAAATCAAAATATTTTATTTCATAGGATAAAATTATCACTTGAAAACGTCACTATTAATATTACATTTAAATTTACGGCTCATTCACAAGGCTGATTCCCCAGAAGAGGAACTCTTGAGAGCAAGAAACTCTAGGGTTGCTATTTAAAACAGATTATAGTTTACAATTTGTGATTTCGTAATTATATGAATAATAAGACAGCTATGTCCATGCTTGCTTATCATTCAAATAGTCAGTGATTTTATAATAGCCTTTTGCTAATAATTTCTGTTTTATGATTGCTTTAAATTTATTTAAAGGCAAATTTTGAATGTCTCCTGGAACCTTATTATAAAAGCGTATACATTGCCCTTTGAACGATTTACTAACTTTATGAAGTCGGCTAACATAAACGGATAACTAGTTCTTATTCCTTGTATTAACATTGTGCCTATCACTATTTTTAACGAATAAGGTTATATTTTTTTTTGCATAAAACAAATTCTCATAAATGTATTGAGAACTCATTGTTAAGATTTTAATTTCATTAAACTTATCTCTAGGAGACACTCTAGGTCCTAATTTATAAATAGCACGAATAGCACGCTTCTGCAGAACAAAAACAATATGTATGTCAGCAGCGTTTCCCCACAACAATATGCCATATGACATCAAGCTGTGGAAAAAGCTAAAGTAAACCAGTCTTGCGGTATGAACGTGTGTTAAATTTCTAATTTTTTTGATTGCATACGCTGCAGAAGCGAGCTTTTTCGCTAGTTTTCAGAATGAGGCCCACACTGAAGCTTAGCATCCAATGTCAGTTCTAAAAAGACAGTAGTATCTACAAGGTTATCACCTCGTACAAATATGTCAGTAGGTACTTGTTTAACATTTGTTAATTATGCATTTAGTTTTTTTTTTCATTCAAGAGAAGATTATTCACTGTAAACCAGTTAACAAGTTCAAAAATAAACGTAAAATCATATAAACGTATGTCCCTTGCGGGATTGGAACCCGCGACTTTTTGGTATAGCAGTCAGAATTTCTAACCACTACACCAAACAGGTCGTCATAATAATAATAATAGCAATAATAAATGACTCATTTATTTCCGGCACATAAACTGTCGTGCGCACTATTTTGCAGTCATCGTCGACGACGCTTTTCGCCCAGAACTCCTCGTTTATGAAGGTGTCCAGTTGATCAGTCGGTATTCGTGCCACAAACATTTTAAAAAAAAACGTATTGACTGGAATCCAGGGTATTCACCCTCGCGAGGTACTTCGTCTTCAGCTGGATGTAGGCTACCACATCCTGTACAGTGATGGTATGATGCACAGCGGTACAGAGAGAGCGCCGTGTCGTGGGCGTCGCAGCACTCAGCAGGAAGTTGCACACGACCGATGAAAAGTAGGTGTTCTACGAAAAAAAGCTTACTGGTTCAGATAGACAGAAAGATAAATAAGTTCCAATACAAAAAATAATATTTTACACCATGCAAATAAATAGTTGTTAACGGTTAAAATATTACATTAAGTATAATAACTCAAGATATTCATTACACACATGACGTTCCTATGCATTCCAATCTACTATATTAAATTCCATAAAATATTATAATGTAAACGAGGCTCTAAGAGTTAGCTGCTCTAAGCACCCTCTCTTACTAAAGTAAATCGATTTCTCCTATAGAAGCTTGTACAGGTTGAATGTTGTGCAACAAAGGAGTTCTGTTGATCTCCGTTAGATGTCGTACTAATAAAACGTTCTAATGTCGGCTTGTGACGTAGTTCTTAGTTCATCACATAGATGGCGCTGTTATAAAATATTTATATTTTTTCAAGAAATTTCCTCTACGATTAGACGATTACTGATAGGAACCACCAATCTTGTGGTATTTTCATATGACTGTTTGAGTGTAGAAAAGCCTGACTGTCAGATGATGTGACCATATTATGGTACAAATCCATCAACTCGTGTTTGGCCCGCATGTGGTTCCAGTGAGAGGACGATGTTCCCCTTACAATGCAGCGGTAGGGACGTTGTACTACTTGAGGTTGAAAATGGCTGGAGCGCCCATAATCTTAATCAAAAGCAGGCCGAATTTAAAATAAGTGGAAGTACTTATTTTTTAGTATACATAGTCTTTTTATCGATTAACCTGTTTTATATGTATGTAGGTAACTATATATTTGCTTTGGTAACAACGTCCGCGCCCCTAACGCCCAGCGATTGAGAAAAATTGTTTTCCTTTGTTCTACCGGGAATAGAACCCAAATTCGTTGCTTTCCACCACGGAGACATTATATTAACCCTACAAGTGCAATTTATCTGAGGATATGATAATAAAGCATCAAGACCAAGAAGAAGTAATTGTTTTCACGAAGCAAAATGATACCTATTAGGTAACTATCTACTCGGCTACGGAGATCTTCCATAATCTTACCTGTGACTACCACCAAGCAGCAGCGTTTGGTACTCATAGTATTGATATACCTATCCCGTTCCATTATAGTCTGTATACCTATATGACTTCCAACTAAAGTTTCGTCGTGTGACCAGAATAATGAATTGATTCTATTATCATTATATCTAATATCATATTTTTGTTTTTATTACTTTGAAATAAGGCTACATTTCGTAAGAATAACACCAAGCAGAATTATTGTTGCGTCGAATATTTTTGTATGTGTTTATGTAATATGCAAATAACCGCTTTATCTATCTATCTATCCATGTAATATTTATTTTACATTAGCTAACCAATTTTTAATTTTTAAACATCACCATTACCACCATTACAATTTATAACCACCTCCGTGGCTCAATGTAAACAACATTGGATTTACGTTTCGTAGGTCGCGGGTTCGATCCCCAGCCGTGTACATATTTAGTACTCGGTTTGGTTGGTGCTAGGGCATAGGGTAGACCGAGGCGATTCGGATCGGTGGGTGAATCGGATCAAAATAAGCATAACTGTTAAATTCAAAAGTTCGCGGCTATGTACTGGTAGCCAATCGGCGTCTCGTGTTGGCTTTGGTCTCCCCGAGCGCCGCAACAGTGACAGTCATTGGATAAATCTCATGCGCCATTCTCGGCGACGGTTCCCGAAGAGTCGTTCGTGCGAGTGTGTTGTGATTTTGCCTCTGATCTAAAAAACGTGTTTATACTCTTTGTGTTTAAATAGAAAGTACTTGGGTGAAGGTAAGTACTTATTACTAGGTATTGCTAAAAGGGAGTATTGTTGTATAATTTGATTTAATTTATACTTTATTTAAAGGTATGTTTACGTTAGACATAAATATTGTAAACCGGTGATATGAGGCTATTCGGATCACCAGATTGGGGGTGAATGGGATCACAATTTTGAACAAGCTTTTTATATATTTATACTTATAATATACTGTGTTTATATGTTATACATGGTTCGCACATATAAGAGGAAGACTAGTCAAGGTGAGTGGATCTCACAAAACATGGTTGAAGCTGCTAACAAAGTACTGACTAAACATCTGTCAATACGTCGGGCTGCCGAGTTATACAATGTCCCGTTTACAAGCTTACAGAGAAGAGTCACACTCTCCCGTGGGACAATAAAACGTCGAGGTGGACAGCCAGCTATGAACCAGGAAGCGGAGAAGAAACTTGCTTAGCGGTTAGTGCATTTAGAAACCCGTGGATTTGGGCTCAAACCTAAATCGCCTTCCTAAAAAGCCTAAAAAGCGGATTGCAAGTGATAATTTTTATCCTACGAAATAAATATTTTTTGATTTGATTTGAATCTATACGTAAGTACGCCTTTGAATTTGTTGAGCGCCAGAAAGTACCACATAAATTTAATAAAAAAGCTAAAATGGCAGGGCAAGACTGGTTTCATCGATTCCTCAAAAGGAATTCACATTTAACTATACGAAAACTTGAGGGTCTCAAAGGGACATACAAATGTGATCTCTGCAATGCCTGTGATTAGTGGTCTCATTAATGGAACGCTAAATATGTTTAAAATTAATTTAAAGTTTATTTTCGACACAAATATTTTATTTATTTGTTTGAACCGATTTGCCCTTTACATATGGGGTGAATCGGATATTTAGAGGTTTAGATTTTTTGTTTGTCAAAGTTGACATTTTAGTTTAATTTTAGTTTTGGTTATTGAATGTTGTCTTCAAGAGGCTAATATTATGTTGTATTAATTATTAAGAAAAATATATAATTAGAAGATTGATATTTATGTTGTTAATTGTTAAACAATGATGACATCGAACGCTGGTTATAGACAAGTTGTGAAAATATCACATAGATGCTACTCTAATGACACCTGTGGTAGAGGATCTCAATTATATGATTTAGTTTATTCTTAATTATGTTCTTAATTTTATTATTATTCAAAATAACAGTCTTATGCCTAAGTTTTGTTTGATCCGATTCACCCCTGAAAATGGGGCGAATCGGATTTTGTGAATCTTTTTGTTTTTTAACTCTCAAAGTTCAAATTTTAAGTTGATTCTTACTTTGACCATTGACTTTTGTTTAGCGATAACTGATGTATCTAGTTCAGCATTAAAAAATAATGTACCTGTTTAAGAAGTTGTATTTATTTAACCTCAAACAAAAATTGATCCGATTCGCCTCGGTCTACCCTATTAAATGTCCGCCTGGCTAGGTACCTATAACCTAACTATAGCATTGTTGTATTCCGGTTGTCAGAGATAAGATAGCCAGTCCCCCAAATGTGTTGGGGTTTCAGGGTCAGTACGCTATCACCTTCGGCCTCATCTTTACTTAACATAAGGTGTGATTGAAGTCAAGTGCTAACCCGTTGTGGATTAAAAAAAAGCTAATTTAAGAATTATTGTTATAGAAACAATAAGTTACTATGAAAATTTTAGGGTAACTCCCGGATAGGTGCCACACTTTTTGTATTCGCTCTTTTGCTCAAAACCTATTGACAATAACGAAGTATCATTTTCAGGCAAATGTAGCAAAATGTCTTTCATCAAAATCAGTCTTTCAGCTACAAAAGCGTTATAATAAATTTTCCAGGGACATATGAATTTTAGAGTTATAAACATTCTTGCAGACCTCCAATAATTGGGGGATATGTGCTCAGTAGAGGATAGATGACCTTCGAGTAAATATGGCTTGGAGGATATATGCCTTACATTGACATACCTGTAAATTTAAGGTATCTAACAATGGAATAATATATTTGCATAACATAATGTATCCTGTCCAAATTTGAGTAAGTATTGTAACTTTAACACTTTACCCCTGATAAGTGCGGAGGAAAGATGCCCCATCCCCTGATAAGGCATCTATCCTCCAAGCCATTTTTAAGTCCCGCATTTATCCGCCACACTAATAAAAAGTTAAATGTAAAATTTTAATAGTAGATACTTATATTTTACTAAAAATGAAAATTAGAGGAAGGTAAATACCTACTACAAACAAGATGTATAGATAGATTAGATCGGCATTTGGTTTATTACTTGGAGTTTTTAAAAACGAGGCACATATCCCCCACCGGACACCTATCTGGGAGTTACCCTAATTCTAACCTGCTGGTATGTAGGTATTACAAACTTTTTTGTTTTCCCTAATTATTTTTAATTTTTATCAATGTTCGGGATCTCTGAGAAATACAAACTACTGTTGTTAGACAGTACTAAATTACACTAATCACTGTATAGTGTTTAAAACTAACTAGATACCTATTCGTAAGGAGTATTCCTCACGTAGTTTGTTTTAGTTGAACAATTCCCTAATAGAAGGGCGGATATAGAAAGGTTTATGACAGCTGTCTTCTGTTCTGACAACTGTCAGAATTCCACGGAATTAAAAATCAAACTGTAGATGCAACTTACGGCGATAATTCCCGATGCTCTACAGTCGAGTAGAATCTCCAGCAGCAGTAGTAGAATAAGGCTGGCAGGTAACTGAAAGTCCTTTGTATAGACCATAGATAAGTTAACTAACTGACTGAGTGACTAATGTCAGCGTTACATTTATTTTATCGTACATCTTGCAATTATTTTATCGTACATTATTAAATTATAAATTCTTTATATCGGGCATAAGATCATCCTATATAAAAAATAAAATTGACACACACAAACATATGTAAGCCGAACTGTTATCTACTTATAACTTCGTCGGTGTGGTGGTCGGAAATCTAGTGCTTAAAAAAAGCTACCGGTCACATCCTGCACTAGGGTGCTCTCCAACGCGGCTCCAGAAGCAGGCTGAACGAATACCAATATTACATCTACCGTCAATGCTCTGTTTCCTGTCTTAAATTGGGCTTCATTTGTGTGATCATCAGGTGTGATTCGGATCAAACGCTAATTTATTGCTAAAGTATTATGTATAGTAGATTTGGTTATAAGCCTTGGCCATATTTTTCAACATGTATTTCTTTTGATAGTTTTGAATATTACATACATACATAATGTCACGCCTGTTTCCCGTAGGGGTAGGCAGAGATCACAGACTTTCACTTGCTACGATCCTGACACATCTCTTCTGCTTCCTATAAATATTATTGTTTTAATCTACTTAATAAATAGACTTAGTTCGTTCCACATTACCCGGGGTATACTTTCTTACCTACTTAACATCGGGTACCTATGTGCGCTTCCCCAATAATTATTCACTTTAACTGCTTTCTTCCATCAACTGAAATCCCAGGATCTAATTACGTAAAATTACCCATGACGAGGACGAAGTACGAGGATCTCGCGGGCGAACATAAAACCTTTATAGGCTGTGCGGGTGCCGACGGCAACGACGGCGAGTGGGGCCTACTTCAATCTAACCGAGCTTGAACAAAATCTAAGCTCTGTAGAGGTAGCTCCAATTATTTTAAAATAAGGACATGAGTAGGTAATTGTTAGGCAAATGACTTGTGAGAAAATAAATATGTTTAGAATGCAACAACGTCATACTTTAGAAAGAAATACTATCAAATAAACTCGATGAATAAAAATAACTAGCTATAAAAAATAACTAACGGTTAAAAATAACTAGCTATATCTTTCTTCTTTCTTTCATCAAAAATAAGCAACTCTGACCACTATGGGCATATGTTTGTGTGATGAATACGGACATGTGTACCCGAGTTATGGATGTTTTCATTTAAAATAAGTATTTATTTACCAAAAAATGTATTTATGTAGTACATTAACCATCTGGTATCCACAACACAAGCCTATAGTTGCTTACTGTGGAACTAGATGGCGCTGTGTGTATGTCAAGGATATTTATTATTATTATTATAAAAAATCAAAAGAATGACGAAACTTTGCGACACCGAAAATTAATTCTAAGTAATTTAGTCTATAAGTGAAACATTTTTTTTTATCTCTGTAATTTTTCGGATGAGATAAAAGTACTTAAATCCTATTTACTCATTATATGCTTTGTGGTACGACGACCGATTATGTTTATCTCATCCAGTCCCAATTTCACTGTGTTCACGTTTATTTTCACGTTTATACATATATCGAATAAACGATTCTTATTCTTATTCTTAAACTACTCCACTGATTTAGGCCGGAGTCGGAGGTCGCCTAAGCAAGTTCTCAAAAAAATAATAAATCAATTAGTTAACTCTTTTTGTGTTTGATTTTTTATAGGTAGATATTTTTAAACGTATCTAGTCGGGTTTTAATAATACAATACCTATACCCAAGAAAAAACTCCGAGAAAACCAGCGATCCAAACAAAACGGCAGAACCGATTTTGATAAAACATGTCTATGAACCACCGCTGGAAAACCTGCCTTCAATAGTAAAGAAAAACCGCATCCAAATCGGTTCACCTGTTTAAGAATTACTGTGCCATAGAAAGATACACAACCATTTTTGCGTTAGGGGTTCAAGAACAAACCGCTGATGAGAGAATAAGTAAACTACCTGGTATAGTTAGGGTTGCCATACGCCCCGTATATAGGTACGGGCCTGTCACCGTATTTGACCATCCGGTCCCGTTTTACTATATGTCCCGTATTTCGACAAAATACGGAAATAGAATAGAGAGGTGAGGGGCGCGAGCGCGATAGCCACTACTGTGGAGATAATCTCATCAGATCAATACCCTTCTGTTAGAAAAGTCATACTATGTGCACATGCGTGCAAAAGTAGTTCAAAAGCCGCGTGTCGGTATTGAATGTCTTAGGTTCGAGTTTTAGGCATCAGAAAAGAAAACGTCCCGTATTGACTTCTAGAAATTATGGCAACCCTATGTATAGTGTATAGGTACCTATACCCATTATTTTATTTAATGGAATGAAGTTATATAATTTGATCCATGTTTATAAGTTCTGCAATAATATTTACTAAGTGAATTGAAAAGCAGGGTTGCCACCCTCACTATTAGCAGGTTCCATGCGATAAACTTTATACCTACTTGCAAAGTTGCAATAACGCAAAACCCTATAAATAAATCACTAAGTCCCAACAAAACGTGATTTCTTGTCCACGGCGAGTATTAAGCTGCTTTAATTATGTTGACCTCTCTACTAACTCGTTTCGACATAAAGTAGAGGTCAGGTTTAAATGGTTTATTGATATGAAGGGTGAGGGTGAAGATATGGATCTTAGGGCCCCATTAAAGAGGTCCATCTCATTTAAATATGGAATTAGATTAATGTTCTTGTAGGACAAAGGTAAAGGAAGTAGTCTAGTCCCAATCTAGGTAAATGTAGATATTAGATAACGGATAAACATTCATAAATACTAGTCTTAGTAATGATGATGACGCTTCCGACCGATTTGGACCATGGCGAATACTTCGACTCCTAATCGATTTGGTGCTGGTGCGCTCGAATCTTTGCACTGAATTCCCGCGTGCGCAATGTGGACATGTAAGCACACCTTCTAACATTTGTAGTCCTAGTCTAACTAATATTTATTCCGGACGAGTTTTTTTGAATGAATGAATGAATTGAATTGAAATGAATGGGGTGACTTTGAAAGATAGAATCAGAAATAGTGTAATTAGGGAGTTAAGCAGTGTGAATGAAGACGTAGTGACAAAGATTGAAAAAAGTATGCTGAGATGGTTTGGACATGTGGAGAGGATGAATGAAAGAAGACTTACGAGAGAGATATACAAAGCGAATGTGGATGGTAGTGTTGGTTGGTTGATCAAATCGGGGACGTCTTAAAGAAAGGCCAAGTCATTGAGTACCCTAAACCGACGAGCATGTTTGAACAACCTTATGAGAGTGAAGGAAGCAGAAGAGGTGTGTCAGGATCGTAGCATGTGGAAGTCTGTGGTCTCTGCCTACCCCTACGGGAAACAGGTGTGACATTATGTATGTATGTATGAGTTTTTTTACCGTAAGGAAAAAAATAGGGCGTATTAGGTAAGTGAAATAGAAGGTATTAGCATAGGTATTTTTTTTATTATTTTTTTTCAAAACCATCATCGAATTGAAGCGTTAATTGTGTCATTTGATAGTCGCGTTTGTAGCCTATTCCAGATAATTACATCATTAAATTAAATAAATAAAGAAAACTTGAAGAAAATATGAGTTCCAAATAAATTTCGTATGATAGTAACCCTGCGAATCATACCAGTCGCAGTCATCAATAACCGCCCGGCGCTTGCGATTTTGAATAAATTACCTATGCCAATAATTTCAATTTCACTTACCTAATATGCCCTATTTTTTCCATACGTTAAAAATCTCATCCGGTATAAAGGCTAGCATTTTTCGTCATACAGTCAGTCCCATTTGTTTTCAGCTGGAGGCGGCAGTTGGGTCAGTTTTGAGGCCTAATAGCTTGAAAGCACAGAGAGTAGCTCTTTAAAATTAAAAGCTCTTCTCGTTAAAATTGCCGTACCAAACAAAATCGAGTATTTACCCTGCCGGGATTGGAATCTGCGACCTTCGTTTTATAAGACTTGGTAATTATCGTATATGGTCCACATCCTCTAAGAGGAAAGTAGCGCCCTTTAATTTTCTATACGACACAAAAGCTCATCAAATCACCTCTATGTATAACACACAGCAGTAATTAGCACTATTGTCACTTACCTATAGCGAACGGCATCCATTACGGCCACCATTACGCTGGCAATAACTGAGGCAACGTAGATGGAGTTGTATAATTATAGCTAGTAGTATAGTAATCATTAAACCGTAGTGTTCGCTAATCAATGGTTAATGGTGTGGGCAATGCGGGCCTTCTACTGACGCTTCCACTTAAACTAAATGTGCTGGGTAGATTACGGATGGAGGTGGGTTTCTTACCGAATAGGTAGGTATACATAAGTTATATTCTTTTTTTCACATGTAGGTAATTAAAGTTTACATTTGTCATTTATTGAAGCACAATTAGCGAAAAGCACCAAGTACCGTAGCTTGACAGATTATGGTTGTAAGAAGGTCTCAATGGCATTGTCAAGTTCCTGAAGGACATGCAATAAACTCTAATAAAAAAAGGAAGGAAAGTGGGTCGGGTAAAGTGAAACACCAAAAATTTTTCTTAAATTCGGCATTCCAAAAATTTCCCTCAGAAATAAAGATATTTAATTTACAGACTGTACCTCACAGTAAGTACCTACACTAAAGCTATAACAAACTTTGCAACATAGATTGCTTCCCTTCGCGTCCCAAAATTCCTCTCATTTCACTCGTAGTCAACGAACACCCCTGTTCACCCTCCGGAAATGCTCACCCCCACCCTTCGCCCCTCGCATTTGGCTCGCACGCAGCATCCGCCATATTTACCAATCGAGTTCGAACGGGACGAATATACGAGTATTTAAAATGAGCGAGTGAAACGGGCGACCGGGGGTGCGAGAGAAATTGAGTTTGAATGTAAAACAAGGACAAAAGACGAGGGTGCGTCGATCTTGCTAAAGTGAAATCTTGAAGTGTTCCCTTCCCGGAATTGGTTTCGTTGTAGATACCTATGGTGGTGAACTGAGGGTGAATCTGAAATAAGAAGACAATCACATTAATTAAAGATTGAAATTAAATAGGGTCATCGTCTTACTAAACTTAAGCAGGTGAAGATTTGTTTATGAATTAATGTTTATATTTAAGTACCAGAATAATGAAGGCGAAGGCTCAGCATTCCAGGGCTGAGATTACAGTAGATTCAATCCTGCATTTTGCATTCATTCACTTTTGTTGTGGATCCGAAATTAAAATATGAGAAACGAAGGGGTGTATTATAACAACGTTTCGATATCCAACATTAGAATGACTTCTAAATATATTCTACATCTAATGGTATTTTCATTTGATATTTAACCTAAATATTTTTCTAATTCGAGACGAATTGAAAGCTCTCCTTTAAAAGATATATGTTTTGTGAATAGCTACGAAATTTTCATAATCCATATATTCATTGCATTACACATTTTCTAAATTCCACTTACGATTTTTTTATTCGGAACCAACTATCTGGAAGCTAAAAGAATTCAAATTCGAATTACATAAGCATGCATCCCAAATTATAATAATAATTAATTATAATAAAAAAACATTACGATTTTATTCGAATTCCTAACGGCTAGTCAAGAGTGAGCCTCAGTTTTCATTAATTTCTGCCGGAAACTATACTACACAGCTTTGAATTATAATTTGTAACCCACATTATTCATTAACTGGCGACACCACTCTTGATTATACACAAATTTCACCAAGGTACTAAAGTCGAATTAGATCAAAAAATTTTCGTTTACCCATACAAAGTGAACCATTCTGAAACCTCCCTTAGTATGGAAGTCCAACAATTGTCGGCTTAAATCGGCTATGGTTTCTTGTAGAAACTGTTTGTAATCATGTTTGTAATTGTTGTAATAATCAGGAGTGGAGTCACGAATTAAATTTCACCCTATACTACATGTAGATAAACATGTCAATCAATTTGATACGGTAACATGTATTTGAAACTATTGCAACAGATTTAACGTTCAAAATAATAACAATTCCATCCGGAATTGCTTCAAACATAAATTCCATCCATATCCGGAATGCTGGTGTATATCCGTTCATCAAATGCACCCCAGAGAAAGCACTCAAGTGAAATTTCCTACGAGTCGACTTGACACATAGTTTATAGCTCTCGTTATCGTTATCGGGAACGTTACTTTTCGTTATTTGATCGCATTAGGGGCTACTGCTACCCCCTGTTTCGTGTAAACTTAGTATTTTACTTACCTACGTAGCTAAATATATCAATTTATGTTGTAGTTTTTGTGAACGTAGTTACTTATACCGATATAATATACAGACGATGAGTGTTTACAGTCGATTTCTCCGTAATTACATAGCAACAAACAATGTGAAACTAACTCTAAAAATTTATTTTATTATTACGTAAAGTCACAATATATTTTTTTTCCTCCTTAAGTGCAACTTTTTTAAACTATAAGAACAACTTATTTTTATGCTACATATACGCATTAGTTATTAGAATCATTAATCATTAAACATCCCACTGCAGGGATTGTCTTCCCTCATTATATGAGGGAGTATGGGCCATAGTCCGCCAGGCCCAATGCGGGTTGGGCACTAGTTACCTATTAGAATATGAAGTATATATGGTACATGGTAACTTGGACATACTGACGGACAGATAAATGCAATAAGCCCTTTTATTTCCAGTAGATTTAAATTGACATTCAACAAATGATATCACATATTTTACGTTGAAATAAATGCTTGAAGTTTGAAGTCTTAACAGATTTGCAGTATAAGTATGGTATAAGTGAAACAATGTGTTGTGTGGTTTCGGCAATTAAAAAGAATAGAACCAACCCGTCTCTTTCCGTGGGTTTTGTTAAAAGCGAATCTAGGATTTTCTACAAAAAAACATCTACCTATAGCCTTAACGACTGTTTGGTGTAGTGGTTAGCAACTCTGACCACTATACCAAAACAAAGCATATGTTTGTATGATGAATACCGACATGTGTTCCCGAGTTATGGATGTCTTTCATTTATATATGTATTTATCTACAAAAAAAAAAGGAATTGTGTATTGTATCAACCATCTGGTATCCATAACACAAGCCTAGATGCTTACTGTGGACCTAGATAGCGCTGTGCGTATGTGCAAAGATATTTATTTATTGTTTTATTTATTTATATATTTATTTATGTATTATTTATAGATTTGCACGTTTTACCTAACGTCGATGGGCGAACCGTGGATTAATTGCATTAATACTTTAATGTTTGGAACACCCAAACGGTTCTGTTTGGTATATATATGACCACCCCATTATGGATAGAGGTCGTGACGTTATGTATGTAATAATATTTTTCCTTTTCTTGTTTGTTTTCCTTTTAACCGATTCCCAGCCATTTCCTTGATTCTAATATATAGAAATACCTATATCATTATTTTACGTACCCTCGTATCTGGGGTTCACCAGCTGCCTACATTTACATTAATGAAAATGCACCGTCACGCTTTAATCAGAACTCGGGCGTAGGGCGAGGTCAATAACCGCATGCGATGGTTTCGCTCGTAAATGATGTACCTACCCACTTGCCAAAAATCTTTATGCATTAAATAAGTCTTCTTTTTAAGCTCTCACACACGGCGGGGATACTATAAAATATTTTTTTATCTTCAGGCCTTGCTCGCTATACGTTGAGCAGTCAAATAATATTTTTTTTTATGGAGCCGCTGGAGTGATATGAAATTCTAGGCTAATTCAGAATTTAGTCTATGTAGGTACTAAATTTAATCACAATCCATTCAGGCATTTCAGAGCTTATTCTGGAAAAACATGCAGATATACACTTTTGAAATTTAAATCCATCTTGAGATTGAGATCGCGTCTCAGTCTGAGTCCTATTTTTTTTATACTGTTTTAATATGAAACAGATTCTCAAGCGTCAACTTAAGGTCATCTCAATCTTGAGAACTGTTTATTAATACGAGTAGTGGCCTTAATGTGTAGGTGTGCTATTTTATGCTTAAACATTGTACTTGTCGGGCTTAGCATGCTAGCATGTACACCTGTTAAAATAATATCACTGTGTATATTTTTAAGCTGTGTACAATAAAGAATTTTCTTTCTTTCTTTCTTTCTTTCATGGCCCCGTAGTCTCTACAACGATACGACGTAGTAATATTCTATCACGTTCGTGCTTTATGCGTGTAAGAGGGATGCAATGCTTCTATCTCTTGTCATTATAGAGAGAGTATTTTAAGTATCGCTCTTTGTCTACAATAAAAAAACTTTAAATTGGTTTTTCCTTCCGAGGGTTTGCTGGAAGAAATCTCTTACAGAGATAAGCTCGCCTTTTGTACAAACATACATCGAACAAACACTTATATGCAATAAAGTGTTAAAATAAAATAAATAAAATAGAGTACGGCATGCTTGTCCTACTGAATAGCATATCAGCTGATTATTTCAAGCTGAGTCTAGCCCAATGTATTGTGTTCGAAAATATATGTGTATATATTTATTTATGTATTATTTATATATTATACATGTGTATACATATTATGTGTATATAACGTCGACGACCTTCATCCCAAATAAGGTGGTCAGAGTGGTGTTCAAAATATGAGTGAGGAATCAAACTGCTTAGTGCAAATGCGGCATGTTCGCAAAGAGGACAGCTCATATACATGAAGTCAAAGATTATTTGATGTAGGTAGTTCACAAATGCAAGACACACCACACAAGGGCTGGACATACTTGTTATGCACAATATATACTCACGAATGCATGTTATACACAATATAAAATTAATTATAATTAAACAAGAACTAGTTAACTGCACGTGTGTTTAATTGAAATAGAGATTAAACCTCGGAGGGGGCAGATTAACTAGGTGACTCTATTATTTAAGCAATGAATTTTGTAATTATAGCTATGCGGGCTTGTTATGATCCAGTACGGCTTTGGTTGTTTTGTTTCTTTCCTTAAAGAAGATCAGATGTTAAAATCCTCCTCCGCCTCCGTGGCTCAATGTAAACAACATTGGGTTTACGATTCGGAGGTCGCGGGTTCGATCCCCAGCGGGGTACATGTTTAAGTACTCGGTTTGGTTGGTGGTAGGGCATTTTAAATGTCCGCCTGGCTAGCTACCACCATCTTATCTAAATCTGCCGCCAAGCAGCAATGTTAATAGCATTGTTGTGTTCCGGTTGTCAGATATAAGATAGCCGCAGTACTCCAAATGTGTTGGGGTTTCCGGGTTAGAACGCTTCCACCTTCGACCTCATCTTCACTTAACATCAGAGGGCCTATTACGTAAATTTAAACGTTTCAATCGGCCATCGGCCATCGTTGACGATCATCGACCACTCGTATAAAAGTTACCGCATTACGTATGTCGTCGTTTTACACTCGTATACAATGAATGAATGATATTAGAATTGTCTAAAAGTATTGCTACTCGACACTAGACGGCGCTATTGTGTACTTTTTTCGTTAACACCTTGGGCAAAAGACCGCAATAGAAAGGGATACCCCTATACGCAGAATAACTTTATCTCACTCTATTTTTGCATTACATAATTTCTAACCTACCAAATTTGTACATGCAGTGCTGCCAATTAGGAAAAAATTCCTCGATTTGTGGGAAAATAGAGAGTGAGAAATAATTCAAATCGGGACTTTATTGGGGAATCAAGGCCAATAAAATTTGTAAAAGAACCCATAGTATTTTTATTGCTAATCGTGTTACTACATTTTACTACATTTTTTACGTAATAAGAACAACAAGTTTTTAAGTTAAAGTAAAACATTAAACAACATATTACATGAAACAATATTGTACTTCTTTAACTATCACTTCGGAGAAATTTCTGGAAAATTACGTAGGAACCATTAAAAATATTGTTTGATACATGCTTCGATCATCTACATGACTCATACATCATCATGTAATAAAAATAATTTTATAATAGTAGGTTATTTGTCGAAATATTCACTTTTTGGAAAAGGTATTTGTTCTACAAATTATTAGTAGGAGCACTAGCTTAACTATAATAAACGTAAAACACGTTTTTGAAATAATATTTTTTTGCAATAACAAAAGAATCATAAGAATTCTTAGTGCCTATAGTGAATACGAATACGATTGCGGTAAACCCCGACTCACCTTTATCGTTAACGTTTGAATCGTATACGATGTGCATAGGTAATGCCGATGTCATTACTTTTGTATGAGAGATCATTCATTCATCGTCAATCGTAACGATGACACTCGCATTCGTAATCGTTTGAAATGCGTATTAAGATTTAGCGAGTTTGACGTCGATGATCGTAATAATCGTTTACGATGGACTCATCGTTTGACTTACGTGTGTGTGTGTGATCCTCAGGTGTGATTGAGGTAAAGTACGAACCCGTCGTGTATAAAAAAAAAATATCAATTCTTTTTAAAGTCGTTCTACCTAATGGTAGAATTTTTTTTAATGTTTGCTAGCTCAGAACTTTCTCATTTATAAAGCTATACGGATTTTTTTATTTTTATTTGAAAGGATATACTTCCAGATTGATTCAATTTTTATTCTATCGACTCTATAAATGTACCACGAGGTACCCCTTCTGAGTTGACCAAACATTAGAAACATTTCGAAAAATTCAAAAACATAAATAATTTTTTTTCCGTATATGATTTGTAGAATGTCTAATTTATTTTGATTTGTTTAACACTTATTATACTTTGCTACATAATTATTGATATTAACTACAATGAAATATTCCCATAATAAATCGATTTACTACAATTGATTAAACGATGCGAGTCATAAATACGGAGATATGTGTGAGATAAAGCGATAAATAATAATCTACAGGTATTTCTTATAAATTACAAAATAAATAACACTTATCTATATAAATGTTTTAAAGTAAAATTTTAATATAATAATGTTTGTTATTATTGTTTTACTTGTCCAATGAAACATCTTGTTGCTGTTAACCTACCTAAACCAAAATATATTATCGACGCATACGCATAAAAAAACACGCGCCACGTAAAAAAATCGTTCCATTTTTTCCCATTTTACAGGAGTAAATGTATTCCCCTATTTACGATCGCGTCGGCTTCTAAGTGCAAGATCGTATAGTCTAGTTAGTATGTGAGTATGGTAAGTGTAAGGTAATGTAATGGCTATGTCGGGTCTCGGCAGCCGCCCTTTAATGGCGTCGTAATTGCGAACTAAAATTAAGTGTTATTTTTATGGTGATTTCTCTACTACTACTTAGTTGCCTTAAGTAGGCGTAAAGCGTTTTATTAATTGAAAGAACAGTTGTTATAAGTTTAATTTTATGCTTGAGATGCGAAGTCATTTGTGACACTTAGCTGCAAAGCATATATTTACATTCCTGTAACAGGTTATGTTGTTGTTTAATTATTACGACGACGACCCGTTTGGTGTAGCTGTTAAAAACCCTGAATATTATACTAAAAGGTCGCGGGTTCGAATTCCGCTAAGGGTATATGTTTGTTTGATAAATACGGACACTTGTACCGTTATTATGGATATTTTCATTTATATTATATATCTATTTCCAAGAAAATATATCATGCATCTGGTATCCATAGTATATTACAGGGCGCTCTATGTATGTGCCAGGATATGTTTTTATTTATTAAGTTCCAGTATATTGACGACCTGTTTGGTGTAGTGTATAGAAATTCTGCTGCTATATCAATAGGTCACGGGTTCCAATCCCGCTAGGGGCATATGTTTGTATGATGAATACAGACATGTGCTCCCGAGTTATGGATGTTTTCATTTATATGTGTGTTTATTTACAAAAAAAAAGTATTTGTGTAGTTTATCAACTATCTGGTATCTAAAATACAAGCCTAGTTGCTTAGTGTGGAACTAGATTGCGCTGTGTGTATGTGCAAAGATATTTATTTATTTATTATTTGTTTTATTTATTTATATAAACGACGGACATCAAAAGGTTTCCTAAGAGGGTAATATTTCTTTACTGTTTTATTTTTATTGCCGATGAGATAAAATTAAGTTGATTTACGTATTATCACTAACTATTTCATTATAAAATGGTTTCTGTATTATTTATATTGAATATCTGTAAAAAGTAAATAATTGGAATATTTCTATAAATTCAGCTACATCATCAATATAAGTTAAACTGACATGGACATCTATACTGTAAGTCTTGTGTCGACATTACATTGATGCAGATTTTCCTTAATATAAGAATGTTAACACTTCATATAGGTACTGTTCATCATTATCATATTTACTAAGTTTGTAAGCTTTAATATACTTCATGATAATTATTCTGCTAAGAATTTGCTTTACTACTAGCTCCAAAGTTGTTGTATTCTTCTTTTAGTCTAAATATTTTATAGGAGTTTATCTCCTATTTCTTCTATTTAATTTATTTAGGCCTGCATAGTAGAGACTTGGGGTATAGTATAAGTTCCATTCTCCACAAATAAAATGTATTATTAATATAGTTTTTAGCATTATTTACGCAGTTTCTTTTTTTTTGGGAAAATTAACATAGTGTTATTTTTATCAACACGTCTAATGAAGTGAGATTAAAAAAATTTGTACGTAAACAAATTGATTAAATAACTAACATATGATCATTTAACTTGCATGAGTGTTCCAAGTTATTTACCATCTTTTAACTTAATTTTATGTTTACTTTTACGTCAAAAAATGCGATTTTATTCGACAACCATGAATACTATTTACCATTTAAGGAGATAAACAATTGTTTACAACAAATTAAAATAAACTAACCCTTAGTTCGTCTAATAAATAACTTTTTTCTTATCTTTTTGTACAACCATAGGTATTTTCAAAGTTTTTGCATCTCATCATAACTTATGCATTATACTTACCATCAAAAATAAACGTAAACAACTGAAAATTTATGCCGGCAGATACATACCTGAACTTGGAGGGGGTTAGCGGATATTTATGGCTCCGATACAACTCGCGTCGGGCGCAGTGCGCATGTGCGAACTTGGCCCAACCAAGCCATAAACCGCGCCGCGTCATAAATTACGTGCAACTTTGTATGTGTACGTTGAGCCTTACGTTCTCTGAATGCTGATGTTGGTGCCCTGCGAAATAAGAAATGTTTTAACACTCAAAGGATCGAGTTTGCTTGGTGTTAGGTTCTTTTGTGAGGCTGTACAAAGATGGGTAAAGGCAAGGTCAAGGAAAAACAAGTTTCAGTAGAAAGGATTAACTTTAGTCTGCAGTCAGTCAACTCTAGTCTTACCAAAAAAGAGTATAATACTTTGTAATTAACTCTCGACGAAGGTGTTATGTATTTGACAGGTGTATGTGTGTGTGTGTTCAGACTTTTACTTCTCCGTAACTTTTTTTATATTCCAAGGGAAGATTCGACGAAAATTTGTTTGCCCGTTTCGACGATATTTAGCTTCTACCACAGTTTTTGTTGTATTTGGAAGATATCATCATCTTTCGAGACTTTTCTAATTTTTATTTTTAAGAACTCGGGGATAGTTACTGAGCCCTGTTTGACGGAATTCGGAAAAGCCGTTTTGAAGATATTTAGCTTTTAACATAGTTGGTTAGATAAACCAAGATAATTATTTGATGATTCAATCGAAGACGTCTTAAACAAAGGCCAAGTCAAGAGTATAGGTGCCCTAAACCGGCAAGCATGTATGAACAACCTTATGAGAGTTAATGAAGCAAAAGAGGTGTGTCAGGATTGTAGCAAGTGGAAGTCTGTGGTTTCTGCCCACCCCTACGGGAAACAGGCGTGAATTTATGTATGTATACTAGCTTTCCGCCCGCGGCTTCGCACGTGTGGAATAACTCTTTTTCGCGGAAATTTGTTTATCTCGCGGAAACTACTCACTTTATCGTAAAATTTTGTTTGTCCTAATCCAGGGTTTGTTCTTCATATATACCAAATTTCATCCAAATCCGTTTATCCCTTTTGCTGTGATTGAGCAACAAACAAAGATTCAAACTTTCGCATTTATAGTATTAGTTGAAATTAGTTAGATAATTATTTGGTTTTAAATGGACACCTCACGAAATGTCTGTCGACGATGCTGTCATTAAAGTAAATAATTATATATCTAATAAACAAAGCCTTAACAGGGAAAAACAAGAATGTCAACATGTACTTGATTCAGTATCCGATATTTTAAAGTATTGCAAACAGTCTTGTGCTGCTTAGTTAATCTACAATCGTTAAAACGATTTTTGGTGGTAACCGTGATCCGTTTTAATGATTCTGGTTGTCCAGAATCATAGTTTTATATTGCTCAGATTGTTCTGAGCAATATAAAACTATTTTCAATATTTTAACACATCGGAATCAAAATCAACTACAGCTTGACATTCTTGTTTAACCCTGTTAAGGCTTTGTTTATAAGATATATCGATTTTCATTTTATAGGGTACCCCCTTAAATAAAGTGAATACATTTTCATATACTTATATAGATCGATCGACAAACATACCTACTGAAACACGTATACTAACAATACGTATACTACTTGCAAATATATAATAGAAACAAAAGACAAATACTTTTTAACGATCGGGTTTTATTAGGTATACTAAACTAAATATTATAGCACTTAAATTTACCTATAGTTTTTATTTAAGGAGTGCGCTGTTGTAGGTGGAGTTATCGCAAATTGCGGCTATCACATCCCATTTATCAATATGGTAGTACTATTTGAAGAATAAGAATAGTTTATTTGACCCATTTAGCGACACACACATACATCTATAAACGTGAAAATAACCACGAACACAGTGAAATTGGAACTGGATGAGTTAAAAATAATCGGTCGTCGTACCACAAAGCAGATAGTGAGTAAATAGGATTTACTTCTATCTCATACGGCAATTTACAGAGATAAAAAAAAGAAATAATGTTTCACTTATAGACTAATGTACCTACTTAGAATTAACTTTCGGTGTCGCAAAGTGGTGTCAAAGTAGGTCTCCATCTCAGCATCAGTTGCAGTCTAGAAGTAGACTACACGGACGCCGATCGGACACTAAGGTTTATTTATTACTTATTTTTATAATTATAGATTTATTACTTATTTATTAATTATTTGCAGATTTTTATAATTATATTTTATATAATGAAGTTATTTGAGTTGATCGAAAATATCAAGGTCGATAAAATATATAAATATTATTAATAATTTACGCGCGCTCCAGACCCCCACGAATCGGACCACAAAAAGTACCTTTGAAATCGGACCACGAGCGCACCTGTCAGCCATTTTAGTCGTCTACTTTATAATTTATTACTTGTAAATTCTTCTCGGTCCCGTTTTCTCTCCCTTCCATTCCATTTTCCCTCTATAAGTGTAGATTAATTAACGAAAAATATAAAGCCTAAGATCAATTAAATTATGAGGTTTATATAACCCATATTATTGGTGACAGCGCAGCTTCACCAACCCACCTTTTCTAGATAGGACTACTGTTATATTAATTTTGATATTAGTTTCTTTCTTTAGGATTGTAATTATGTATATTGACTATTTTAATTGCCATGTATATATATTTTTTTCTGTTTCTGTGTTAGACTAATTGAAATATTTGCATGCCACGGTGATGTTGGCTGAATACGGATTTCTCTATTTAAATTTAAGATCTTATAATGTAGTTTTCTAGCCAATAAATATTTCTATTCTTAAATAAATAAATATCCTTAGAGGTAGGTACATACACAACACCTTATAATCCCACGCTAAAAAACTAAGCTTGCATTATGGATAACAGATGTTTTACACACAAATACATTGTTACCATTAATTTTTGTAAATTATATATTCAGATACACGTGTCCGTATTCATCATACAAACATTATGCTCCTAATCAATCAAAATCAAAATTCAAAATCAAAAAATGCTTTATTTTGTAGGTACACAGGGTACACTTAAAATAGTCAGATTTTACATTTTTAAAGCTACTGCTTGTTCAAAAGGCAATTTTCCCCTGAGAAGAACAAGCAAGAAACTCGAGAGGTCGCTCTTTTAAAAAAAGATTTTTATATTACAAAATTATTATTTTATATTATAATATTTCATTATTAATTGTGAAATAGCCTGGTTATGCGAACGGGCTGGTTATGTCCATGATTGTTTATCATCTAAATAATCTGATATTTTATAATATGCTTTCTTAATAAGTTTCTGTTTTATAGTATCTTTAAATTTATTGAAAGGAAGATTTTGTATATCAACAGGAACTTTATTGAAAAAGCGTATACATAACCCTTTGAATGAATTACTGACTTTGTGGAGGCGACTTATGTGACCTGCAAGTTTATCTTTATTTCTTGTATTGACATCATGTTTATCACTATTTTTCCTAAATGATGCTATATTTTTTTTGACATATATTAGATTTTCAAAAATGTACTGTGACGAAAAGGTTAGAATATTATACTCTTTAAATCTGTCTCTAAGTGACACTGCAGGTCTCAATTGATAAATTGCGCGAACGGCTCGTTTTTGTAAAACAAAGATTGTATTGATATCCGCGGCATTTCCCCACAGCAAGATACCGTAAGACATCAGGCTATGGAAATAACTAAAATATACTAATCTAGCAGTATTTACGTCCGATATTTGTCTAATTTTTTTGACTGCATACGCTGCAGAGCTGAGCTTCTTCGCCAATTTATGGATATGAGGACCCCATTGTAATTTGGCGTCCAAAGTAATGCCCAAAAATACAGTGGACTCAACAAGGTCTAGAGTGACATTTTTTATCATTATATTTGTGGGCACCTCCCTGACATTAGGCAGTACAAATTTTACACATTTAGTTTTTTTCTCATTCAGTAACAAATTATTTGCCGTAAACCATTCTACTATTTGAGAAATAGCGTTGTTCACGTCGTCATAATTTAATTTTAGTCTATTTACTTTAAACATTACAGAGGTATCGTCAGCAAACAATACTATTTCATGTTTATCGTTTACAAGGTTTGGCAAGTCATTTATGTAAACCAAAAACAAAAATGGTCCGAGAATGGAGCCTTGTGGGACGCCCATACAGACTGTCGACCCTGACGATGTATTGCCACTGATATCAACCCTCTGAACTCGGTTACTCAAATAAGAATTCAGAAGGTCGAGAGCTCGGCCGGTTACACCATAATGACGTAATTTCCTGATTAAAGTGTCGTGATGAACGCAATCAAAGGCCTTGGACAAGTCGCAAAATACTCCTATTGCATCCTGCGCATCTTCCCAAGCCTCAAAAATATATTGTAAGAGCTCGACACCTGCATCGGTTGTCGAGCGGCCCCTAGTAAAACCGAATTGTTTAAATGACATTAGATTGTTACTGTAAAAATAAGTCGATATCTGATTTAATATAATTTTTTCATAGATTTTGCTGAGAGTCGGTAGTATTGAAATAGGTCTAAAATTAGAGGGGTCTGATGTACTACCGGCTTTAAATAAAGGTATGACTTTACTGTGCTTCATCAGATCAGGAAATATGCCATCATCAGTACATTTATTAAAGATATAAGCTAAGTGTGGTGAAACACAATCAATTACGGCACTAATAATTTTTACTGATAAACCATGAAGGTCGGCAGTTTTTTTCTTGTCTAAAGATCGAAATGCTTTTATGATGTCTATAGGACTTACATGATTAAATTTAAAATGGGAGTCACAAATCTCCACATTTTGTTTAAGTAGCGATTCAGCGAGTGTGGGACATGAATTCAGAGATTTTGTAGTTAATATTGGAATATTAGTAAAGAATTTTTCAAAAGCTTCTGCAACTTCTAATTGTGAAGTTAGAATTCGATCATTAATTTTTAATCGCGTATCAGGGTTACGAGTTTTAAATTTACCAGTTTCGCTATTTATAACTTTCCAAGTTGTCTTTACTATGTCCGCGCTGTTCTTTATTTTATTATTTATAAAATTTGCTTTTGCAGTGGCACACGCTCGCTTGAATATTTTCGAGTATTGCCTAACATATTCAATAAAACTTTCGCTCTTATTATATGTCCTTTCATCATAAAGCTCATATAACTTTTGCCTACTTTTATGAATTCCCACCGTCGCCCAATCACTAAAAACGAGGGAATTGTTGATTTTGACAGATTTTGTTAAGAAAACTTTATTACATTCAGTTTTTAAAATGTCAAATACTGATTTATATAATACATTAGGATCGTCACAGTACGGTAGATAATCTAGTTTCGCAGTCACTTTACTCTTATATTGATCGAGTAGTGACTCAGTTACAGGTACGTACGATATATCTCTTTTCAGCGTTTTATTAATTGCTATGTTAAAAATCGCTAACTGACCACAGTGATCTGAACTTAATTTATTTAAAATAGATTTATCACTGGGTTGTAAATTCGAGAAAATGTTATCAATGCAAGTAGCTGATGTAGAAGCTATTCTAGTGGGCACTGAAAAAAGATTAGCAAGATTATAGCAACTGAAGAAAGATTTAAGTCTTCTGGTTTGAATGCTATCTTCTAATATGTTTATATTAAAATCTCCGCAAATTACAATGTATTTATTTGAATTACTAATTTTACACAGGATTTCATCCATGATTTTCTCAAATAATTCATAAGATGAAGAAGGGGGTTTATATACACATAATACAGTAAGCCGCGCAATTTCCACACAGGCTATTTCAATAGTTCGCTCAACAGAAAGGTTTACAATGTCGAGGCGCTCTTTAAATTTAATATTATTACGAATTAGAATGAGACTACCGCCTCGTATTGCCTTCCTCCTGCTGAACGAGCTTGCAATCTGGTACTCCTTGAAGCCGAACATGAGCTCACATTGCTTATACCAGTGTTCCGTTATACACAATACATCAGTGTTAGTGCAGCTCATGAACAGCTCCACCTCTAGTTCTTTGCCACTCATACCCTGAATATTTTGGTGTACCAGATTAATACATTTTTGAATTTTTAAACCATTTTTTTTTCTTTTTTGGGGTGTGGCAACCCTTTTATAATGATTTTTTTCAAACATATTTTTTATAATGCCAGAGGTGGTCTCTGTTGTCTTATGATTTAATTTAAATTATTTGGAATGATTTCCAAGGATTTATTAATAATTAATGGCTGCCCAATAGAGGCGCCTGTTGGGTCAGTCACTAAAGTGACTGAATTTAAAATAAAATAAGATAGCATATTTGCTAATTGTCTTCTAAAATATTTGGGAAGATAATAATTATCTCCTGTCACATAAAAATATTTGGAACTAATAAATTTATTAGTGTCAAAAAAATGAAATTTATTTTCATGACGACATGTCAGAGTGTGCAAGGTTAAATTTAAATTATGTCTAAAGTCATTTTCATTTTTTATTAAACTCTGGCTAAATGGAAATGCAAACAATAAAACCTTATGAACATTTTTTAAATTATTCAACTGAGAGAAATAATTTATCAGAGTTTTTTTATTTACATTTCCCCGTCGTCCTATAAGAATTATCAAAGTAGTATTCTCTTTAAAAGTCTTTGATAAGATCTTTTTTAATATAATTGAGTAGGTGGCACCAGGCATACAGTTATTAAGTATTGCCTGTCCCATATACTGGCTAAGTCGCAAACCCATGTCTTTACCAACTTCATCACTAAACATTTCTATGTTATGTTTTTTGCCGGTTGACTGAGAGAAGGAAGTATTCTCGTTATATTCACACGGCTCCTGCGTCAGAATTATGGAGTTTGTCTGACACACTGCCGGGGAGAAATCTGTTGACGTTTTAGTCATATTAGTACAATCACATTGGTGATTATTTGTCAATGATTCAAATCTGTCATGGTTGTATTTACACAACTCCAACAGATCGTCCATGGCCAGTGTGTGCTCCTTAATTTGTTTCTGTGATAATTCATATTGCGTGTTAATATAATTTAAAGATTTATTTAGTTGTAATATTTCTGACTGGAGGCGCCGTGTGTCACAATCATAGGCATTCTGAGTTTTTTCTAAGTTTAATTGAAATTTATTTAATTCACATAATAATGCCTTTCTTTCTTTTATAAAATTAATATTTTTACAAAATACTTTATCTTTATTAATTAATTTATTTGTCTTCTTAATATATTTATTTATTTTAATATATTTTTTTAACTTATTTTTACTTGAACACTGAACTGACTTGGGTATTGACTTGTCACTGGTCAAGCCAATAGTGACAGTAGGGTGATCACGGGAGGAGATGGCAGAAATCATGGAAGGCGCAGTAGTGACGAGTTCTTCAAACAACGACTGAGTTTGACTTGATTTGAGGTCAGCATTTTGGATTTCTAATGCCGAAATGTGGTTATGGGCATCGCGTAGCTCCTTCTCCAGTGACGTAATACGTTCCAGGGCATCCTGGTACACGCTGCAGCTCTTGTCGAACTCATCCACCACTCGCTGTAGTTGGTCTCGATGGTCTGCAACCTCCTCTAATCCAGTAGACATTTCTGCCATCTCACTCTTTAAAAGTTTGTATTTATTGTTGATAGACAATATTTCCTTCTCATGATCATCTCTCTCTTGGAGTAATTGCTCACACAAGGTCCTTGATGTTTGCAGTTCTTTTAGTGTCCGTTGAAGGTTGTCCTCCAACTGACGAGTTTTGATGGACATACTACGGGTGGTCATTTTGTATTAACTGTACCTATTAAGCAAATAGTGTAGGTACAAAACACGAATGTCAACAAGGGATCGAGTGAGTAATGGTATTCGAACCCGCGAACTTATGGTATAGCAGTCAGTATTTCTAACCACACCATCAAAGTTTTCCTATTTCACTTAAAAAGCCCTTTCGCATCAGCTCTTCGAGTTTTTTTATTATATTTAGACTATTCTGAGACCCAGCAGCACAGGTTTCCATCTATTTACACATATCAAACCTTATAAGTACGTAGTTGAGACGTACCTCCCATATATTAGATAACAAAGGAAATTTCCTTGCGCCAAACGACTGAACATGAAATAAAACTGTAACTTTATCTATCTTTACAGCGAAACCGGAGCGAGTCCAACAATTCCGTCCTTACATCAAAGAAGAACATTATCCTTTCTTCTAGGCGTCGTAAACCCTTATCTGGGAGAAAGCAAGGCGAGTGAGCAGCGCAATCTACATAGCGCTGATAATGGCGAAACCAGTCAATGCTGGCCTACCAATCTTCTGGGTGCAATTGAGGAATTGTATCAAGTAATGAAAACCGTAGGTCTAGCGGCGCTGGCTGCGATACAAGTAATCTTGGAAGAACGCAGTGGGCGGTTTACGACAACGGGCGGCGAAGGCTTTTATATTTATTAAGTAAGTTGGGCTTTTGGTGGTATTAATCCACCTTTATGGAGGGGCGACCGGGCGCTGCCGGTGGAAACCAGGCCTCTGTGCTAAGATGTGCGAAATTATAAAATATCCATGGGAAAATTAAATTATACTTTCGGCAACTTTATTATTGTTCTTTTGTTCAGCGAATTCTTAATATTAGTAGGTATAAGGTAAGTAGGTTTGTATAGAGTACGCATACCTAGATTACCTATTACAGATTTTAATCGGTTATTCTTTTCGTTTCTTTACCATGTCGTGCGTGTGGTTCGCACATGTATAAATAATAGAACTAAGCCATAGTCATATCTTCTCGTGGGTGTCATAAAAGGCGAATAAGGGACTGTCCACCAAAAAAATTTTAACGGTGATGGGCTCACCCCCTGTCAGGTGTGCATATCTGATTTTTCGTGACCGTAAACCGTGGATGTTGTTTCAAACATTAAACTTTTGAACACCCAAACACTAATGTTTGGGATATCTCTGACTGCCCCATTTGGGATAAAGATCGTAACTGTGCATATTTCTTTCTTTTCCACACTACCTTCTACAATAGCACAGTCAAAACATAGCGAAAACGTGAGAGTTCCTAGTTAGGTGACATGTATGACGATAGATTTTTTGTTTTGATCGTAACTCAAGAATTTGCAACTTATGATTCGTGGATTATTCTCACAATATAATAGGAATTTATAGATACTCATTACTACCGACCCGACCGGCTGCATGCCTCACAAGGAAATTTACGATCTTTCTCTGACACCAGCAGCATTAGATGTCTGTAATACTGGTAAGTAATTAGAAAGTGAGAAAGTTGTGGTAAAAGTGGACATTTAGCTTTAGTAATTATAAATAACTTTATAAAAACGTAGGCGCTATTGAAATAGCATTACCGTTTGTGTATTGAGACTTTATTATGAAGTCTAAGTTGTATACGAACTTTTTGGTATTTGCTATGGAACAAATACTCAATCCTGGTATGTTTTCAGTCGAAGGCAGTCGTTAAGACTACGAGGATAGCTTATAGTCTGACACAAATCCCCTATTCGCATTAGATCCACGTGGAATATTAAGGCCCATACCCTCTTCCCATGAGGCTGTGGCCCAACAGTGGGGACATCCCGGAATTGAGTATTTGACATTCTTTCCGAAACCCGGAAACATTAGTATTAAAAATGCAAGAGCAAGAAAGGTAGGTAATGAAAGATTTAGACCCTTTTCAGTCACAAACGTCAGTCGAAGTAGATGACTGTAATTCTAATGTACTCGTACCTACCCAATATCTACTACCAGAGGAACTTCGAAATTATACGTATACGCGTTGGTCTACTTGTGCAAAGTTACTCTTCATCTGCTGTAGGTACCTGAAATGAGTTAGGTAAAGGTCTTCAATGCAATTTCACTATAATAACTTCTAGGTAAATTTAACCTCGAAGTATAGGTAAATATCTTGTATATAATTGGTATATGATTAAGTAATGTCTTGATACTATATTATTCATTGTCCTTGGTTTTCAATATAAATATAAAATAAAATTAGAACTACTTTGGAACCAAGCTGTAGGTACCTAGGTGGTTTGTCATAGAAACTTATGTCTCTTTTATTGCATCTCCTTTACAAAAAGCGGGGCTTGCATACAAGTTACCATACTCAGAGGGCGCGGAGATTTTATTTTACCGAAATATTTTTTTCTGCAAGGCATGGAATATCAGTTGACGTCTTTATCAGATTTTTAATTATTAACATTAATTAAGATTTAAATTATTAAAATTTAAAAAATGCGGAAAAAAAACCGAAATAAATGTAGTACATAAGACAATATATCTTTATTCGGCAGCAATAATAGTAGTTTTACATTAAATACTTTGGATATAACGGAGACTAGTGGCCGCTGTGGTCTGTTTAATAAATTGGTATAAAAGTAATGAATAACCATTGTTATTAGAAATAAAAATATAGATGCAGTCTCCTTACCCGCATTTTCTTTTTAAAATGTGTAAATTAAAAATGTGCGCAAGTAATCTCCACAAACATTAACTCAACCCTATCTATATCTACGGATTTCAAATTCTGTCATCATCATTGTTCATCACATTACTATTTACCAGACGAAATTGACCGTCTGCACTTTAGGACCTAGTCGAGTCAATTTCATCGGCATAGTTAATTCATCCCATCGCCAAGTGCAATCGGGCCCTAAGGGAGCGAGTTCGCGTGGTTGCGGCCGTATAATCTGCAATTCCATTAGTTATCCGAAGGCGACCTCGTGTTTACGGCTGCCCTGTACCCCGCTCCCCGTCCACTAATGCACCCTAAACATATGTAGCCTATCTGACAATATGTCGGATAATACAGCATACGTAATCTTGGACGAAACACTTGTGAAAGAGTAAATATTTGATAGCCTTTAAAAATATGAATTATTTGTTTTAATATGTAGGAGACGAAAAGCTGTGTATACGTGTGTGTGTGTGTCCGGTTTTTGTCCGGGTTTATCTCTGTAATGTATGGGTCAATTTGATATTTTTTTGATATAAAGACGAAACGAGGGGACAGGTTATTAGCTTTGTTTGATGAAAAGTCGATTAAGTACTGCCACTTGAACCAGAGAATTGACTAGTGATTTGTTTGCTTGAGAAATATTCTACATGCCTATAGTGTGGTTTTTAAAAGATATCTAATAATATGGGAATCAGAAGAATTCTTTCAGTTTCTCCATATTCATTAACCAAAAATTGCATACAGCTTATTTACTTAAGGTATGACCAAAGTCAAATGAAATATCTAATTATATACGTACAATCGCCCTAACAAGTGTTTCACCACCTTATTGTAGACATTTTAATTTTATTGTCATTTGCAGTTTTGTATAATGAAAATTGCTTTTCTGTTTCGCGAAAATTACATGAGTGCCTAAAAATCGAGCAAATAGCGTTTCCACATCCTTTTATTACTTATGTTATTATTACTTTATAGAGTAGGTATGCCTTATAATCAGAATACACTTGTGAAAGATGTAAGTATTACCGTTTTAAAGATAGAGCTGGAACAAAACGATTTCTTGTACTTCATCCGCCTTCGGTTTGAATAGTTTTTTAATATTTGTCATAGGTATGAAATTCCATGGCAGTGACCGGGGGAGTAGAATAGGACCAACTCTCTTTTCTCGTGGGTGTCATACAGTCAGAAAAGCTTTATAGGCCTGAATCTTAAAAATTTAATTTTCTCTGGAAATTATGAACACTTTTCGATATTTTTTTATTTAGTTACAGCAAATACTAAGTTTATCAACAAGCAAAAAGTAACATCTAAAAATATTCATGATTTGCTGAGCAAACTTAATTTGTATTATGTATGACTGTAAAGATTTATCTGTTTGTGACTGTACAAGGCGACTAAATCTAAACCTGCCCAATTCTTCCATAGAAAGCGATTCAAGTCAAGATGTTGTGGAGTTCTATAGGTAGTCCGTGTATACGTGCGATGTGACTACAGGTAATAGTAACACGAAAAGTAATTCTGTAAAAATTGATAAAAGTAATAAACCACTTTCATGAAGGACTGTACTGTTAGATAAGAAAATAATTATCCTCAAAATGTTTATCTTAATATATTTTAACGACTTAAAAATCTACATTTCAAAAAATTAATGAGTGCATCGCCGGGGTCCTTATCTCAGACGAAATAATTTAACTTTCAGCCTAAAAGCATTATTTTAAACGTTTTTTTTAGCAGGTTGCGTCACACGAGGTGGGAGCATACGTGAATGTTATCATATTTTTACGGGCTACGTGAAAACGCGCGGTTTTATTAGGGGGTGTTTTATTAGGTTTTCTAGATTAGAAGCGGGCTGTGCGGAGGTGGAGGCGGAAATGGCGGATTCCTGAGATCGCCGACACGTGTGTGCCGTATTTAGGCTATGTACACATGACAGACTTTTATATGTATTTTAAATCGATTCGACTTGTATATGGAATACCATATACACATATATATCCCTACAATGACAAGTCTCTTTATACGGGTATTTGCAATTACCTATGTTGGGTCGTATATTATTAAAGAAATAGGCGGTTGCGAAGTTCTTCAGTTTTAAAAAAAATCTTTGCAATATTAGTTGCTTTAGGTAGAATGTGCAACAGTTACAATCAAGTTGTAAATTTAAATAAGAAATATGAGAAAAACCTCAGCAAGATTTTTTATGAACTAGTAGGTACTAATCAATCGCCCGAGTCATTTAAAACTAGCTGTTCGCCCACGGCTTCGGCTGCGTTAAATAATAATGAGCGTTGAATATGATTAATTTGTTATCCCGCGAGAACAACTCACTTTATCGGGATGAAATGATTATCTCGATAAAACATATCCTATGTCTTAATCCATGGTATCTATGTACCAAATTTCATCCAAATCCGTTCATCTGTTTCGCCGTGATTGAACAATAAATAAACATCCAATGTTTCACATTTATAATATTAGTTAGAAGTTCGATTAAGATTTAAAAAACAATGTTGAAGTGTATGAACCAGACATGTCTATACTGTTTAGGTATATAATTTTTAATTTAGATACATTTGTTTTTACCCGACTGCTCCAGGAGAAAGGGTAATTTTTGTCGACTATATCGGGTGAGTTTCTTCACCGTAATGAAAAGAATAGGGCATATTAGGTAATATCAAATGCTAGGTATTGCATATAGGTACATTAGTGTTTTTTTTAAACCATCATGGAATAAAGCTTTAATTGTGTCATTTGACGGTAGCGTTTGTAGATTATTCCACATAATTACATATTTAAATTAAATAAATTAAATAAAACTTGGAGGAAATATGAGTTCCAAATAAATTTCGCCTGATCGGAACCCTACGAATCCCGCCAGTCGCATATCAATCTCCAACCGGCGCGTGGGTCTGAGAAAAAAATAATTAAACTATCTATGCCAATAACTTATATTTCACTTACCTAATATTTTTAAATTTCAAGTCAAAAACCACTACTTTGAACATTAGTTGACTATCTATAAGTGTTTCTAGTGATTGTGTTTTATACTATATACATTATCATTAAGTGAATGGAAGTAGATACGTATCTTATAAATCTTTCAGCAATTTTTATTCCGGCTGTTATATATATATATATTGATATAATTAAGTCAATTAATATGATATTATTATTATATTTATGCACGCACCCTACCTGTTTTTCTACCTACAAATGTCCCATAGCTGTGGGTTGTCTGGAAGAGATCGCATTTAGTGATAAGACCGCCTAATAATTGTGTTCTATTGTTATCATCAGAAATTATTGTAAATTATTTTGCGCAATAAAGAGTATTTATATTGCATTGTATTGTATTGTATTGTATTGTATTGTATTGTATTGTATTGTATTGTATTGCACTGCACTGCACTGCACTGTATTGTATTGTACTGTACTGTACTGTACTGTACTGTACTGTACTGTACTGTACTGTACTGTACTGTACTGTACTGTACTGTACTGTATTGTATTGTATTGTATTGTATTGTATTGTATTGTATTGTATTGTATTGTATTGTATTGTATTGTATTGTATTGTATTGTATTGTATTGTATTGTATTGTATTGTATTGTATTGTATTGTATTGTATTGTATTGTATTGTATTGTATTGTATTGTATTGTATTGTATTGTATTGTATTGTATTGTATTGTATTGTATTGTATTGTATTGTATTGTATTGTATTGTATTGTATTGTATTGTATTGTATTGTATTGTATTGTATTGTATTGTATTGTATTGTATTGTATTGTATTGTATTGTATTGTAATATGCTCTATTTTTTCCCTTACGATATAAAAACTCTACATATATCTACATATACCGGATATGTAGATTTCCTGTAGCCTAAACGATTTGTCTGATAGGATAAATTTTATGGTAAGAAATTCACTATGAAATGATTTTCCTCTCGAGTTTTTTGGGTTAATTGTTAATTAATTCAACTTTATTTTCCTTACCACCATTAAAATTACATTTTTTTTACATATAGTATAAACATTACATTCAACAATTAAATATTTATATGGAAAATGTTGCTTGGATTCTTGACACCATCTCGTAGGCAGTTTAATGGTACTTAGATTTATTCACCTACCTACTAGCTTTCTGGTTTTACAGTACTGGCTTTGCCCGGTTGATATTACTTTATCGCAGACTTTTTCAGCCTATATACTTCTATAGGTATACAAAGCTACCGCTCTGCCAATTTTCAATATACGATCGTTTTAGTGGCTTAGTCGTAGAAGTGTGACAAACAAACAGGTTATTCTCGCATTTATATATCAGTGTGGAAGTAGTATGTCATAATGTCGTTATCTTTCATATTACTCTCCCAACTATGAATACATATGCATGCAATTTGTTAAAGAATTCCAGTTTGTTATTTACCTCGCTGTATTCTTTCGCCATATAAAATTTACATTACATAAATAGTAAGAATAACTTCTTATGCAATTGTATATCCATTTCTTTATATAATTTTGTATAATCGAATAGAAATTCGGGCAGGATAAGGCAACCATTCTGCGCTATGACGCGTGAAGGAATCGGCCCGTATTTATGGGGCGAGTTATTGTTTGAAACGTCTAAGTCGTAATTCCGCCACATAAACCCGGCAGGCTTCACTTTGGACCCCCTTTCTCCATACACCCCCACCCTCTCTGATGCTGTTTTTCCCGTGCGAAATGGCCCGTTTGAAATTGTTGTTTTATGGAAGTTTTTAGTAGTTGACTTTGCCCGGGAGAAAATATAGAACGGCAATCTTTATGTACATAGGTACCCACTTCTGTTTACCTATTTACCGTTTTTATGTCCTAAAAATATTGTGGAGTAAAGTTTCTTAATCACAGGAATGCTTTAAAAACTTGACCCGAACATATCGACGGAAGATATCCCAAGAAATATTGAAAGCACAAACCGATAAAAACTCAAAATAACGACCTGTCACAAAATAATATACAATGAAATTATCTCCACCATTTTTAAAGTCAGAACGCGAGGTCGTTGCTCGAACGCGATTGGTCGCTGCATGACAGCTGGATAAAATACGCCGCTCTGCCTGCCCCGGCGCAGCGGGTGACAACATGGTGCCACTAAAATCCCCTAATGAAATTAAATTCCGTACGTTTTAGATTTGCTCGTAAATAATCCGAGTATCTAATCCACTGATTAGGTAGTGAACGTTAGCCGCTTTGTAAGTTTCAATTTTGTAAAGTGGTATTGTAGGTAGAGTCGTATCACATTGGAACTGCCTATGTATTTAATAGACTAGATATTTCATAATATTAACGAATAATCAAAATAATATATTTACTAAATAAATTCCCTGAACTAAGTTAGTCATCTGTCGATATCGGAACACGTCAGTCTATAACATCAATAAATTAACCAGACAATCGTTAGACATTTTTATGATAGTGTATAGCTGTACAAATCACGGCAATATATCTACTTAGTAAACCTTATCAAGCACGCGATGGACTCCGACTCTAACTGGGAACACACGAGACATCTTAGCACTTTTAAAGTATTTTAGATAACTGCGTGTTAGATAGGCCTGTGGGTTTAGTTACAACAAAATTACAAGTTTACGAGGGACTATATCGTCGTATAGAGGCTTACGGCACTCGTGTGGAGCACTAAAGAACTGGTTTACTGCCTTTCTGATGATTTACTGGATGCATTCCTCAAGTGCCATTGTTGGTGTTAATGTTTCAGGTTGCTGGCATAGACTACTCCATAATATGTAAATTTTTAGGCTAATAGGACTGTCGAATATTTTCTAATATCTAACATAATTGCATCAAAGAATTATACGTAACATTGCTTACATTTCACAATATAGTACTATTATTTATTAACGGTAAACTTATCTCAACAGTATACTCGAGATCAAGCCCAGCCCACCCATGATCCATAATAATAAAACGAGAGCTATCACGAGCGTGTAAGGCATAAATTAGTGAAGGAAACCGATATATCTCGAGAGCTATCATAAAATACGAGTAAATATTTTTAATAACAAAGGCTAAAACAAAATATATTAACGACCCGCGTACGGTATCGGCATGCTTATAATTCCCGATGCTACAGATTAAGCTGATCGTAATGTGAGTGGGTAATTTATGAAGGCTGGTATTTTACCCAGGGGTTCGTGAATAACAAGCCTTATGAGCCACGGGTATCGCTTTCCTTAAAACCAGTTTATATTATAAGGTTTTTTTATATGTATAGTATTTGCATATTTGTAACATTATCAGGTAATATTTTTTATTACATATAAGTTTTACACAATAGTGTAACAGCACCTCTATGATGGATGACTCAGACAATGCAATATGCGTGGCCGCATTCTATGCTTCAAGAATTTGATATTTTTGCCTTCGACTCGCTAAGAAGAATAGTCAAATAAATTCAAATGTCAATAAATCGAAACGGACAAATATAATGAACTTTGATTTATTCTAATAGTAGATATAAATTGACAGGTGCTCACAAATCATTTATTGATAACGAATACCGAATTCCATCAACCATTCATATCTCAATCCTCACCTCGTGCCTGCCTTCATAAAACCAAATTTCAGTATGATTTCAATATTTTCCTTGTGGCGCACATGCGTCCCGATTCCGTGGAATGGAATAGGATTTACGATCCAATATTTTTATGCAAAGTGCGTCGCCAAATGTGCCAACGTCGTCGGTGCCGAAAAAATACACAGCCACGTCCTTTCGCACGTAAAAAAGGATGCGACAAAATAAATATACACGGAGCCACCCTTTTTGTCCATTAAACGAGCGAAGCTTTTTCTGTTGCCTCCATAAAATGTGCCCCAATAAATATGTAAATCTACAGAAGAAAAAAAAAAGCTTCGGACTGCCGCCGCTCCGGTTTTGTGAGTTTCACTTTCGACAGCTCAAGTTAATTGCTGCAATTGCGAACATTGAAAAGATACCAGCGACCCCGGAACGTGAACGAACTTATTCGAAATCTTCCTCTTTTTAATTTCTGATGTTCTGGTACTTGTTTAGGAATGAGATTGTTAATTTGGGTTAATTTAAGAGACGTCATTTTCTTTACAATAATGTCATTAGTAGTAAAACTTTCGTAAGTAATTTACTTGCCTCCAAATTAGGATGGAAACTTGTTTAATAGGGTCTGACCCTTCATTTGCTGAAGGACCCCTTTATCTCCTCTTCGGGTTTCCTCTTTCCACTCCCCTTACGATCCCTCAACAAACTGTTGTAGAGTTGACAAAAGCCATAAAATTAAATACACGGTTATAAAACTTAGGTATACGTAGGTATACCTATAACCTGTATAATACCAGTACGGTGTTAGGCATTTATATAGGTTGGTACTTATCTACCTGCTCTAATACAGTAAAAGTAATAAAATTAAGTATTATGAAACACTGTTGCTCTGGAAATCTATGGGGGACGCCTATGTTCAGCAGTGGACGGTCTGTGGATGTTATGATCATGAAGTAAATCATTATCATCATATCAGCCGAAAGACAATGAAATAAATAAAAATCAGATATGAATTAATAATAAATGTCAATTCATAAATCATAGGAATTGTTCGTATTTTGATTGCAGCAATATTTCCCTTCATGTTCTTTGCCTCAATCGCAATTGATAATAATCGCATGTCCATTATTTATTTTCTTATAGTTGCCGCTATTCGACCTGTTTGGTGTAGTGGTTAGAAACTCTGCTGCTAAACCAAATGGTCGCGGGTTCGAATCCCGCTGGGGGAATATGTTTGTATGATGAATACAGACATGTGTTCCCGAGTTATGGATGTTTTTCATTTATACATTTATTTATTTACAAAAAAAAATGTATTTGTGTAGTTTATCAACCATCTGGTATCCATAACACAAGCCTAGATGCTTACTGTGGACCTAGATGGCGCTGTGTGTTTATATTATATTATTTATTCAATCAGTGGCGTAAGCTTTTAGAAGTATTATATTTGACTGTGTAAGTACTTACTATATAGACATTTGAAATTTATTTCTTTAAAAAATATGCATATAATTGACTAGAAATTGAAATGCGTGAGGTTTAATTTTTAATGAAATTTTTAGAATGAATATAGGTCTCTAAATTTTCTAAGTAGTAGCTCAAAATCGATACCCAGTTCCCTGATACTTTCTGAATCTGAATTTTACTACCTACTGCATGTAATTGCAAAGTCGAGAATCTCACAAGGTCTGAATGTATTCATAAATACGAACTACTTCTATAGAACAAACTTCTCTACTCGAAGAAAAACATCTGCAGCTTCATATAAAACTTCAATATTCAGACCTACAAGAGATTCTCAACTTAGCACTTAAACTATATAGTTTAAAGTGAAGTGAAGTTGATCGTTTCTGAAAAAGATTGTGTGACTCGATAAATACAGTTGTAAGGTGTGTGAGCAATAATCAATAATTAGAATCAAATATAACATAGAATCGGTCATATATAAAAATACAACAATTATAAACCTCTATTTCTCTTTCTTACATCTATCTATGATCAATGAAAAGCTGGTATACCTAAATACCTACACGTTGCTCCAAGACACGCTATCCCTATATGTACCTACAACGCGCTACTAAGGCATACGAATGCGAGGCAATGTTTGGAGCTCCATCGATCGGCCCGGGCTCAGCAGCCTACCTCAGTGGGGTTCCGACCGCTCCACATCTGCCTTCCGCATATTTAGCTACAGTAAGCCCATCTGTTACACTGGCTGAACATATATATATAATATTTAATATGGATATATCTGAAACTATGAGACGCAATGAAATTTGTTCTAAGAAACAACGTCGTTTTACACTTCTGAAACTTCAAGCATATTTTTCAAGAAGACTGAAGGCCTTCAGAGAATCAATTTAGATGCATCAAGGCAATACCAATTCCAGTAAAGCTTAAAATTTTGAAGTAGGTAAGTTTTATGTAAAGTCACATAACATTGTAATATACATTATAATTTCCTTTTTCGAAGCAGCGATAGTAGCTTGTTTATTATACTAACTGACAGATAAATGCTTAAACCCTATTATTATATCCAATAGATTTAATCTGACATTCAACATATGATATCACGATGTTATGTGATTTTACATAAAATTTACCTACTTCAAAAACTTTAAGCATTACTGAAATTGGTATTTCCTTGATGTATCTAAATTGATTCTCTGAAGGCTCAGAGTATTGATTTGGCTGAATCTGTTATAAATAATAAACGTTCTTCGAAGACTAAAAGAGTATTTTATTTTACTTTTAGCATTAAAATAAATTTATCCAGTTTCTGAAAGATCATGGTCTTCGTTTGGCAAGGTCTGTTATTTAGATACTAAAAGAATATCTTTTGTTTTTGTCATTTATAGCAATGAAATAAGTCCATAGCAACTGTGATAGAGTAAGAAGTGGTACAATGGAGCAATTTCTTTTTTTTTTTGTTCAGATCCATTGCTTCACCTGACTCACGGCCATTAAAGGTTTACACACCGCATTTATATACCTCTTGTTTAAATTTATCTCTTCGCATTACATCTCTTAAGAGCATTTTTAAAACTGCGAACGACCGCCGCGTTATGTATGTGTTAGACTAACCGTCTGGATACCTACATTTTTCTTTAATGAATTGTATTGATCGCTTCGGGCTGTAACCGGATAATTTACGACTACCCTCGAGTGCCTGCCTCGCGTGCAACTCCGAAGGTGTGTTATTTATATTCCCTTTTTTTATTTATGCCCCCTTTTTTCGCAGCTCGTAACGGCTGGCTATAAAGGGGACGTAATTTTAATTTCATGATTGGAAAGCTCGATTGGCCGGTTATGTGACTTAATGAGTTTATGGCCGCAATGAGCGGCTTATAACGGTCGTGGGAGCAACGATTTTGTGGTGCAAGGTCTTTGTAAGGTAGTGATTTTGAGGTTTGAGAATTAAATAACGCTTTTTTACTTCTTTGGGAGGTTTAAAGGTAAAATTGTATGCTTAGAATGTCGGTACAGTGGAAATGCAGTACAGTTTATCAAGATTCAGTCACATCAAACGAAGCTAAACTTTTGTATGTACAAAAATAGCGTGGGAAATGCATTAAGTTGATACTAATTAAGTAAAGAAATGAGCCTATTTAGTTCAACTGACGACATGTTCTTCGCTTCAACGGACGATTATAATCTTCGGTGATAAGGGCCACACCAAACGACAACATTTTTGAACATTTTCGTATATACCTAGTACCTATAGGCTAGCTTTACCCCCGCGGCTTATTATATCCAGGGTATATTCTACCTATATACCTACCAAATTTCATCCAAATCCGTTCGTCCATTTCAACGTGATTGAGCAACAAACTAACATGCACACTTTCGCATTTATAATATTAGTTAGATTAGATGCCACTGTGATTATTTACCATTGGAAAAATCATCCACAACATAATCCAACCTCACACTGAATTTTAGTTATCTACTCTTTAGAAGCGACCATACGAAAGTGCAATAAATTGAAGTTACTCTTTAGGAGCTTCTCTTTATATAGTTCAATAAAGGTGCACAAAACCACCACTTGAGAAAGTTTACAAGCAAAGATAACGAGTTTTCTATGAGAGTGCTGATATTCTTCATAAAGAATGATACTTGTTACCTATGTTTCAAATCTCACCATCTCACGCACGGCGACAAAAGTCCCATATTAAAGCGTATCTTCATATATAAAAACGCTCTTGAATGTTGTTTCGAGGACTGCAAATTAAACTGAAACCTTTCATTGCCACGGCGTAATAAAAAAGATAAATCGTCGACTTGCACGCCCTACGATTCGATACACCTCGCTTTTTGTATCTTCGTACAAAGTCATATATTACGAACCTACATATACAATATATATACAACCGGCCTATAGGAATATAGATATTATACCTCGGTACCTACATAGGAGTACGTATCTTTTTTGTCAGGATTTGAGTCAAGGAGTTCCTGTATGTAAATGTTGCTCCAACTACACATAACAACAAAGTAACCTTTAAATCATAAGTCATAACATAACTTAAGCTGTTTTTTATAAAATCTGCTAATAAAATGTAGAAATCCTTTTCGAGACGAGGTAAAAAAGCGGCAAACGCACTTGATTTATACCTATCGCCTTCTGAGCGCAAGTTATGTCGGCACTTATATTTTTTACTGAAATATTCGCAACTTTGTAACATAGGTACCCATATTAAATATGGCGCATTAAATCGCATAAAGAAAACAGTGTTTTCAGTAAAATAGTTGGAATAAAAAGAAAGCTGTAAGAACGTCGTAACTTCGGACATAAAGTTTGTGAATGCTTTGAAAAGAATCTATGGCGAGTGAATTGTTAATAAAGATATAGAGCGAGCAATACATTACGGGACATTAGTGACGTTTTATGGACAGAATAATGGCCGATCAGTTGAATGCACCCGTATCTATAGATACAACGGCGATGAACTTATTTCCCTGCAATTTATCAAATCAAAGTCACATAATGATTCCTATATTTTACCCTTGTTACAAACTTGCAGACAGTATAAAGATTTATCACTCGCTCTAAAAAATATCCTTTACCCGATAACAACTACAAATTGTAAGGGTATGTTGCAATATTTAAAATTATTAATTCCCAGTGAAATTTTACATTTCCACGATTTTATTTAGTTTGTGATGATGTAGATACCTACTTACTAATTCAGCTACAAATTATTGGGATACAAATTATAATTATAGCTAAAACGGTATCTGCGTATGAGCCATCAGTCTCTGCGTATGAAAAATGAGTATTCCAGCTACACGTTGACGCAGAATGCGCACCAAAAGTAATAAACTACAATAGTACTTTTTTTTCCTTTTTTTGACATTATCAAAATAGCTGAAATCCCATATGTGTAATCTGGCATCACGGTCGTACTACGACGTTTTTGTCTGGTTTTGAGAGAAGGCAAATTTTTTGAGAGTTATTTGAATGGTTTCATGGTAAAACAAGAAGAGATTATGAACGAAACTACCGAAATAGTTCACCTCATTTTTCGAGCTCTATTGTCGTCCAAAATTTCAGAAAATCTTTTCGTATAGGAGGGGGTCTACTCGGACTTTTTCTTTTCCAGTTCGCTGTGTCAATTATAAACCAATCGTCATTATTTTACTTTGGTTTTATATAGTTGGATATCATAAGTTAGTACGGGACGCAAGGAACGTCTGAAGTTGAGCAAATATAGGATTGCTAACCCCCCCCTTGAGAGCAGACCCCCAGGTAACTCTTAGATGAGCTACGAAAGAAATTATCATATTGCGGCCATTTGCTCAACAATTTGCATTGATAACAAGGTATTATAAGATATTATAAATTAAGAACTGTGCATACACACTGAATTTTCAATTAATTTTGTATTAGAAAATACAAACACACATTTCAAATTTTTCAGCTACTAATATCTATAATTATTTGTTCCTACTTTAGGCTATATTCAATATAGCGAACTCAGTAGATATTATAATACATTTAATTTCTTACAGTAGGTAAGTACTTATTATATCGTGTGTTTAACGTAGCTTCAAATTTCGTATTTTATTAACCTCCTCCTACTCCTACTTAATTATAATAATATATACATTATGTATATATAGTTAGAAATGATGCCACGGTACCTATCTCAACCGGGCCATAAATGTCTTGGCCAGGATAATATTTTACGACAGGCTTATGCGATCTGAGAGGCGGGGTGCGTCGATCCTTCTTATCTCCCATACCTACACATGTGCAGTGACAGCCAAATTTATCGACTTAAAAATATCCTCCCAAGATTAAAAATAATAGATACCGTACCCGAGCATCCGACCCGACTGGCTCGATAAAATATTATTTTTGGTTACAAAATACACGGAGCGGTTTGAATTTATTTATATTTTTTACAGTTCTAGATCATAGAGTAGATAGTGGAATTCATTAATTTAAATTTTAAATTGCATTAAATACTTTTGGTCCTATTTATAAATTCAACATATCTTAAGTAATTTATTTATTTATACTGTGCCTATGTAAATGAAAAAAGTAATGTTATACTGTGTTGAGTTTGTTTAACTAATAAGAATTACTTTTTAAATGGCACGAACAACTTCGTGAGTATGAGTTCTCGAGATTGCTACTCGTGTTTTCTTTAAGAATAAAAGAAAAATATTAGTAAATGAAATCCATCTTACATGTCAAATCACTCTTAGAGATGCAAGAGGTAAATAATCTATTTATGTATGCATGTAGGTAGGTACTTAACATGACACGTTGGGGGAAATAAGTACCTATTACCTAATTAAAATGCATCGAAGTGCCTTCCGTTCAAACTGTTACATTTCCAGAGTACCTATTTCCTCAAAAACTGTGAAAAATAACACTAGCCGCAAAACGGATTCACGGGTAAACGACGAGCGGCTGCGACAACAAAGACAAGCCGTACAGGTATATGTGATCTTTACATAGTTGCGAAACTAGAAGCTCTGCAAGTTATATACAACATACACCCGATACCCCAAATAAGTCTAAATTTAAATTAGGTTATATTACATCATATCTCATCACATTCTATAGAAGTCCAGTGCTATAAAACTAGCGTATCTCAGATGGTTTACTCATGAGAGAATTTGCCCTAATTGCCTGTCATTTTGGCATAAGTCCTGGGGATCAATCGCGCTATTTTATAACGGTTTTACCGTTCGAACGGAACGTTTTTGGTTTTGGTTTAGCTTTAGTTTAGGTGAAGTAAAAAATGGTATCGCGCTTTTTTTTGTGAACGATTTTTTTTATGCACAATGGGTTCGTACTTGACCTCAATCACACCTGATGTTAAGTTAAGATGAGGTCGAAGGTGGAAGCGTACTGACCCGAAAACCCCAACACATTTGGGGGACTGGCTATCTTATCTCTGACAACCGGAACACAACAATGCTATTAACATTGCTGCTTGGTGGCAGTTTTAGATAATATGGTGGTAACTAGCCAGGCGGACATTTAAAATGCCCTACCACCAATCAAACCGAGTACTTAAACATGTACCCCGCTGGGGATCGAACCCGCGACCCCCGAATCGTAAACCCAATGTTGTTTACATTGAGCCACGGAGGCGGTTAAAGATTATATCGTTGACGCTACCAAAGTAAAACCAAACCCATTTTGATTATTAAAAGAAAACTAGTTTAATTTCGTTCAAATGATTAGCGCGATACGAATTGTGCTTAAGTAACGTTTTTGGTTATGGTTTAGCATTGGTATTAACGTTTAAACTTAACGCAATCGGCAACCTGAACTTTATTTATTAACCACAAGACGTCGTCGATTGCCCAAAATAATCTGCCCAAATAAATCCAAATCAAATATATTTCCTTTCGTAAGTTATAAATATACTATCGGAAATAATGATGACTTTTATAAACAGTAAATTTGTGATACCTAATTAGACTGAATATCGCCGAGCGGTTTATGTCCGTGGTGAGTCTGAAATTTTATAATAGCATTTACAGAACGACCGATTGGAACCTGTCTGTATCCAGCGGCCTCCTACGACCAGATCCAGATCATCCGTCCACCATGCTACGCTTACCCTTGCGTGGTCTCCACTCTATGGGTTCCCAATTCAACAATTTTTTTAATGTATATTTCATTTATTTTCTGATATATCTTCATGATCTCTTATAAACTGGTGAGGATTTAATGGCGCCCGTGATCTATTACTTCTACAGGGTAGGGTAAAATATAAACTAAGCTACAATACATTTCACTTTTTTAATGCACAACGGGTTAGCACTGGACCTCAATCATACCTGATGAGGTCGAAGGTGGTTGCGTACTGACCCGGAAACCCCATCTTATTTGGGGGATTGGCTATCTTATCTCTGACAATAATTTTGATCTTTAACTACTAGTACATCATCGACAGCCTTACACGTCTCCATCTGTTGGGGCACAACCGCCTCTCAATGGGAGAGGGAGGGCTATAATACACCACGCGTGCCCAGTGCGGATTGGTAGCCACATGGCAGTCAGTGTTCTTATAAGCCGCCCCAGTAGGCCTCCGACTTGGCTTAACTACTCGTCAGTGGAAAACAACCGGGACCGACATCTAACAAACGCCTCGAAGCACGGAGACACTCCTATCAACTTGCCACTAGTGGTCACCCATCCAAGGAATGACAGCTCCAGATATTGCTTAACTGTGGTAATCGACAATGAATAGCGAACGCGACTGCGCCACGGTGCTCCTGAAACGTACAGTCTGAACCAGATAAATGTTAGTTACCGGTATAATAAAAATTAAGTTTTCTCATGAAATCGTGAATGTTTTTCCCATGTGTAATTCCCATCTCATCCCTAAGGAAACATAGTCGAATTCGATGAAAAAAATTTAGATTAGGTACCCTTACAAACCTCCTTCAGTATGAAATATAGCCCTTCGTGTACCGACTACATATTCTTCATGTTTCTTGATTTTAATGTAGGTATCAGGTGAATATTTACAGTGGATTTAAATTATTGAAAATAAATTAAATGATGACTTTAAATTTTTTGACAGAACAAACAATAATGAATACCACATATGCGGCATGACCCTTTTGGAGGACATTTTTTATTTATAAATATTTTTTCTTTCAATTTCTTAATAAGTAATATAGTTGTTTGTATTTTAAATAAAGACAATAACTAATACATCTATTTTCTCATACCTATATACAGTTTGTCAATGTACCTAGTAATAATTATATTCTATTCTGGTACCTACATGAAAGCCATTTCAATTGAAACTCGCACCTGTTTACAAAAGGCTGTATACAGGGCGTCCCAAAGTTATGGGACATGAAGGGGAAGTACCTTAAATATCGTAGATAGTGAATTTTGCTCAAAGAAGACTTTATGTTATTTTTAAAAGTTAGTAATTCTGCATTCATAGATTTTCTAAAAATTATTTGCTTCGGCTGGGAATCGAACCGACTCAAATGTGAAAAAAAAAACACCCTACTTTTATGATGCCAATCGAAAGAATAGCTAAAAAATAATAACTCTGCCTAAGTAACATAGTATTTTAAAAGAAAGGAACAACGTGAAATTAATCATTTTAATCAAATAAAAAACATACATGAAACTGCCGTAGTCAATTAAGTAGGTATTTTTTTGTAAATTAATTAATTAAATGCTCAAAATGTGATCCCTCTTGTCTTACGCAAATCGCCAATCTTTTAATGAGCCCGCTGCCTGTTGATTTTCTAATCATTTTATGGTGAACACTCGATGTGATATGGCACAATTCTGTTTGCAACTCGCCTACGTTCTCGTATCGCTTTTTGTATAGCATATCTTTCACGTATCCCCAAAAGAAGAAATCACTTTAGCAATAAATAACTTTCTTGAAATTTGACTCAATCATTTTATGTTGTTCCTTTCTTTTAAAATACTATGTTACTTAGGCAGAGTTATTATTTTTTAGCTATTCTTTCGATTGGCATCATAAAAGTAGGGTGTTTTTTTTTTCACATTTAAGTCGGTTCGATTCCCAGCCGAAGCAAGTAATTTTTAGAAAATCTATGAATGCAGAATTACTAACTTTTAAAAATAACATAAAGTCTTCTTTGAGCAAAATTCACTATCTACAATATTTAAGGTACTTCCCCTTCATGTCCCATAACTTTGGGACGCCCTGTATATAACGATATGAACTTGCATAATTAAGCCTTCAAATACAATATAAGTATACATACCCCACACACATATTCTTTCCAGTGTAGGGACACATGAGTATAAGGTTCTAGGGTCTTATAAGCACAGTATACATAGTTGGTTCAAGTTACAGTTACAAAATTCTAAGTCGGTATATGAAGTTTCAATCGCTGTAGACTTCATTTTAAGAGGGTTTATTCTGTCCTAATTCCGGTCTTAATTTATCTAATGATATTTTTTGTTTATAAGAACAACATAAAATCGCTCTGGTCTGCACTCGAGAATCCTATTTATTTATTTATTTTGGCTCACCAACAGAGTACATACATTGCATCTTACAAAATCATTTAAACTAAAATTTTCTGGTCTGAACTCCAATTACAGACGAGCACAACACTCAAATGCATGTAGTACGATAACACTATAAAACTGTAGGCATAGAATTTTAAACTATAAAAAAGAATTTTGAAAGTATCTTAAATAAGTTTGGGTAGGTTAAATAAAATATTTACAAAATTTTACTACTAACTACTTATAACTAATTGTGTATAAAGGTGATAGGTACATTTACACTGAACACTAAAATATAATAACAAAAAGCAGATACAGTAGGCGAAATCAATCGTCAGTCGATGGAATCTTCATTATCTTTCGACTAAATATGGGGAGGATTTAGGTAAGCTAATTACAAAAAATACCTAAATAGCTAGGATAACGATTATTTTCCTGAATTCACAATAATAAAAAAAGTGGCTGCATTTATCAATAGTTTGAAATTCACAAAAATAACCGTAATTAATAGGATTAATCTCGCAGGGTATTCAATACAAACTTTCAAGTCCAAATTTTTCGAAATGAGTAAATCGATTCTAATGAAACTTTAGACGCATAAAACAGGTAGGTATAGATCTAAAAAGTGAGTAGAGAACATTTTCGAAAAAGAGCATTGATACTAAATTAGAGCGATTTAAATTTTCCATTGCAACAGAAAAAACGCAACATGTTCTTTGAAATTAGATATTTTGAAAATGTTTACTGCTAACTTTTTAGATCTAGGTATATATCCTAAAGTTTCATCAGAATCGTTTTAGTCATTTCGGAAAATTTGGACTTGGTTTGTATGGAATGACCTGTGGGATGAGATAAACCCTCTTAAAGCCATTCAGGTATTATTTATAATTTACGCTATTTAGAACAATATTTTTGATTTACGCTGTATTTAAAAAGAAATCTTAATTCCAATTCCTTTCTCCTTACATACATAGATAAATTCTCAATTGTTGAAATTCTCAAAAGCTCAAAAATCTGCATCAACCTTCAATATTCACCTACATCATAAAAATTGAATGATTCAGGTAATTGTAATTTTCTCTTATTTATATACCTAAGTAAGAATCTTTTATTAATTGTATAAAAAAATGTTAAGGTAAACTATAATGTTTTATTTATGAAATAGCTATTGGTTATGTAAATAACCAAGAAAAAATAAATAAATGTACAAGTTCCTTAATTGTCGGTAGGTACTCTGTATCTACTTAACTTACTGGATTTTTTTAGACGGACTGTCCATGTGCCTTTTTTACGGACGGAACCCCAAAAATCGAGTCGGTCCCGCAGCCGCTCATCGCCGTTACAACTTATAGCACTCAAGCTCTCACAGGTCTCGAAGTGGCAAGATGTGTTCCGACGCCATTACAGATAAAGTTTCCAACTAGCTCTACACAATCAAGACAAATTCCCTTGATGAAGCTGTTTGCTGTATACTTTTTGTTACTCTGTTTACTACCTTTTTAGTCCAGTAAAAAGACGTAATTTTTGTAGTGTGATTACCTATGATTCCTGATTGAAATGTACCTGATTTTTTGTAGAAGGATAGAGTACTCATCAGTAATAGAATAAAAATATTTTCGAATCATTCTATACCTTGCTTTAGGTATAGTATTGGCATTTAGTTATAAAAAAACCTACAATGTTAAATTAAAGTTACCACAGTGGCCTTCCGCCACATTGGTACAATTTCCGTATTTGTACAAATGCATTGGAAGTCCAGATTCATACAATTTTTAATAAATGAGTTTCCTCATTTGTACAAATTATAAATTTTTCGCTAATTAAAGAAAAACTGTTTTTTTTGTGAACTTCATTGCGTTGTAGAAGATGCTAAGATGTCTTAAACAATTTTCTAAAAAGTAAACAATGGCTACTTTATATTTTCTAAAATAGTTTATTAAGGCATGATGGGTATGCCGTCGGTGAAATTTTTCATAAACACAAAGAAGTTATTGATCGATTTTTTTGGAAATAGTTATGCAGGAGTTCTAAGTATCTATATTCTCCGGCACAATGAAATTCACAGTGATAGTTTTAATCAATAGTCTATCTATTATTACTAAACACCTATACCTAAACCTAAATATCTAAACCAAGCTACTGATTTATTAGAAAACATTGTTATTCTATCACTGACAGGTACTTTATCCATGTGCAAAAAATCACGGGCTTTAAGATTATAGGAAATTAAAAGTGTATTCTTACTGTACTATTTGTGTACTCAATCCAACCAACCTGGAGGTTAATTGAGCCAATGTCAAAGGTAACAGAAAATAAAAATTCGACTGACAATGTGTTTTGGTTATGACAACATCATGTCTTAAAATGAGAACTATAAAGGAATTTTAAATTACAACTAACTTATTTGTCGAAAATAACGATGTCCAATGAGGAAACGTCGTATTGCCGAGCGAGCAATGCACCAACCAATCACAAGTCACAACATAATTGGTGATGATATCGATGGAGTTACACAATAGCCCCGCTCTGGTTCGACTTGTCGCTTCCCTCGTTAATATCCACTTTTCGTTTGCCACCTCCTACGTACCTATAGTATTATTCTAAATTATTATATAATTTTGTGCGGACGAAATTTGTTTCTAATATGGTGTTCATCATTAACAGCCTTACACGGCTCCACAGGGCACAGCCTCCTCTCATTGGGACATTGTATGGACCATAATCCACTTTCCCACCACCACCATCCAATTGGTGGATTGTGTCAGACTGGCGGCCACCTGACAGTCAGACGATTTGGGTTAATGACTGCCTTCACATTACCGGGACCTACCATGTAACATGCGCTCCGAAGCACGGAAACATTCATATTAAAATGCCACTAGTGGTCATCTATACAAGGGCTGACCGCGTCAGACATTGCTTAACTTCTCTAATCGAAAACTAATATCGAATGCGACTGCGTCACGAGTGCTTCGAGCTCTCTAATAGTTGTCATAAAATTGTCACACGCTTTTGATTGTTCTTATAATCATTGTGTTATAACCATAATTACAAGACTCCTAATTTAGTGTGGCCAAAATTACGTATAATGCTTCTTCAGCATTATTCGTACAGAACACAATAATTACAAAGCATAAGCAGCATACAGGCATTTGGTTTTTGGGTTAACACAAAAAACTAACATTGAAGACTGAGACGGGAGTTTCAGGCGCCTTGGCTTTCTGAACCTAACTTATCCAAGATGAACCATCTTATTTTTTGTATGACAGCTAAGGTACGAAGCTAATAATTTACCTTTAAATAAAATCAAAACCATCATAAAACAGACATTATTTACCAAAGGCTATTATAAAATTTCTAATTATCTGGATGATAAGCAAGCATGGACATAGACCGCTCGGCGATATTCAGGATGTAATTATACAATATAATATAATTGTAACCCAAACTTATTTAAAAGAACAACCCTTGAGTTTCTTGCTTGTTCTTCTCTGGGGAATCAGCTTTGTGAATGAACAATAATGTCAAAAACTTTAATAATAAGATAAAAAATGTGAAAGTGATAATTTTTATCCTACGAAATAAATATTTTTTGATTTGATTTTTGATAATGCCCCACGGTCGTCATCAACCTACTTAAATATCAAAGGTTAAAACTATGTTACATATACCGTCTGAGCTTACCGACACGGAGGGCATTACTAATCGCGTGGCTTTTCATTACTAAATTGGTAATTCAATACTATTATTATGTAGGTAATAAATAACACAATAAAGTATGGGACTAAACCCATTTTAACTTATTCATTAAGTTATTATTTTTTATCAATTTTCAAGCTTAATTTGAGGAGGGCAATGCTTATCGTGACCTCATTTATAATTACTTGCGGATAACTATGCTGCAAGTATAGGTATAGTTTCGTGAAATCAGGAATATAGGTATTTTGTTACTAACAGTTTATTTATAATTATATATTGGGTCTTTATCGATGAAATTGGAGTTTTTTTTCTTCGTTAATCATATGTAGTACCAATTCCTGCGATTTTCAAAGCTGTATCCAAATTTGTTTTTTATTTGGAAAATGGAATATTATTTCAAGGTTTCACATAAAATATTATTTCATTTGTGGGCTAAATCACATAATAAAAAAAAATTGTACAGATCTCTTTTCATGTGCTTACCATAATATTTCTATGATTCGCTGAAACTTTTATAAAGCGGTTACTTTTAAAAATTAACGCTGCCTATACTTAACTTAATGTTAGCCGATAGCACACACACAAAGTTTAGCTAAATTTGGATTTGCCGTTCCCAAAAAAAAAATCAAAAATGTTTGTATGGAGTAAACAGTCTTAATGAAATTCTTCATACAAAACGCCAATTACATAGGTAAGGACCGAATATATGCATTTAAATCATTACCGTTTGGGTGTTCTAAACGTTATAAGTTTAATGTTTTACACAATACACGGGTTCACCTTTCGAAATTTACAGAAATATCCATATGAGAGGTGAACCCATCGTCGTTAAAACGTGCAAACTTTAGAAGTTTATTGGTGGAAAGTCCCATAGTCGCCTCGATAATCAATGGAAGGGTAATTGGTTTTATTTACTTTACGTGCACTAATATGTGTAACTTTATTGTTGTAAGATAAACGTACTTTATTTATGTCTAATCAATACAAAAATTTATAGTAATTATTTTTAAGGCGATATGCCTTCAAATTACTTTTCAAGCTTATGTCATAAGTACCTACATAAAAGTATATGACAAGGTTATTTATCCATATCTCTATAAAGTGGAAAAGAGATGGAAAATATAGAAAGTGATAAAAAATAACCACATTGTTTAACTTGCCATATACATACATACATAACGTCACGATTTCTATCCCAAATGGGGGTGGTCAAAGATATCCCAAACTAGTTGTTTTTGATTAAAATAAATAAATTAATAAATAAATTACATTGAATGATTGAATAAATAAATTGACACTATCCGGAAATAATATATTTGTTCCAAACATTAAGAGTTTAATGATTGAAAAAAACATCCACGGTTCACCTTATGAAATATATAGAAATGCACACGAACCAGGGAGTGAGCCCATCGCCGTTGAAACATGCAAATTTATACATGTGTTTTGGTGAAAAGTCCTTTACCCACCCACGAGAAGAGACGGGTTGTTTCTATTTTATTTGAGTGCCGAAACCACACAGCACAGTCTCTTAGTCGCCTTCTACGACGCCCACGGGAAGAGACGTCCTTCCTTCCTTCCCATATACATAAGGGAAAAATGGTCAGACGTATCTCTAATAATTAAATCACCAAAAATATACAAAACAACCGATTTCAATAAGATTCCACTCTATCTCCGGAGCGCATCATCTGCCGTCGTACCACGTGAGAACTTTTGTGTTCGATCCCACGTAAGTGCCCTAGAAGTAAGGATAAGGTCTAATGTGGTAGTGGATATACGTTCGAATCACCATAATTTACTTCTAGGGCGCTTGTGATACCAAATTAAGCGATTGAACGCAAGCGAAGTATCGGACACAATTTTTTTTTACTTGGTACGGCTGCAGATCTTTATCAAATGTACTTATATAAATAAATATCTTTGCACATATACACACAGCGCCATCTAGTTCCACACTAAGCAACTAGACTTGTATTATGGACACTAGATGGTTGATAAACCACACAAATGCCTTTTTTTTGTAAATAAATAACATATATAAATAAAAACATCCATACCTCGGGAACACATGTTTGTATTCATCATACAAACACATGCCCCTAGAAGGATTCGAACCCGCGACCTTTTGGTATAGCAGACAGAGTTTACCATTACACCAAACAGGTCGTTAATATGTCAAACTATCAAACTATCAAACTAAACCTAGCTAACCTATTTTTTTTTTTTTTTGACGCTGGGAAATGCGTTCCGCATACTACGCAGCTCCTCGGGGGGGAGCTGCGCAGTTATGTGGGACTCCCGGGCGATTGCCCGGTATACCCACTAAAACCCAGCGATGAACCCTCTGCGTCTTTGAAGGGCGGTGCAGGCTCCCTGACGAATACCACTGCCACCGCCCCAAAAACCTAGCTAACCTTGCTAAACCGTAGGTGAGCGTTATACATTTTATGGAGACAATAGATTTAAATCAAGTCTTATTAAATCGACTGTCTGATAGACTCTATCTACCGTATAAGACAGAAAGCAGTATTGCTGCAAAATATGTCTAATTGTGGCAAAATTACGATTGTGATTTGTAACATATAAAAAGTAATAACCATAAACTTTACGTTTGAGTTACCGTACAGTAGCTAGTCCATTAATGTGTGTATTTTGCGCATGCTGTTTACAACTAGCTACTATATAATAAGCTCATCTTTTATACATATTTTTAGCCAAAAATTATGTTTTTGAGTTGGTAGATGTAAGGTATACATTATTTATAAGTTTATACATACCATAAAACAGCGTATAACTGGGTCGCAAAGCTACACTTTAAACCGAATCACTTGCAAAACAGCTGACGATACCAAGCCTGTCTGCAACATCTAAAAGCACTTCGAATACATTGAATATTATTAATTTATAAACGATATAGTGACTACACTCGGTTGTGTTCCAAATTGGACTAACAGAGGAGCTGTGGGCTCACCAGTTGACGACCAAGTTATATGAGCCGCCAATAAACCAAACCGCATCTATTATTCCGCTCTGGATATGGCCTGGCCTCGACAGCTGACGGTGAATTTTAAACAAGCTTTATGACCCAACATATTCGTGGCTGGTGACCTAATTTTCTTATATTGCTTTTACATGAGCGTTAATTTTAATTGGGATCAACGTTGTTCGTTGTTAAGTAAACTGACCGTACAGTTTTACACAAATTGGATAAATAATGTAAAAAATAAATAAAGAAGATTTACATTTACAATAAAGATTTGAAATCGTCCATTAAAATGTATCTTAACTATCACTAATCGGGTGCCTATTCCTTGAGCAAACAATCACTGTCTTTTAATAAGCATTTGACACCTTCACGTAAGTGCGAAGTGTCTCAGAGAGACCGCGGTGTGTCACAAAAAATTTGTACAACAAACAAATATTTAATAGCAAATATAGATCCTAAAGTTCCATACACACTAAATATTGGAACATGAGTTCGTTAAGCCGACTCAAAATGATGTAACAAAACGTGCAAACATACTGTGTGTATCTGACTTATTAACAGATCCTCACTACGTATTTGCTTCGGGTGAGAACGCCCTATTTGCCCTAAAATTCATGAGCAATAGTAGAACTTAAAGCATTGTATTAGAGCTGGAAATTGAAAATATGGATCTTTTAAATTGCATTCAGATGATGGTCAGCGTTTATTGCACCCAAAGCAATTCATCCAGAGTTAACGTTTGACTAATTTGTGAATAAGTATTATAGAGGCGTCATAAAAACTGACCGGTTATAACGGTCGATCAGCTGATGAACCTTGTACGTAATGAATGAAAGTGATTTAACGAAACCTAATTATCTACTAGACAGTATTGAATTACAATTGGTCGTGGTGGAGGTAATGAAGATTGATTTTAAAGTGCTAATGTAATTGAAACGGGTAAGAAATAATGTTACCTTAGGATTAAACATAACTTTCGGGAGCTTGTCAATTCGTCGCGGCACTAAACGCACTTTCTTTTCACTTTCGCTGATAGATCATCATTTATCTGGTTTCAGTACACAACAAGAACGTGCAATTCCACAGAAACCGAAACTTCGACTGACCAGCAATCTGCGTGCTCACCTTGAACTTCGTTTTCACTTTTCGCGTTCAAATAAACGCGTGTTTTATTGTTTTGCTCAATGTTATGCAAATGTATATCAGCAACGGTAGCCCGTTTATGGAAGGGTTTCCTAAAAATAGGAAAAAAATGAAAGTGAAAGCCAACTGGGGGCACATTGTGAGTGTCGTCACGCTTCCTCTGCACTATTGTCGGGATAAATATTTACGTTACGGCATGCAAAAGAGGTTTTTACAACAGCTACCGAATTGGCTTTGTTATTTAAAACAACAACCCTTTTGGCAGCTTTTGGTGTTCATTGTTTGTTGATCTCTATTATAGGAAGGCCAGTTGTTTGCGTCTAGAGTTATGGGTGCTAAGAACAATATTTCTGAGACACGAATAGGTCTAATTCTGTTAAATATTATTTCAAAGTCGTAATGATTACGACACACGACAAACAGAATGGTAGCCTCCCTAGTAGTGTTAACTAGTGTAAATAGCCTAATGACATAATATTTCTTTGAACTGAATGACGTCTAATTAAACGTATCTCTATTGACTCCATTTAAATAATCCGTATGAGGCTGCGGGTTTGATACGGCCGTGTGTAAAATAAATTCGACAAGTATTTCTCATTTGTAGATCTTACCTAAAAACGTTGTTTCTGTTCTTGTCTCTTGATAGTTTGCTGCTCGTTCTCCTCTGGGGAGCCTTGTGGTGCCAGTAATGTCAAAAATTTTAATATTAAGTTACAAAATGTGATCTGCTCAAGTAATAATTCTATCCTACGAAATAAATCTTTTATGAGTTTGACGCATTAAGGACATATTTAATGTTACAATGCGATTTATTCTAATGTCCTTCACTGCACTGCAGGCGGATAAAATATGATAGACATATGGATCTTTAAAAGTTTAAGAGTACCCCTAGTACGTTCAAGTTTCCGTAGAGTCAGTATGTATATAGGTATACTCTTTTCAATGGTATATTATCATTATCCGGTTCAATTGAAATAACATATTGCCCCTATCTGTGTTTGTGATCGCTTTTTATTACGAAACAATAAATCCAAACTAAATTAGAACTGATTGAACATATTCACAAATGTCGCGATCTTTATCCCAAATAATTAGAGATAGATTAAACAAGCGTTTGGGTGTACCAAATATTATCACGTTTCAAACAACTTTCACGATTCACTTTGCGATATACATATACAGAAAAGCAGATGTGATAGGCGGATGGGTGAATATTGTAGGTACCTAGTACGTTTATTAGAGACTTACGCCTCTTAGGCTTTTAAAGATATGTGCTCATTATGTCCACCATTAATCCAGTGTTTGGAGATTTTATTTATTTACTTATTTAAATATGAACTCTTCATAACATGACAATGATGTAAAAATCTATATGCCGAACTATAATGTTTCAAGTAAAAATTTATAAATGTGTTACAACTAACTTGATAAGAACCTTAAAACTTCTAACATGTTGGCCTAACAACATGGTCTCTCGGAATTCTAAATATTCCAACAATGTTACTGACTGCATGGTACCTATGTAGATCCATCAACATGTAGAGAGCGGTAGCTGGCCGGTATTAAACTTTACGAGGGGGACGCGAGACGCCATAAAACTTGAGATAAATCCAATCGGGGCCCAAGAAAAACAATCCACTTCGGGAATTACTCAAGATAGAGAATGGAGATGGATTTAGGATTTCTATTGTCTGCAATACCTAACTTTTATTGTTAGCAGGACAACTACCGACGTTAAAGTATTGTAATATACTTTTAAAACAGCATACCGTGCAACTAGGTATGTGGTTGCTGGTGGTGGGATAGAATAGGACCAATTTGGCTCTTCTGGCGAATGCTGTAAAAGGCAACTGAGGGTTCGCGTTGACTGTCGCCTAGTAAAGGGAAATATGACACGATTGATGACACAAATAATAAGAATAAGATATATATCAGTCACAGGATGTCCACTACTGAACATAGGCCTCTTCCATAGATTTCCAGAGTGAACGGTTGACAGCCTTCCCGCGACCTTCATTATCATCCATCCACTTTGGGGTGGTCGGTGAATGGTTTGCATCTAGGACTTTAATGCCCCACTGACTCACTATTGCTTCAACTTACCAATTCGCTGGACTATTTCCTCATTGAAGATTCGATCCTAGTGTAGGGCCAAGCATCTCCCTCTCCGTAGCTTGTTGCGTAACTTCCAGTTTAGGTACTTATGAGGCCCATAGTGAGGGACCACATTTCAGTGCCATAAATTATCACTGGTAACCTAACATTGATTAAAGATACTTTTGTCTTTACCACAGGTATTTTGAAGACGTTGCGCAATTTCCCGAACGCTCTCCATTCGAGTCAGGTTCGACATTAAAATGGAAACTTTTAACATATTTCAATTACAATAACCATTTTATCGAACAAAATTGCCTGCTAACATTTAAAAGCCTGTGTATTTTCTGTACAATTACGTGTGTAAAATCAGCTGAATAGGTACCAACGTCTCGTCAGCAATTAGCAGTGCACTTTGCAAACACCGCACCATTCCTGCGCCGCATTCTGCAGGCCCTAGGGATAGTCAGCAAAATAATAAATAAATGCTTCAGACACTTACAGTAATCATATAGTCCCAAACAAAGCACTTCATTTCGCATAGTCACATTTGATCAAATTCAGTTCAGCAAAAAATATGCCTATATGTTAATCCAGGTCCTAATTTGTCTACCAACTAAATTTTACCCAAACCCATCCAACCGTTTAGGCGTGAAGAGGTAACAAACATACATACATACAGACATACACACACACAAACTTTCGCATTTATAATTAGTTGGGATGAGTATAATCAATCAAGCAATTGAATTGCAGTGTTTTATTTTTTAATGTCATCTATTTTGGTGTATGGGCAGTAAATTTTCTAGCAGCTCTACGACTATTTTTATTATTTTATAAAGAAAATTCCTCACTGCTGGGGCTTGACATTGGTATTTTTCACGATATCGGAAGCTTGGCCCTATCTTTTCTCAGTAACAAATCAAAATTATATCGGATGATTTTTTTTACCGTATTAAGGAAAAAATAGGGCATATTAGGTAAGTGAAATAGAAGGTATTGACAAAGGTAGTTTAATTTTTTTTTGTTTCCAAAACCATCATGGAATAATGCGTTGTGTCATTTGACGGTCGCGTTTGTAGCATATTCCACATAATTACATCATTAAATTAAATAATTTAAAAAAACGTGGAGACAATACGAGTTCCAAATAAATTAGGCATGATAGGAACCCTATACCAATCCCGCCAGTCTCATATCAATCTCCGGCCGACGCGTAAGTCGATGATGGTTTCGAAAAAATAAACTACCTATGCCAATACCTTCTATTTCACTTACCTAATATGTCCTATTTTTTTCCTTAGTACGGTAAAAAAACTCATCCGGTATATGAAATTAATTATGTTTTGCAATCAGTACAGCATTAGGTTACTTTGTGTCGGGTCTCGGCCGGTCGAGTCAACATTGGTAAGAATGTGGCACTCACTCGCGTTGCTGATGGAGTCTAGACACCACTGATACATACAGGCTTTCATTGTTATTGAAATTTTTAATGCACAACGGCTTAGCGCTCAATCACACCTGATGTTAAGTGAAGGTGCATGAGGACAACGGTAAAAGCGTAATTAACGAAAGCCCCAACTTATTTGGCGGGCTATTTTGTTTCAAACAACCGGAAAACAATAACTCTATCACAACATTGCTGCTGGGTGGCAGACTTAAATGATAGTAGCTAGCCAGGACAACACTTAAAAATGAACTATAGTACAAAGTGCAAAGATATTTATTATTGCAATTGGTAATCTCAAGAGCAGCTGGATACCGCGCACAGCCTAGAAGTCAAATTTAATTTAATTTACAACAGGGCGATGGGCTTTGTTTACACTTACAGTAAGCAAATCAAAAGGTAATCAACAAATTACTTTGATTGTATTTTCAATAATTTTAAACAATATTAATTATGTCTTAATAGTTTCGTTCTACCGGTCCGCCAGTTAATTGGTATCACACACTAAAAAGTGTAGTGGCCATTCTGATGTATTTGTAGTATACACAGCAATCAACTTTTACCGCTGCATAACTATAAAACAATTTACTACAGTGGCTCCATCATTAAGTCATTGTGGCTAAAGCGTACCATTATTTGAATACACAACACCTAAATAAATTCATGGCTTGAGAAAACAATGGTTTTAATTTAACGCATCTATAAATATAACAATGAGTTGATGTATGTTGAGCCCGTGAGAAATGAAGAATTTTGTTATATTAATTAAATTATACTTAAATATTCACTAAGAATGCAATTAGTAAGCAAGACAATTTGATTCGTGGTTAAACATTAGCCAAAGGTGAGAAAAATCTATTTTGGCGAATCTGGTAAGTTACAGAAATGGTAGGGGAGACATTTTAAACGTACATTGTAGATAGAGTTCATAAACAGCTGCCGCTCTACCACGTTACGTCAAGAAATATCGGAAAAAATTATATACTATGTTTTATGGCCATTCAGAGGAAATTAGATTTTGCCATCACCACCTTTTGAAAGACCTTGCGTCTCTCTCTACTATAACCCTTAATCAGCACATCAGATTGTCTTAAGGTTTTTTTTTATAAATAACTGGAGACTGAAGATGGAGCCGAAGATGAAGCAGGTGATTCCAGTCAAGGCCTGAGATTTGATGGCCCCAAGATTGTAAGTTTCGGAAACCTTCGGAAACAAGGGTGCCCAAGTAGCAAAGTTAGTGCAAATGTTCGGCATGAAGACAACGACATGCCTTTTAGAAGTGTTTTCACTCTCCGAAATGTATCTCACTGATATTCTAAATGGCGAAAATTTGTTTATTTGTTTGTTTGTTGCTCAACCACGGCAAAACGGATTAACGGATTAGAATGAAATAGGTATGATATATAGGTAGAACATACACTGGATTAAAACATAGGATATTTTTATCCAGGTAAAGTGAGTAGTTCCCGCGGGATGAACAAAACTAATATTATAAAGACAAACGTTTGGATGTTTGTTTGTTTGTTGCCCAATCACGGTGAAACAGATGAACGGATTTCGATGAAATTTGATAATGTAAGTAGAACATACATTGGATTAACATAGGAATATGCAGGCGAAGCCGTGGGCGAAAAGTTAATTTAATAATATTTTCTGGGCAAGAGCCTAGTAGGTATTGCTTACAACTAGCTAACTTAACATAACTACAAGCGTTCATGATCATTTGCAAATTAACTTTATTCATTCTTATATCATGTAAGATATAAACGTGTAATGATTCTCGTGGGCGCTCTACCGTAGAATTTTATTGCTTGCGAGATGAAATAATTTGAATATATCTATTTATATTCCATTCGTATACGTGTATCTCACAGATATTGTGAAAAATTTTAAAATTATTTAATGTTAGAATGATGATGATATTAAATGTATAGACTATTAGATATCTATTTACCGTCAAGTATTATTGCTTCTTTTTAATGGAAAACTGTGAACAATAAAATTGTCTGTCTTTTGATAGATGTAACCTACATATACCTACTTATTTTATATTAAATAGATCTACTATGACGCTGCAGTATGTCATATGTCTTATTCAGAAAATCTACAAACCCTTTTAAGCTTTTTTAACGCCCCTAAAATTAACTAGCATGAAATAGGTAAGTCTGAAACACAATAATGGTAGCAGGTCTTGATTTATATAAATATAAATATATATATATATATGCAGGAGAAAGTCTGAAGGGAAATTGTTTAACTAAAAAAATTATTAATCACATGATGACATGATAGGTGTAAAGGAAAAATATAACAAATTCCAACCGAGACCCTCCAAATAATATCATAAAAATTTATTTTGTTGCCGCCTGTATTAAAATCTGTAACTTAATAATGCAATAAAATGAACATATAACTTATTTTGATATTGACTTAGTTATTCACCGAATTAAATTGACGTTGCTATATAATTACGTACCACCCTCTCGCAGAAGACCGACGTCTGAGTAGTGGCATTTTGCCACTGCGCTTCGTCCGGTGAGCGAGGGCGCCGGAGGCCCACCTTCCAGTCTCTCTCCAGAATGGTAGCGGTACTTAAAGAGTTAGTACCCCAGGAGGGTACCAGCACTGCTGGAGAATCCCTCATCGCTCAGGCTGCCCTACTTATTCTGGGGTGGACACCTTCCTCAAAGGCCGGCAACGCATCTGTGACCCTTTTGGTGTTGCGGGTGCCCATGGGCGGCGGTGATTGCTTTCCATCAGGTGACCCGCATGCTCGTTTGCCGCCCTCTCATATAAAAAAAAAAAAAAAAAATAATAATTTTAAAATTTGGCACAAATGGTCTCATTGCACAAGTAATCAGCCACAGCAACGTTTGGTGAATATAGGATTGCCAGTGCCACCGACCGGAGTGGCCTCCATCCAACTAAGGTTTTTTATGATATTATCTCCTATACTTTTATACAAATTGAAATTTAAGTTTGGAATGTGTCATTAGGTATCTATATCAAGTTGACAGCATTATATACCTCTAAGTGCACATGGCATCATAAAACAGGCATTTGATACACTTACTTGATTTAAAAATAGCGGAACCGATTTTATGACTTTAATTGGCCAAATTAAGTACCTCTTTCATTGGATCCATTATTTATTTTTGCCAATTAAAGCGGAAAGATACTTAACAACAACCATAAATTTTAAAGACTTACGACAAAAAGCTTAGGGTTTGTTAACACAAAAATAATCCTAATGGATTTAAGAGCTTCCATGCAGCAGGTATTATCCACGTCTCCTTAAATTATCTTAAATACATGAACCACAATAACGACAGTGTAATGACGCTCTACTAAAAATAAATTATTTGTTTAATTAATGCTGCTAGACACTAAATTCGGTGAAGATAGTCTTATAAAACCTGTTTGTACATCACAGATCACCAACAAACCATGCAATATCGATTCCTACCTGCAGCGTCGTAAAAGGCATCATTAGAAACCATCAATATAATATCAAAGTCTATAATGGAAAAGCTTCATTAAACGCAAAGTAGCGTGACAGAAAGAGCCATTGGAAAAAAAATCAATATGCAGTGCTGACACGGTGTAAAAAATTTAAGAAAGACTTGACGAGGGTCGATTACGTTTTCCGGGACCCCTGTTATATACCAAGAGATGTGGAGGTACCTCCACAAGCGAGGGATGTTTGCAGCGTCGAGCGGCGCGCGCTTCCAGTAGAGGCGACCAGTCTGTAGAGTTGGGCGTCCGCCCAGCTCGCGGTACACAACGTCGTTCGCCGTCGTCGCGACTGGCCGCTCGCTGTCATAGTCGCACGCTCGTAATCCAACCTACAGTGCTCATAATTAATTTACAACACCAGTAAAAGTGATGATACAAGTTTATCGACTATAAAATCTGTGGTGTGTTGTGATCGCGTGTCGCAGACTCACAGGTAAGTGATAATTGGTCAGTCGCATGCCGCGGTGTATGTGAAGCAAACAGTCGCCTGTGAATCGGTTGGGACTTTGACAAAGCGTCGGGAACCTTGTCTGGTATTTGTCGGGGTCGTGTTGGTCTGCGAGTTAGACGCTTTTCGGTGAATGCTAGTCGGTATGAACCGTTAACAAATTGTTGAGCGATTATAGTGAATATTGTGGATTCGTGAAGTTCCACCTCGATTCTAATTGGACATAAATCATTATATCCAATGACTTACCTATCTGTTTCCACTATAATTATCTATGGTGGTAACTTTACTTGGACAATAAACACCTCGGTTGTTAATTCGCAAGTTTTTTCTCAGTGTATAGAGTTTTCCCACTTACCTACATAGTAAAGTTTCTGTATTAACTAGATAACGTCCATTTTATTACTGACTTACGGTCGTTCACCTGAGATATTACATGTATAATCTATGGCTGCTAATTATCATCATGCGATAAATACCTAACTAAACTGTTTTAAAATATTTTGTCATTAATTAGCAAGAAAATAGTGTTTTGTTCTGTAAAAGCAATTGTCTTATTATCCAATAAGAAATAAATAATTAATAAATAGTGCTTTATGATAAGTGTAAAGAAATAGTATTTAATTCAATGCTCTGATTCGACTTGAAAGCGCCGACGCGGCCGGCGGCGCTTGTAGTTATATTTATTTAGTTTGTCTTTAGTTTGTGTTTACTTACAACAGCATTAATAATAATTACTCTATCATACAGACATCCCATAGGATCGGAAAGAATATTAAACAAAATGTCATTGACTTTTTATCAAAAAACAAATATTATTGATACCTAAGCAAGACTTATCTATACGTTATTGTCAGTTATATTTTAAATTTTAATATATATATATCTATATAATATCAATGTTGGACATAAGTCATGGAGATTGCATATCATTCTTCAATAACTGACGAGATGTGATCTTGTCGGTGCACTTGATGCAGATCTTTCGACGATCAACGGAGCACAACCTTAAAATTGCTTTTAAAATTTGGTTCATATGTAGTATAATTCTTGGCTATCATGTTCTTTCTTTTGCCTTTTCTTCGATGAAGTTTTTGCCATTACTGTTTGATAATTTATGCATATCTCAATCATTGCAGCAGCAAACAGAATTTTCCAATGCGCGCCTCCATAAAGGCGCTCCTACGCTTAAACTACGATATACCTAAGCCTTGCTGTGCACACAGTAATATAGGCATCTTATAGTACGATGTTTTAACTAAAAAAAAAAAAAAAAAAAAATTTGTTGAAAATTGTTAAATATTTTACTGACTTTGAAAAGTATAATTTAAATAGTGTCTGTCATTCTGACGCTCCATAAAAAGGCGGACAAAGATCATGATGCTAAAAAGAATTTTTATAAGCCCGCCCAAAAAAATCAGCTACCAATTTTTTTTTAATGCAAAATACTAATAAACTCCTTTCATATTCCCCATAGGCATTATTAGTAGCTATGACAAATTATGATAAAATGTGGAAGCAATTCTTGTGGAACTTACTGTTTTTATTAATTACTTATACACAATATTGTTACTGAAAAAGTAAGATATGTACTTACCTGCCCAAATATTTATTTATTATTATTTTCCCTTTGAATAATACCTTTACATTTTACTTCAGTAACTTATAATATGGAACACTTAAATATAATATACCTACTTATATATTATTACAATTTATAACAAAATACATAACTATTAACTATAAAAGAAAAAAAATTGCCTCGAGTCGTGGGGCACCTAGAAGATCAACCTATTTATTTATAATTTATGTAAATTTTTATTTAAATTTTCTCGGCGTAAAGTGGATGGAACTCCATTTTGCGCTCCAAAAATCGCATCATAGATGTACTAAAGAACGCTGCCAATTTAAAAGGGATTGGGCCGGTCACATCTGTTCTTCAGGAAAAAGTAGAGACATAATATACTACTACTATATTAAGTATAATAGAGTAGAGTCATCTTCGTCGGTGGTACAGACGACAGCACATCAAGCATATCGCTGCCAGTAAAAGCTGAGCTCCTGAACGGTAGCGCCTGTGCTTTTACTGTATTTTTACAGGAATAATGATAAATTTGAATATTCAGCATGCGAAATATAAGGACAAAATCATTCCGAAGTGCAAAGCGCAAATTTGTTGGTTATACGGTTAATCTTAGCATCTGCCCACATGGTACTTAGTACCTACTCAGTTAAGGTGCAAAATGGCAGAACATATTATATCTCTCAAAATCAGTAATGTAAAATTTTTGCTTATTGGGACTCTATACCACATAGTAGAGACGTTTTCTTTTATAATAGCCTATAGATATTAGATTGAATGTACGGAAAAAAAATTGCAATTCAGTAATGCTCCATTTTCTATCGTCGGAGTGTATCATCAGAACTTCATAAAATATAGTTGAGACATCCCTCACGTTACGCATATATACTCTATCGAACAAAAAAAATATTTAAATCAGTTCGCAAGATGTCGGAGACATCGCGAAACATGTATAAAAATACAATCAAATTGATAACTTCCTCCTTTCTGGAGGTCGGTTAATTAACAGAAATTGTATTTGTGACGGTAATGGTTGCTTTGTTGACTTCACGCCTTAGCTCCGGTGTTTTTAATTCAATTGTCTCTACTTATATTTGTTGAACATGCACATGACCCTCATTCGTAGGCCGCTCCTTCCGGTGGTTACATTTTACTGTTGGTTATTTTTTTTTTAATTATATTGCAAAACTTTGAGAATCATTTGTTTTTTTATGCAAAAAATGGCTGTTTCAGTTACTTACATAATCGTGTTCGGGTCATTCTTAAAAGGCGGAATGGTAGTTTGAACGTTTCTCTTAGCAAGTCGATGGCAAAAACATGAAATTCTTCAGGTCTAGAATGTGGCCACGCCAATGTTTCTTTTATGTCTACATATTTCATATTTTATCTATTGCTTTGTTTGTAAGATGCACTACGTTATTTAACTAACAGAAACTGTTGTAAGTCTCTACATATACATAAAAATTACATTCTACTATACGTTACAGAAAAAAATATTCATCAGAACACATATCAATCTTTTATAAAATGTCTTTTAAGGAAGCAACAATCTGTTTTTTTTAAAGAGTCCTTTTTCAAATCTGGACCAGTTCTGCATTTTGGACTTAGTTCTGGGAAAGTACAAATCCTTACCTGTTACAAACATACGATCTCTAACTTTCTCCCATGGAAAACTATGTAATTGGCACTATTCTGGAGAAGCTTATCTCCAACAGTGGACTTCTATATTTTGTTTATGAGCTGCGTGTGAGAGTGAACCACTAAATCAATTCGCCGTTAATAGCTTCAACTATCCTGTTTCTGTAATATTTTTCTGCTATAGTAATTAAAACAGTTTTTCATTGTGTTAAGTGATTAATTATCTGCAATATAATAAAACATAATGGGTCATTATAATACTTAATAGTTGCGGGATTATGTTATGAAGTGTCCATGTAACATGATTTCTGTTAGCTACCCTATTAAAATATGGGCTGAATATATGAATGATGCTTTCACATTTCTTACTCTAATACGTGGGTAGTTACTTCAAATGCATAGAATTTTATTGTTCGTTAGGTACATAAGAATCCCAAAAAAAATTAAAGCAACCAACACAGGTCAGAGTCTGGTGCACGCTCTTAAAACCTGCGAATTATGGTGCATTGTAAAGACTGGCACAGAGATCATGGCTTCCTCTAAATGCGTTAACCGATGTTGATGAGATTTGGCAGGTACCTATATTCCTTAGGTTACCTACTACAAGGGCACAAAGGAGGGATTTATTTTAAATGTCCATTTCTAAGGGGGCATTGTTTTAGAAATATTTCAAACAAAACTCAATATTTGCAGAACCAAGAACGCTAGAAAAATTTAAATTGGTATGTAGAGTTTAATATGAAAGTAAATAACAATAATAAATATTTCGAACACTACACCAATCATCTAGTCCCAAACTAAGCAAAGCTTGTACTATAGATACTAGATAACGGATAAACATACATAAATATTTATATAAACATCCATGACTTAGGAATAAATGTTCGTATTCATCACACAAACATTTACCCGTCGCGGGATTCGAACCCGCAACCGTTGGTTTCGCTGACAGGGTCACTATCCACTACACCAATCGGTCGTATATATTTGTTACAGCATTTTTCATAATTCTTTCTAAACATAACAAAATCTTTAAAATGAGGCTATTTGATTGCGATAGTTCTGAAAATTAGATGGCCCTAGCGCTACTTTCAGCAGCAAACTGATTCTATCGACCTTAGACCCTTCTGAAATATGTCAATAGTTTCGATTGAAAATTATAATTACATTTTCCTTGAATACCACTCACTATAAATAACATCAGTCCAAATTCGACGGATAGTTTAGTAATCATTGAAGGGTTCGAGTGTAAGTATATAATTTGTGCACTGCCTGCACCTGTTCGGATACTCTAACGTTCATATTTGTGCATTGTGCATTCCTATTGTTTTATTTTAAAAACAGATAAATCCCTCCATCAATGAGATCAGCCCGATGTTACTCTAATAATTAAAATTGATTTGTTTATAACCTTCATTAAACACTCTACCTAATAAAATATTGGAAAACATAAGGTTTATCTTTATTTTTATCAGAATATTGGGGGTCAAAATGGTGTCCTGCAGACCCCTCGGCGCATAAGTCCCACTCGCATTTGATAAGTTTTTATTACAGACGTATTATAATAATTAAAATCTCTATAATTATTAGACTATGTTTTGTATTCGATGACCTTTCACCACATTACAATATACATAACATGAAATTGGTGATCTTCCAATGAAGACGGACATGTTTAATTGATTGCAATTTACGCATATTCAGCATAGAACATACTCAGCTATCTTGTGGATTTTTTAAAGTAAAATCGATGTCATACTTATTCATATAGAATTGTTTTAGAAAACTAATTGTACCATAGCTATTTAAACAATGTACTTTACTATAAAGTCGTTAAAAATATATACAAATTGAAATTATGATAAATGGAATATATATTTTGGATATAACTTCAGGGTTACTTCCTCCTATGCTATGAAAATACAACCACCTTTACCAGCCAGTCAGATAAAAAAAATCTTGAAAAATTGTAAACTGTCAAGATTGAATTTATTTACAGCAAAATCCGATCACACTTCAAAAATAGGAAAAGGAGACGGTTTTGAAGGTAACTTATTAATTAGAGTTGATATCTTACTTTAAATTAACTTTATTACGGTAACACTTACGTCTGTTGTCCATTGAAACTTCATTTCCGACTCAAATCATCATCATATCAGCCGTAGCACGTCCACTGCGGAACATGGACCGCCTCATTGATTTCCAGAGCGGCCGGTTGGAAGCGGCCTGCAAACAATGATTTCCGGCGGCCTTCATTAAGTGGTCCGTCCACCTTGTGAGTGGCTCCCACTCTAGGAAATTCATGCTCTAACAACCATCAGTCCTACGAGCCGACTTAAATGGGTTAAACATCACAAATTCCTAACCACGGTTATATGTCCAATAAACTTATGTGGAATGTAAACTAAAATGGGTCTCCATACTTACTGTACAGTAAGCTACTATGCAGTGATGAATTTATTGAACCCTAATAAAAGGAAGCTAAATCACTTTTAAAAGCAATCAAGCCACAAAACTAAACAAGCGGGCTACATTAAGGAATAATTTAAAACTTGTTTTTGACACGGTACATATACCTGAGGAGGTGGTGGTAACAGACAACTCAAAATGGCTTTCTCTCTAATTTGAATTTAGCTCTCACTGAGTAGATTATTATTATTATTAAATTCTTTATTGCACACGAAAATAAAATACAAAGAACATTTAACATAGATGATGAAGTGTACAAAGGCGGTCTTATCACTGATAGCGATCTCTTCCAGGCAACCTCAAAGTACATATTGCATACCCACCTATAACAACTTACATTATACTTGGAAACAATGGTATGCCGAGCATTCATTAACAGACTATAAAAGTCCATTGCTGGACATATGGCTCTCCCGTGGCGCGGTTTGCTTTGCTTTTTGGATTTTGGCTAATCATCACGCTGGGCAAGCGGGTCCGATTATTTGGGAGCTCCCACCAATGATGCTGCTGCCCATTGCTGGGTGTTCACTGTTATGTTCACGATCGTTTAGTCACCTGTAACGACACCCACGGGACGAGAGGGTTGGTCTATTCCATTCGGCCGGGAACCACACGGTAAGTTGAGCGTTATTGGTATATATGCAATTTAAGCCTCCTTCAGATAGGTGCAGTCCAAAGAGGATATAATACCTATGTTGCGGGCTACCGACCGACCTGCCTGCAAATAACAAAATTTTTGAAGCTATCTTTTGTCTAACCCACCAAGTAGAAAAGCGACAAGAAGAAGAAAATCCACACATTTTATGCGTCCTGTCTTACATATGTAGCTGCGTTATTGCTGCTCTCAACTAAAACTACTGACAGTGGTGGTTGATTGCACCTGTCTCGGAGCTATAATGACGGTGTGTTTCTTTTATTTTTAAATTCTAAAAGTTTACTATAAGTTGGAAAATTTTTCTCATCATTGTTTTAGTAATTTAACAAAAAATCGTCACCTCTCAATGTTCATCTTCTTGACTATTATCACAGCGTTCACTGCAGAACGTGAGCTCAGAAACCACGGTCGCAGATTTTTGGGATTTCTGCGTCAATTACAGCACTGGACTATAGTTGACCCCCACGGGACGATGTTGTTTCTTATTTTCCGGGAACTCAAACTCTACTATTTCTAAAATCAAAAGGTTGTTAACATTTATTTAAATAATCTATTTCTATAGCCATGAAACCTATCTTTTCGAAGATTGAGAGTTACGTCTATGTTTTTCAGTATCATTAAAGCTACAACTTTACTTTAAACTCCATTGAAACGCTTTCAAATGTAAATTTATAACAATAACAACAAATCGTAAACGTTACCCGTGTGGAGGCTTAAAAATTGACCTCCTGGCTTCAAAACTGCTTTACGGCATCAATGTTGTGCAACGCTCGTTCTAATCCACTACTTGGGTGTCTAGTTTTATGTTGAACGGCATAAAGAGTATAATAAACTACATGTCTTTGAATCTACAAGGCGTTTACCGCTCACTAAGTTGCTAGCAGTGGAATGTGACTCTAATGCCCTGGTAAAAAGAGTTGTGGGTGCCACAAATGGAGGTAGTTGCACGAAATACGCCGCACGTGGGTGATTCGTAGGCCATTACGAGTTTACGGCTAGTGTCATTCATTTAGCGAATCGTGATGGATGGATTCAAATAATTTACATTACCTTTGTGCCGTGTGCCTTATAGATAGGTCTGCAAGCATGTTTGCTGCAATATAAGTTAAGAGATGTAATTGTGATTTTATTTAGGTGAATATAACAGAGCATTGTCGCAAAGAGCGTTCATTACTTGCATGCTTGCATTCATAATGAGGTAAAAATTATATACCTAAAGAAACACTAAAAAGAAACAATGTGCTACAATCTATGTGATATCAAATAGATTTGTAGAATTAAATATTTATTTAGTTATCTGCGATTTTAGTTAAATGCGGACCCAATTAAACGACTAACAAAATGGATGATGTTCTCATTTCTGTTGTTGATTGATGTATGTTTTTTTTAATTATTTTTTTTCTTTTATTCAGACTTAGCATTGAGGTAGAGTTCTAAATACGTTGTTCGTTCCACGATTCACTTTCAATTTCCAATTTATATTTTTGTTAAATAACTGTCAACAAAATTGTTAAACATTCCTGACATGCAACATGATCATTCGATTCTTTCAGATAGCCCAAAAGTAATAATAGAAAAATATTAGTTTCTTTTCATTGACAATTGTATAGCTACTTATTCAACAAATAAATAGCGTATAGACAATAAAATATTTATTGTAAGTACTTATTCTATTGTGTTTTCATAATTCACAATGATTATTTCCTGAATAGTAATATGCAATTTATTTATCATAAAACAAATTAAGTACAGGAAAAGAAAATGTACCGACATCAGTGCTAAATCGGTGATTATTATCAGACTAAATTGAAATACAGAAGTGATTGACAGAAACAGGAAACTTTCTTCTTACACTCACACATACATACACTCGAAAAATTTTACCCCCCGTCAATCAGATAATTAACGTTTATACTAAATTCCTTTGCTGGCTGTACTCATGGCATAGGTGGTGAGAGAATGGATCGGAGGTGAATGAACGCTGTCATTATTCTTTTATCTCGTTCCCCTCATTCCGCACTCTCTGTATTAGGCCCTTTGTTCCAAACCCTACTTTAGTTTGTGTATTACTTTGTTTACATGTGGCGTAATGTAAAGTGTCATTATATGGAACTTGTAAATAAAGAGATCTGAGTCTCTCTTGTATCTACTTGTTTTTACTTTCGATATTTTATTATTCGATATGGTTTGACATAAGTAAAGGAGTAAGTAAGAGTCTCCCATCACTAGTAAATTCATCATTCGGAGACAATTTGAATATGGCGGTTTGTTTACATAGCAAGTTCCATAGAATGTTAGTTTATACCGCTATATTCTAGAAGTTGTCGCTAGGACTCTACCACTTTAAGTTTTTTCGGAGTATATTCCTATACTGGCCATGTGTTTACCAGCAGAGTAGAGTAGGACCTATCTTTGCCCCTGTCATTGTTTATTTCCCTCATTTATGTCTGCTTCACTCATTCCGTACTTTGCCCTCTGCTTAGTTTAGAATACCTACCCAGTTCGTAGTTGGTCGTGTTTGTAGGTCTATATATAGAAATTTACGCTACGATTTTACCACTTTAAATAAAATCGTTAATAGACTAAAGTTGTAAAGGGAGGTGATTCATGCCGCACTATGACTCTCTGTTAAGCTTTTAACCAATAGCTCAATATCTACTACTAATTTAATGTAGGTTTGTTATCATTTTCTGACCTCCTGTTCATCTTAATATTCATGGCTCAATATATAGTGTATCTCTAAGAAATTCCTTTACGATTGTACCAATGGCTCAATATTTACTACAGGCTTTATGTTGGTTTGTCATATTCTCTATATAGAAAATTTCGCTGCGACTCTACCACCTTATATCCACACTATGACTTTCTGTTGAGCTTTAGATCCATACCTCTATATCGACTATTTTGCTGCGACTGTATCAATTTAAATTCCGCACTTATGACCTTCAGTAACTTTTTTTAGACTCATAGCTCAATATATACTATCTGTGTAGGTTTGTATATTCTCCAAGAAATTTCGTTACGACTGTACCAATTTAAAATCCGCACTTATGACTCTCTATTTAGAATTAAACCCATAGTTCAATATATACCACAGGTTCTACGTTGGCTTGTCATATTCTCTAGAAAATTTTGCTATGACCCTACTAACTTAAGTTCCGTACTATGACTTTCTGTTAAGCTTCAAATTTATAAATTAATATGTTCTACAGATCATGTACAAAAAAAAAAAATTGGTAGAGCAATTTCAATTCCGCATTAATGCCTATCTATTTAGATTTAGACCCAAAGCTCTATTTTACTACAGGCTCTATTTAAGTTTGTTATTTTCTGTAGAAAATTCCGCTACGACTCTACCAACTTAAATTCCGCACTATGATTCTCTTGGGTGGTCATAGTGCTTTAGTCATATTAGGCTTCAAAGTCATAAATTAATATGTACATGTATTGTGTAAGTTTGTTATATTCTCAAGAATATTTCCCTACAACTCTACCAATTTAAATAATTTCGGTACTCCATCAATCTGCTGCGCTCATGCGCGTTTCCATCATGTACAATTTTATGGTATGTTTTATTTAACCAACACCAGCAATAAACCTCACATAGGTAATTACAATCACGTAGTGAGTGTAAATTTGTGGTGGCACGATGTTTTCAGAAAAGAATCGCCATTTAAAGTAGTGAAACGGTGGATTCTAATCAATATCCAATCAGTGGTGGGCAGTAAAGTTAACTAAGCGGGAAATTAACTGAGTTGGCGCGGGGGAACTGTCCGTACCTACCTACCCATATAACCTACCAGCTGCTACGACGTAATCATTCTCCACTGAGAGGCGTTTGGAGGTGTTGAGATATTAGTGTTATTTTTGAATTTATTATTAGCTAACTACATTTGGGTGTATTTTTGTAAATTATTTAAATAGAGTTATTTATTTGTTTATTTATTTATTTAAAACCAGGACATATTAAAAATATACAAAAGGCGAGCTTATCTCTATAATATAACATTGAAATTATATATTTGTTATTTGAAGAACTTACCAACTAATCCCAACGAGTTTGTGAGTGTGTATATTTCTTACCTCTTCACGCCTAAACGACTGGACAGATTTGGTTGAAATTTAGTTGGTAGACAGATTAGGACCTGGATGAACATATAGGCTACTTTTTATCCCGGAAAAGTGACTGGTTCCTGTCTTTTTGAGTCATAGAGTGACGCATTTGGTAGTAAGTAGAACGAATACTACGCAGGTAAAAATCAGTAATATCGTCTGTTAAAGAGACGACATGTTGCGTACATAAATAGACTCAATATTCTTCCATATTTCTAAACCAATTAAATAAAATGTAGGTATAACCTGTTCTTCTGTTCCTTGGTCAACATCGTAATACTAGTTAAAACAATAAAATACATGCGAAAATACCTTATCTGGGTATCATAAGACCATTCTAGCTCCCAAGACGCGGTAAGCGCCATTTCCCTGCCAATAATTTCAAATGGTATGAACTTTTGAGTCTATAAATCGTATGAACGGCTCTAAAGGTTGTTATTTCTCGTAAACGCTTACAAATGGACAATAAAATGGTAGTTCGCTGTTACGTGTGGCGTTATCACAAATCATTAGCTTAGCGCGACGGTGTCTAACTGCTGTAGATTCCGCTTATTGTGGATGGATTTATTAGGAAAGTTACGTTGGTACTACGGACGTACTACGGAGCTAGTTGGTACAAATTAAATAAAGTCACTGTCAGTTCGTTGGCTGTTTGATACTATAATGTTACAATATATTTACACACTCATACACGCGTGCACACAAGTAAGATTACTTAAATTTTGGATTAATTGTGTAATTCAAAGTGTAGGTAGTGGTTGAGCGATGAGTCCATCAGACTTTGTAAAAATTGTAATTGGGAGAAAAATATTTTGGGTACGGTATTAATTATTGTATTGTAATTAGTAGTTAATTAAATATTATAATATTGTTTTTTCTTAACTAAATAATAACAACGTAGGTACATATTAATTAACTATTGCAAGCATGATATAAACAAGTACTTAACTAGTAAAAGGAGCAGGGAAGCGCTCCTTAGAAAGTCAATATCAAAGTCAGAGTTAAAAATGCTTTATTTCGTAGATACACAGGGTACACTTAATATAGTCAGATTTTACATTTTTTTTAAGCTACTGCTTGTTGAAAAGGCAATTTTTCCCTGAAGAGAACAAGCAAGAAACTCGAGGCTTTGCTCTTTTGAAAACAGGTTTTTGTATTACAAAAAAGTTTTATAATTAATGAAATTTAATAATATTAATTGTGAAATAACCTGGCATGCGTACGAGCTGGTAATATCTAGGGATGATTACCATGTAAATAGTCTGATATTTTATAATATACTTTCTTAATAAGTTCCTCTTTTACAATATCTTTAAATTTATTGAATGAAAGATTTTTTTTATCTACAACGGGTAGCACTTGGCATCAATCACACCTGATGTTAAGGTAGCGTCTGACCCGGAAACCCCATCTTATTTTGGGGGACTGGCTATCTTATCTCTGACAACCGGAACACAACAATGCTATTAACATTTTGGCGGCAGATTTAGATAAGATGGTGGTAGCTAGCCAGGCGGATATTTAATATGCACTACCACCAAACCAAGTACTAAATATATACCTCGCTGGGGATCGAACCCGCGACCTCCGAAACGTAAACCCAATGTTGTTTACATTGAGCCACGGACGCGGTTAAAGATTTTGTATATCACCAGAGGAGCCTTATTAAAATGATGAAACCAGATCGAATAAGAAAATTCTTATATATAAAGACAATTTAGTTTTGCATCCTGTGTTGCTATATAATATCTACAACACAAGGTGGATGTACGACCTGATGAAGGTCGCCGGAAGTCTCTGGATGCGGGCCGCTACCAACTGGTTGCTCTGGAAATTTAGCAATGCACGTCCTGTGGCTAACGTGGTTCATAATATTATATTTTTCTGTGGTGTTTTATAGCTTAATTCTATCGCTGAAGTTGTTTCTTTGTCTATAATAATAATAAATATCTTTGCACATACACATAGCGCCATCTATAGTTGCACACTAAGCAACTAGGCTTGTATTATGGATACCAGATGGTTAATAAATTACGCAAATATACGTTTTTTTTTGTAAATAAATACATATATGCCGGAACACATGTCTGTATCATACAAACACATACCCCTAGCGGAATTCGAACCCGCGACCCTTTGGTATAGCAGTCAGAGTTTCTAACCACTACACCAAACAGGTCGTCTATCAACCATGATTGTCGATAAAATAGTCTATTTCTCAAATTACTCACCCACATATACAGGGCGTCCCAAAGTTATGGGACATGAAGGGGAAGTACCTTAAATATCGTAGATAGTGAATTTTGCTCAAAGAAGACTTTATGTTATTTTTAAAAGTTAGTAATTCTGCATTCATAGATTTTCTAAAAATTATTTGCTTCGGCTGGGAATCGAACCGACTCAAATGTGAAAAAAAAAACACCCTACTTTTATGATGCCAATCGAAAGAATAGCTAAAAAATAGTAACTCTGCCTAAGTAACATAGTATTTTAAAAGAAAGGAACAACGTGAAATTAATCATTTTAATCAAATAAAAAACATACATGAAACTGCCGTAGTCAATTAAGTAGGTATTTTTTTGTAAATTAATTAATTAAATGCTCAAAATGTGATCCCTCTTGTCTTACGCAAATCGCCAATCTTTTAATGAGCCCGCTGCCTGTTGATTTTCTAATCATTTTATGGTGAACACTCGATGTGATATGGCACAATTCTGTTTGCAACTCGCCTACGTTCTCGTATCGCTTTTTGTTTTGACTCAATCATTTTATGTTGTTCCTTTCTTTTAAAATACTATGTTACTTAGGCAGAGTTATTATTTTTTAGCTATTCTTTCGATTGGCATCATAAAAGTAGGGTGTTTTTTTTTTCACATTTAAGTCGGTTCGATTCCCAGCCGAAGCAAGTAATTTTTAGAAAATCTATGAATGCAGAATTACTAACTTTTAAAAATAACATAAAGTCTTCTTTGAGCAAAATTCACTATCTACAATATTTAAGGTACTTCCCCTTCATGTCCCATAACTTTGGGACGCCCTGTATACTTAATTATTTTACAAATATACCTACACTACCATTTCAAATTGCGCCACCAGTTATATAAATATCGACAATTACCTACTGACTATTATGGTTTCAGCACATATAAAGAATACAACCAACCCGTCTCTTCCCGTGTATGTCGTAAAAGACGACTTTTCCACCAAAAAACATCTATAGGTTCATAGGTCACGTGAGTATTTCTGCATATTTCTAAACCGTGGGTGATGTTTTAAGAATTGTACTTTTAGTGTTTCGAACACCCAAACGCTAATGTTTGGGATATCTCTCACCACCACATTTGGGATAAAGATCGTGACGTTATGTAGTATATGTATGTATTACCTATGTATTAGGTATTGAACGATCGTACCGTTAAATGTTAGTTTTTCACATTTTATCATCATTAAATCATAATTCACTCTGTAGTGTAGATGGCCTTATGAGGCCTCATTCCAGTTATGACGAATGAGATTATTTTTACTAGGTTTCATATCTTAATGAGAGGGCCCAATCATATCGTAATGGCGTAATGAGTTATAAAATCCCCATTAATTGGTGACCAATTCACTTAAGGTAAATGGACAGTAAAATGATATGAAATTCTTAGTTGTCATTTTAGATATTTAATAGTTTTAACTAAAAAGGTGTTATTCCAAAATGTTTTCCTCAATTCATCCACGATTTTTCAAATTTAATTAATTTAATCATTCTTTGTTGTATAGGAAATATAAACAGATTAGAGTCAGAAAATAAGTGGTTGCAAAGTTATCTAACCTCTTGCAGGCAAACCTTACCTACTGGAGGTTAGAAAAATAATTTAGGTAGGTTAATATATGCCCCATATTATCTACACAGTAATGCAATTGTAATGGTGTTTATTAATGATGTTTTAGGCATTTTCACCGACTCTCCATTTTTACCTTGTAAAAAGTTATCGAAATTTAAAAAAAAAGTTTTAAACTGGGGCAAGGCGAGTGGAGTGGACGAGTCTGCAACGGCAACTTTTACACCTAAAGACAGTCTGCTGTGAACTGCGTTCTCGGGAAGAAGCAGCATTGTTGTGAGAAGCCTCTTTTGTTTTACTCCCTTATCCATAATTGTCTATAATTGGTGTCAATATAAGTCTTCAATTACAGCTGCGCCAGATCTTAGGAATCTACCTAATGAATAAGTGTCCACCACATAACATATACCATAGGTATCTATACCTTACAGATAAATATCTGGGTGATTATCCATTTTGGGCGTGGTTTTAAATCCCTATTACCGTTGTCATACAAGTTCCATATAGCTAGAGTTGCCAAACGTCCCGTATATACGGGACTGTCACCGTATTTGACCATCCCGTCCCGTATTACTATGTCCCGTACCTATATTTGTCCCGTATTTCGACAAATACGGAAATAGAATAGAGAAGTGTGGAACTGTGGAGATAATCTCAGCAGATCAATACCCATCTGTTAGAAAACTCTTACTACATGCACATGCGTGCAAAAGTAGTTAAATATAATAAAATATAGTTCAAAAGCCGCGTGTCGGTATTGAAAGTCTTAGGCTCGTGTTTTAGGCATCAGAAAAGAAAACATCCCGTATTGACTTCTAGAAGTTATGGCAACCCTACATATAGGTAGCAAGTAACGTTTCGACTCAGAATTCATCTCAGCATCCGCACCATCTTTTTGTATAAACCATCATATCATATCTACCACACCTACTATGTACCTGTCAGAGAAGAAACGATGTTTACAAATATTAATTTATTGTTTGTTTGTTTGTAAACGCTTTATTGTACAAAAATTTATTCCTTATTATTATGGTCTTATGAAAGAGTTATATTTTCAGTGGAATCTGTAAAGTCGATTCTGTTGACCCAATAGGTATAATTTATTTACAGAAATAGGTACGCATGGCAATGATTCTACAAAACGATTATTATAGAAACAGAACTGTTGCACGGTATTTTTGGGAACTTTAAATATCAAGAATAACTAGTTTAGGTTAGGTTAGGTTACCTACCTATGTAGATAAAGATTAGATTCTTATGGTATCTACAGGCCTGCATAAAAATAATTTATTAAGCATGTTGTTGATTGCATGTAGATTTTATTTGTTTCTTATTTACTTAGCTTGTACAAAATATGAAAGCCTTTGAATTCTTCCGAGTTCCGGATAAAGAACTGACATTCCGGACATGTCCGGGAAATTCCAGACGTATGGCAACCCTAACTATAAATAGCTCAGAGTAGGCAGGTAGGTATGCTTATGTCTTAGGCCCATCGTGTTACAAAGCGGTAGTAATAATTTTCTCTTTTCTGACAGGTGGATAGGTGTGGTATGATATGATGGGTTATCCAAAAAGATGGCGGGACTTAGAGTATTATATTAATAATATAAAAAGGTTGCTATATTATTTTAAAATACTCTGAATAATCAACTTACTATATTTAGTCGGGTAATGTTTAAGCTCCACCTTCGATGCAAGATGTGACAGTAGCAAAGATGGCAGAATACAAAAGCGCTCAGTTTTCGGGCGGTCGTGTGGGCGTGGCTTCACCAAGCCCGGCCCTTTACAAATGGCGCTGAATTCGACCAATAACAGCGCTGACAGGGCATTCCATTTTTGAAGAACCTGTCGGTTACTGGGTAACCGGCTAATGAAGTTGGCGGGAAAACAAATACCTAAGTTTTAATTAGATGCATGATAGATTCAATGAGTCTTACATCTCCTTAAAGTGAATATATATTAGTTATTTTATTTTATTGAGTACCTACCTAATATTTACAATCTACTAAAATTTAGGCATTTAGTCGTAATTACCTAGGTATATTAAAAAAAAAACATCACTTCTTTTTATTATTATTCATTTAGCGGCTTTGGCAACAGAGTCATTAGCCGAAATCATGGCACTAAACTAAATAATAAAAAATCTGGAACTCACAAAATTAAAAACTAAAAACAACTAAACTAAAAAACAAAAACAGAAAGCAAATCACTCATCATCATCGTTTAGAAATTTAAATTATTATAATTGTACCTACTACTTGTGAAACAATGTCTTAAAAAATATACAAACGTCCAAAAAAGAACTTCCCCTTTTTGAAGACGGTTAGTGCATTTCCTAAAATAGGTTTTGAGAGCCATCTTTACTCTACAAGATGATCTAATTTCTAAAGAGATCCTTGACTTCACTTTTTGTGGCGGATTGGTAAGCCACTTACTATACTACTTCCGGAAAGTATCATTAGATGTCGCTAGTAAAAATTCAGAAGGAATTCAATAGATGGCGCTGATTTGAGATTTTATATAGAGACGAATAACTGGGTATCATTCATTTCAATTTCCTAAGTAAATGGATAAATTAGATATATAAAAATTATATTTTTACACCCATTTTAAATTTTCATGTATTTATAAAAAAAGAAAATTACCATTTTACCACTCTACAACTTGCCATAAGACTCTACAACTTTACATCCATATCCTGGTTTCGCAATATTCTTATAGATGGCGCTACTGTCACCATTGTGGATTGACAAAAAAATATGCAGACGAGGAGGGCTTATTTATTATTTATTATTAGGGCATAATAAAATATTTTTTGCTTCATGTAGGTAATTAATTACTCATTTTGCCGAAGCAAATTTTTACTGAATTACCTACAGGGTGAATTTATATTCGTGTAATTCATGTTTACTCGTGACTTCACTCCTGATTACGAACGACTTCCCCAAGGAACCATAACCAAATTCAATAAAAATATTTATTATTTTATTACCCATACAAAATAACCTTTTTGAAACCACCTTTAGTATGGAAGTCCAACAATTTTCGGCTGAATTCGGCTATGGTTCTTAGTGGAAAGTTGTTGGTAATCAGAAGTGGAGTCACTAGTCGAAAATTCTTGGAATTCCATGCTAAGGTTGGTTTTAGAATGGTTTACTTTATATGGGTAATCGTTTATAATCGAATTCGACTATGGTTCCTTGGGGAAGTCGTTGTTCGTAATCAAGAGTGTCATCACCATGTTAACGGGAATTACACGAATTCAAATTCACCCATATAATATACAGGGCGTCCCAAAGTTATGGGACATGAAGGGGAAGTACCTTAAATATCGTAGATAGTGAATTTTGCTCAAAGAAGACTTTATGTTATTTTTAAAAGTTAGTAATTCTGCATTCATAGATTTTCTAAAAATTACTTGCTTCGGCTGGGAATCGAACCGACTTAAATGTGAAAAAAAAAACACCCTACTTTTATGATGCCAATCGAAAGAATAGCTAAAAAATAATAACTCTGCCTAAGTAACATAGTATTTTAAAAGAAAGGAACAACATAAAATGATTGAGTCAAATTTCAAGAAAGTTATTTATTGCCGACGACGTTCGAAAAGTAGCGATATTATCATTCCAAAGATAGCATTGATTATTCGTAAATAAGTACCCACTTCATAAAATAGGTACTAACATAGTTTTCCTTATTATAAGTGCACGTGTAGATGAAATGATAAAACTTGTATTTCAATACGTCCTCTGTAAGCTAGACAGAAGGCAAATTAAAAACAAAAATAAATAATTTATAATTTGAAAATGGAACAGTTTATGACAGCGTTTGTTTGAATGCATACTTTTTAAGATATTTTAAAAAGAAGTGATATTTTTAAATGTTGTTCTTAAATTTGAAAATGGAACAGTATGTGCGAGCGTTTGTTTTTCGGATATTGATCTGTTTAGTCTCAATTCACTTACACAAGTGTTATTGTGTTAATTTATTGCGAACATGGCATATCAAGTAAGTTTTGATCTAATGGAAGCATATTTTTTGAACGATAAAGATATCTCTAGAAGTTTGCGGTGGTATGGCGTAAAATATCCTGATAGACAAATACCGTCTCGTAAAGTTTTGAAAAGGCTTGTGAACAATTTGAAAACTCTGGGACGTTTCGATAAACGCCCAAGAGAACCACAGCAAGAAAACCATACGATCAACGACGAAGAACTTGGTATTTTAATTTACTTTTCGGCTTTTCCGAAAGCATCGGTGAGAGAAGGAGAACATGAAATTGGAGTTTCAAAAAGTAAAATACACCGTGTATTAAAAAAACACGGTTTTAAGAGTTATGTTGAAGGACGATTGGTTCAAAAATTACTTCCGGGCGATACAGAAAGGAGAAAAAATTTCTGTCTTGATATCCAGGCACGATTGCTCGAAGATCCAAATTTTTTGGATAATATTATTTGGACAGACGAATCTAACTTTAGCAATAACGGTATGTATAACCGCAACAATAATCGTATTTGGTCTAAAGAAAATCCCCTACGAGTGACTGAAACTAATAACCAAGTGCGTTTTTCACTCAACTGTTGGTGCGGACTTTTAAAAAACCGGGTTTTCTTAATCCATTTTTACCAAGGAACCTTGAACACAGAAAAGTATTTAGGAATACTTCAAATTTTAAGGGATAAGATAAGAAACCATTCCGCGGCGGAGCAAGAAAACTTAATTTTCCAATAAGATGGAGCTCCGGCTCATAATAGTCGGAGAGCAGCAGATTTTCTAAATGAATGTTTTCCTACATGGATTGGTACAAATGGACCGATTAGATGGCCGGCCAGATCCCCGGACCTCACACCATTAGATTTCTTCTTTTGGGGATACGTGAAAGATATGCTATACAAAAAGCGATACGAGAACGTAGGCGAGTTGCAAACAGAATTGTGCCATATCACATCGAGTGTTCACCATAAAATGATTAGAAAATCAACAGGCAGCGGGCTCATTAAAAGATTGGCGATTTGCGTAAGACAAGAGGGATCACATTTTGAGCATTTAATTAATTAATTTACAAAAAAATACCTACTTAATTGACTACGGCAGTTTCATGTATGTTTTTTATTTGATTAAAATGATTAATTTCACGTTGTTCCTTTCTTTTAAAATACTATGTTACTTAGGCAGAGTTATTATTTTTTAGCTATTCTTTCGATTGGCATCATAAAAGTAGGGTGTTTTTTTTTTCACATTTGAGTCGGTTCGATTCCCAGCCGAAGCAAATAATTTTTAGAAAATCTATGAATGCAGAATTACTAACTTTTAAAAATAACATAAAGTCTTCTTTGAGCAAAATTCACTATCTACGATATTTAAGGTACTTCCCCTTCATGTCCCATAACTTTGGGACGCCCTGTATAATATTAGCCCATCGCATTCTCTATCTATAGGTATGCATGAGACAGAGAGATGACACAAATAAAATATTACCTAGTTACTTTTGGAGTATATTTTTAAACGGGCTGGTGATGTAGGTAGGTATTCAATCATTTGTCATACTTTCAAATATAAAATTTTAACTACATTATATCAGTACCTATATTAAGTAATTATCATTCCTAGATATGCTCTAGATACCTAGGTGTGTGCGTATCTATTATAAAACATTATAATAAGTAGGTACCTGTACCTACCCTAGGGCACATGAAATACTATATCACATTCAATACCTATTTCCATAACTTTATTTTGATCATCTTTGTTGTTTGTAATAATGCCTCATATACCTATATTAAAGACATATTAGGTATCTACATACGTACTTACATAACGTCACGAGTTTGTCCCAAATGGGGTGGTTAGAGATATTCCGAACATATCCGTTTGGGTGTTAAATGCTTGAAACATGCCTGCGCGTTCACCTTACGAAATTTACAAAAATGCACACGTGACAGGATATGTTAAAACGTGCAAATCTTGGTATCGAATATTGTCTTTTGGTAGAAAGTCCCTTAGTCGCATTTTACGACGCACCCACGGGAAGAGATGGGTTGGTTCTATGTAATTCTTCGTCGTGTCGAAACTACACAGCACTATTAAAAAAAACTTTATATAGTCAGGTAGATTATCTATACAGACGCGGACGCAAGCCGAGTACATTCCAGTCTAAGAAGACATTCCTTTGTTCACATTTCCGATAGACTCACGGGGCCAGCTTACATTGGTATATTTGCAGTCGTAGTCTTTGTCATCGACTTTATTTTGGTAATAGCAATGTTTTTATATAGGAAACTGACCTGTATATATTCTGCGTGGAAAAGAGACGGTAGATAGATAGATAGATAGATAAAGCCTTGAAGATAGATAGAGAAAGCTTATACTTACATAATATTGATACACAGATAAGGTAATACCTACATCTACAACAATAACATAATATTGTAACACTAACGCATGTGTGTGCTGCAGCAGTACAAATGGGTACTAAGCTATGAAGCTTAGTGTATTAGATTGCTCATTGAGCAAAACACTACGACGACGGTACGTACCTATGCTTTTCACCGAGTTCCAAAAAGGAAGATGTTCTCAATTCGACTATTTTGTTATATACGTACCTATATTTCGCGATATCTCTGCCAGTCGCAAGCTGATTTAAAAAAAAAATTTTTTGTTCCAAGGCATGTTTCCCTCAGAGGGTTCTATATATCTACCTCAATTTATATGAAAATCTATGATGCACTCCGAACATAGAGAAATGAAACTAATTGATATCGGTTCCTTTTTGGCAGTTTAGGTACCTACCTACACTAAAGATCCATTTGGATTTATGAATGTGTAATGAATGATCACTAAGAAATGCAATTTAAATGGTTGAATTCTAGTGTTGTAGATATGTGTTTCAAGTAACCCAATGAAAAACCATTCATCCCAGTCATGTGTGTGTCGGTTACTAAAAGACTATCCATTCGCTGTCTCTACATTTTATATTTAACCAGCTCATTATTGATCATTTTATGAGAAATTCATAATTTCGATGATAGAGTCAAAAGAACTTTACCATCTAGGAAGGAACTGGAGTATGAAATATTCTACCTTAATAGATCATCAGGGACTGTCGTCTGGCATTTGGCAGAAGGGAATTACAATACCTCATATTATACACTTAGTTATAGAATAACCCTACTGGAATTAATGATGAATATATTTTCATATATTTCGGCACCAGAGAAATTTAATTACCTATTTTAATTCCCAGGAAAATAGAGAAAAAATACTCAATTCACATTCAAATCTGTATAGTTAAAGGAATTAGGTACATTCTTGCTTGTATTGGAAGTTGAACGAACGCGCGGGTGGTAGAGTCAAGCATTTAATTTTATTACACTGTGAATTCTGATAGAATAATGAGAATTCTTTAAGATAAACGGAAAATATAATTAATGTTATAAAGTAATTTTATGGGAATATCATTAACTGCCATGATTCATAATACCACTGGACTTTAATAATGACATTTAAAAAATAATAAGGCATTTGAAATCGGTATACATAGGTATAGGTAGTTGTTGAAAATAGGTAAAAATCCGATGCTATAGCTTAGTTTAGTATTGTTTAGATACTAGGTAATCAGAAACAACTTGTTTAATTTTAATTATTTATAATAGAAATCACACAGTACCTACATATAATTACATTTAGGTATAAATATTTCTTAAAATTTTGAAAGCCAAATTTATGAAGATTTCTAATTTACAATTTAAATTTACGGGTACCTACTCAGCTAACTTAGACAGTATAAAAGAAAAAAAAAACAAACCATTCGTAAAATAATTAAAAAAATACTAGCTAAATAACTAAGTCACTGCTCTACAGCATTTGTCTACCTGATGTTATGTGAATATGGCTCGACCTCCAACTTATTTCTGATACTTACTTTTTTATCTAATAAGATTAATAAATTGAAATTTTAGTAAATCCCCGGCAATATTTAACAAATAAATGATTATATCGTCCAGGATGATTAGACCAAAAGAAAGTGTTAAAATTGAAATATCTTCGAAACGGCTTAAGTAATTTCTATCAAATATAGATAAGAACCACCGCTACTAAACCTGCTTTCAAATACAAAAAAACCGCATCCAAATCGGTTCAACCGTTTAGGTGACAGACAGATACTCATACATATAGCGATCAAATTTACAACACCCCTCTTTTTTTCGGGGCTTACAAGCATTTGGAACACAACAATATGTGTTGTTGCTTGACCCCCAGACTTAGTAAGGATGGTGATAGCCAGAGAGCCGGACATTTAGAATGCCCTACCAAATACAAAATTGACTACTAATCATGTACCCCTTTGGGAATCGAACCCGTGACCACCGTTTTGTAAACCTTATATTGTTTGCATTGAGTCACGGAGCCGTCTAAAATTACATTTTTGCTAAAGCCTAATAATAACAAGTCTCCATTGTTGTCAATGGTTTGCTATTAAAATTATTCATTCAAATCTTTTTATATCTTGTTAGAATGACGTACTATAAAAAGCTTAGAAACACAAATTCAATAGAAGTAGAACAAGTATCTAAAACAAGCAAACACAGCAGAATAACTTGGCATTAGATGTAGAAAAACATGTTACTTCTCGTGTCGCATTCCACCACCCACACTCAAACCAAAGCTATGAATAACAAACAAAAGATACAACACCTATCTCTTCTCTTGCAATTATTGGTCTTTATTCAATAGCATTAGGGAATGTTTTCCTTTGTATATAGTTATACAAAAAAGACACGTAAATTTAGGGGGAGGGGATAGGGTGGCTTCCTTCCCTGTATTGATTGGCGGCCATTTTTGATTCGCGCATGCGTAAAGCTTGCAACACTTTTTTTAACTCCACAACGGTACAGATGGCGTTGTTGTTTTAGCATTGATAGTAATAATATTAAAGAAATTGTTACACATGAAGTATCGATCAAAATCTCAACTCTTACTTAGAGATTATTATGAATTTTCTAAAAATCCGATACTATTTAAGTAACTTAGTTAAGTATTGTTTAGATACTAGGTATTCAACAACGACTTGTTTAGTTTTAGTTTATTAATTTGATGAGAAAATATCATCAGTTTATGAGAGGTTAATATTATGATAAAATAGGAACTTCTGACTATTCTTATGGGTGGCGTAATTTACAATATCAGCAGTTCTACTTCCTCATTACTGCTGGGGTCAACAGCTCTCTCATTATTAGGAAATGGTAAGTATCTCTATACTCACCACATATTTAGATCTCTTGGTACGACCAAGATACTAGTCGCCTCTCTTAGCTTCTACACGGCATCAGAACAGGCAGATTGGTATCTATCGAGATCATTGTTTAAAGTTCAATATCTTCGGCTGGTTTGTTTTAAATTGAACAGGCAGTCGTTAAGCCAAGTCGGAGGCCTACTGGGTTTACACTGACCATCAGGTGGCCACTAGTTTGACGCAAATCCACCAACGGGCAGCAAAACTTGGCCCGAGTGGTGGATTATGGCCCACACGCACCCCCAGCGAGAGGAGGCTGTGTGTGAGTACATGCGTAAGGTTGTTGATGATGAACAAGGCTACCTGATTGCTGTCCATTTTATGAAGGGACAGCTTTGTGTTAATCTATTTCTCTACCTAAGATATCAAAGCAATATTTCATTATATGGTTTTCAAGTTACATATAATTTATTAGCACTTATATGAAAATAATTAAATAGCATGTACCTAATCTACATGCATGCAGCTGTAGTTGCAATACTACGAATCGTTGTATAGTTCTCCATGACCTGTACCGTAGTGCAGTCCCACGTACGAGAAAGTGAGTCATTCTAAGTCCGCGTCATGTCTGTAATAGAGCCATTGTCTTTGTTATGGACGTATGATAGTTTATTCTAAGAGCAACAGCAATAAAAAATCCTGAGGTATACATGTTCGAGAATAGTTGCGTGAGTATATAAAGTTCCAATATCATTAAGCTAAGCTATATGCATTATAAAGACAGAAATTGAGTAGGTAGAGTCGATTTCGTAGTAATTCATATCGACTTTTGTTTTTACACCATTAATAGCATAATGCTAATGAAAATTAATTCGTAATAATTAATTTATTCAATAGCTTTATAATCTAACAGTTGTGATAACCAAAGCGTTATAAGTCCTTAATATTATAATATCACTCACTAAATAGTCACTTAAATTATACCATGCGTTGATCTTTAAAGCAATCGTCTCGTTTATACAGCTATTTTACAAAACTGCGAGTGGTATCCCAACTCATTATTATAAATGCAAAAGTTTGTGTGTATGTCAGCATGTATGTTTGTTACCTCTTCACGCCTATACGGCGGGACTGATTTGGTTGATATTTTGGTGGGTAGACAGATTAGGACCTGGATTAATATATAAGTAAATATTTTGCTGAACCTAAATTGATGAAATCTTCCACGAAGTCGCGTGCGGAAAGCAAGTATTTAATAAGTTTATTATATAACTATTAATTGATAATTTAGTAAATCCCTGAGGATACAAATGTCATCTAGATAAATTAAAGCAATTGTATTAAAATCGAAATATCTTCGAAACGACTTAACCGACCTTTATCAAACATGGTTAAGAACCTTTTCGGGACTTTAATCTTAAATATAAAAATAACCGTAAACAAATCGGACCACGCGTTATTGAGACTTATCCAGACAAAGACTGAACACGCACACACAATGCTGTCAAACACACAACACCCGTCGTGTTCGTGTCGTCGTCGGTGGAAAAAATAGCCATTGAGCTCTATTATTCATTATGTCATCATCAGCCTGTTTCCATCCACTGCTGGATGTAGGTAGACCATCTCCAAAGTCTTGGGCTATATCGACAACTTACAGGTGAACTTATTAAAAGGAGTAAAATGTTATAGGTATGTAAATATAAGATGAAATGGTTTCAAGTTGTTTATTGCAGATCTTTCTCATTTCAATCAATCAAGGAATTTATTGTACAAAGTTTATGGTGATCATTTCTATAATTCTAGACATTTTTTTCTTAAACGACGCGGCGGTGACTGCTTCCGTCGGCAATTTTCCGTCGGGCGGGCACGCGTAGTACAATTTAGTTATTCAATTTAATTATATTCGATCTATTTATTATTGTACAAGACATTATTGAATAACAATTACTTCTAATTTACAATAAAAAGGTAAATTAACTAAAACCTAACTGAAAAGCATGAAACTAGAAAATATTTACATCTGAAATCATGGGAAAAAAAATCTCTTAACTTCGGGAATTCAGTGCAGTTAAAAACTATTTATATAATAAATCCCAATTGTAATAAATAATTTACTGAAATTAAATCTACACAGTAACATACGGTGATAGCTGTTACCCTGCGGGTGCAAACTTTAATAAGTAGGAAATAGTACCTACATTATTACTATGACTGAAGGCGACAACAGCTATACCGGACATTTGTCAAAATTGGTTATGTAGTTTTTCATATATTTTTTTTTTATATGAGAGGGCGGCAAACGAGCATGCGGGTCACCTGATGGAAAGCAATCACCGCCGCCCATGGACACCCGCAACACCAAAAGGGTGACAGATGCGTTGCCGGCCTTTGAGGAAGGTGTAGGCTCGTTTCTTGATGGTTCCAATGTCGTATACTCGTTCGGGAATACCGCTGCCGGAAGTCCGTTCCACAGGGTACGTGGTAAGAAGTTTCTTGAGAAACGTACAGTGGTAGACTTCCACTCATCCAGGTGATGTGGATGGAAATTTAATTTTCGGCGAGAAGTGTATCGGTTAAATTGAGCAACGGGTATTAGCTCGAACAGTTCTTCAGAACACTCCCCATGAAATATGCGATAGAGAATGCAGAGGGATGCTACGTCTCTTCGCAACGCCAGGGGATCCAGTCGATTTTTATAGTTGTTATATAGTATTTTAGTATAAATTGAATATTTAAAACATTACTTTTCCTTTGCTGCGCCGTAGTCGGGTAAAAATAGGCTGGGAATTTTAGTGAAAGTTTTGCAAAGAAAAAATTATATTGTATTTATTAAAACTAAACTAAATGGGACAATAGGTTTTTTTATTATTAACTGGATACGCGTTTGACCACAATCTCACCTGATGGAAAGTGAGAATGTGATCGAAGACGAAGCACGCGATTTCAGTAAATGCTTATTCATTCTGCTCTTGCAGATCTTCCGATTTACCCCATGAGGAAGAGTGCCCTGCCCAAGAATCCTCTTCCTTCTTGAACCATTAGCTTTTTCTAAGAAGTTTCTTTATAGCTTGTGCTTACGGTTTTGTAAATTACAAATAATATTCCTACAATTTTTCAAATATACATACTTAATCCTCAAAATTATATCATCATCAAATCAGATAAATTATATCAATCAATCAAATACGCTTTATTGTTTAAATAAGGAAGGTACATTTAAATATCTTATATCCTACAAGTAAATTTAAATTTCCATGATTTTTATTATTTCAAGGTGTCCTACCTATACACAAACAAAGGATAACAGAGTTTAACGTCAAATTAACATAATCTTTATCACAGGAAATCATCGTACCATATAAGTACATACAAACACAAATTAAAGACGGCGAATAAAAACAATTTTAAATTATTTATCTTTTCAACGTGTTTTATGTTTGTTATAATTACTTTTGTTTTTCATTATTCGATATCAACATTTAAATTTTAAGAAATCTCAAATCAAATTTGTGGCGTTTTGAGGCATAAATACGCATTGCCACGTGATATCCTACTTCATTGATATTCCAATACGTAGGTAATTCAAATAAATAATTAAATCGATGTTAGGTACTTCTTCTTAAATAAAATAAATAACCTAAGCCTGTAGAAACCAATACCAAAACAATATCGCGTCAGACAGAGTTCCATTCGACTTATGTCATCATGGGTTAACCAATACCTAATTTAAGCTTAAACTTATACAAAATGTATGTAGATATAGAGATATATATTAACTTTTAAAAAGCTCCACCCGGGCCCCATTTCAGGTAAAAATGGAAGTAGGTAGGTAGGTACTTATAGTACTCGTAACTATTTCCAACCTCTTAAAGCTTAAATGTTTTTAAGATAAGAGCTCTTGATACACTCAGGATATCCCTGGGGTCCGGAGGGTTAAAACTAGGGTACTCCGATGATGTAGAGCAGTTTAGATATAACTCTATATCCATACATATTTTCAGTACCGACGCTCCTATTTAAATAAAAGCTTTAGAACACAACTATATTTATGCAAAAATCGTGGCATAGTGATTGGTTCGTCTGGGATCACATGAAATCAAATTTAGCAATCATATTTAAAAAATAATTAATAAATTAATATAAATTTAAGGGTCACAGAGAATAAATCCTAAAGACTCTCAAAGAATTTTACTGCTATTAATATGAATGCAGGTTTGCTTCTCGCTAGAGGATTCCAACGCCATTGCCGATTCTGTCGCCGACGTGGTGCTCCAGGGCATGCAACGCATCTGTGACACTTTTGGTGTTGCGGGTGTCCATGGGCGGCGGTGATTACTTTCCATCAGATGACCCGCATGCTCGTTTGCCGCTCTCTCATATAAAAAAAAAATGAATCTTCTACACATAGTCCAGTAAGGATACACTTTTAACTTTCTATAATCTTAAAGGCCGTAATTTTTTGCACATGGATAGAGAACCTGCCAGTGATAGAATGAAAATGTTTTCTAACAAATCGCTAGTTAGCCTAAGACATAGTATAGATATTTAGTAATAAGACACAGAGAGGTGGTGGTGTGCTGTTAGAGTGGCTAAGTTTTGGTCCAATAAAATTGCCTCGACACGAAAAGAAGAAGAATAAGACACAGACCATTAAATTAAAATTACCATGATTGAATATAATCAAAGTGGCGTCGGAGAATACACTTAGAACTTTTACTTTAGAAGTTTCAATAAAATCGATCAACAATTTGTACATATTTATGAAAAATTTCACTGAGGGCAAATATCACGATTCAAAATACTATTTTTAGAAAATATAAAGTAGCCATTGATTAGTATTTTAGAAAATTGTTTTAGGAGATCTTAGCATCTTTTACAACGCAATGAAGGTCACAGTGGTAACTTTAATGTAATATAGTAGGTTTTACAAATAAACACCTATACTATAAGTACCTAAAGCAAGCTACAGAATTGTTAGAAAATATTTTTAATCTATTAGTGATGGGTAGGTACTCTATCCTTTTTACAAAAAATCAGGAACTTTAAAATGATATGAAATTACACCACAAAAATTACGTATTTTTACTAGACTAACAGGTGATAGACGTCTAATGTCTGAATTTTTCTATCGAATTAATTTTGTCAACTAGTGAGGTAAGAGGGAGGCGGGGTACCGCATTCTGGTTGGCGCTATTTACATGTCCTTGACATAACCAATCAGAGTGCAATAGGCTGACAGGTCTAACCAATAACTGATTGAAGTTTTTGGGCAACTCTGAAGACAGAAGCCCCTCACCTGTTACTGGGAGTTTATGGGTAATGTGGTCATTGTGCGTCGTCCAATTTTCATTTGATTGGCTATAAAGACTCCTATTTGCTGAGGGATGCGCTTCTGTTTTATTTTCTTTGATTAGTGTCGGGATAGTATCAGATCAAATTAAGTGAATGCTTTAATATTAATGGTAGCATTTTTGGGTAAATCTTTATAGCAGCTTTTTCTGAATTATATTTCATAAGCAGAATCGGAGAGTAACAACTAGCCCCATAATGGGGCTCGTTGCTAATAACCAGGGGTGAATTGTTACAAACTCTTTTGGAATGTTAATGTAATAAATATAACCATAATTTTAATAAAAGTTAAGCTTGCCTTTGTACATTTTCTATTACAATGCATATTTCTGTAACAGTTGTGTGGAAAATGAAGATTAGGTGATGATCACATAAAGTGATCATGGATTGAAGAATGTAACAGCGTCATTCACAAGACTACAATGAATTAGTTAGTGTTTGATAAAAAGGCAGGTAACTTGGTTTCGCGCTTTCGTTATTCGAAGGCGCACCAAAGAGGCGAGCTCGTTACGGTCGCAAAAACCTTTTAGTTGTAAAGTATTAAACACTCATCTATCCAAAGTCCGAGTCTTGCGGGAATTGCTCAATCTAGATTATCAATTAACATATAATCAATTAATAATTCATTATTTTCATATATTTAGATTTATTAGCCTTTGGACATTTACTGTTTTCCTTGCAGACAACTACGAACTTACTTCATTCTTGCGAACTTACTTCGTACTCACTTTTACTAATACAAATCAAGGAAACAACTTGACAGTCGAGCAGTTAGTTCAATTAATTTTTATCGTTTAAATTGTCGGAAATTTAATAGTAATGATTCTTATAATAATCGGTCATTGATATCCATGGCATATAGCATCAAGCTGTGGAAATAGCTAAAATAAATCTATCTTCCGGAATTAACGTCTGTTAAATAACTGATTTTTGACTACATACGCTGCAAATGCAAGTTTCTTGATATGAGGCCCCCACTCTAGCAACCATAAGTCTAATAAAACAGTAGTGTTTGCAAGGCCAAATTTACTAATTCGTAGAAATTATTAAATGTAAAAAATATTTATATTTATAATTTTCTATTCATTTGCTACAAACCAGTTTACAAGTTCAGAAATGGCACTTTTTACATCGTCAAAAGATAATCGATATCTGTTTCAATTGATGTAGTGGTTTGTTAAGCAAACTACACTGTCATATTTATTACGGTCAAAAATAGTTAAGCCATTATTGTAAACAAGAAAAAAAAAGAGTCCGAGACCTGAACCTTGAGGCACGCCTATGATCATCTCAGACTCTCTCAACTTATTACCCATTAACATCAACACCCTGGATTCTATTGTACATATATGGTTTTAAAAGATCCAATGCCTGACCCTTTATGATATAGTGGTGTAGTTTCCTGAATAATGTATCGTATTAGATACAATGAAGAGCCTTGGACAGATCACAGAAGATGGTGACCTGTGATTTCTCCCAGGCTCCTAGAATAATTGTTAGAGTGGGCCAACACCAGTTTCAGTTCTTAAGCGACCACCTCTTTATTGAAACTGTTTGGGATGCATATTGTATTGATAGAAATGAAATAGGTATCAGCTGGTTTAAAATTAATTTCTCAAAATTTTACTAAATATGGGTACCTAATACTGGTAAAAGTCTAGAGTTAGTCTGATCGGATGTACTATATGCTTTAAATGACCATGTTGCATCTTCTATGGCATACTTATATCAGCTCTTGAGAGGTAGTGATAGGTCCCAACTTGATATTTAAATACAAAAATATTTATCTAATGGGCAACACTATTTGAATTGAACCGATTTGAGTCCCAGGGCGTAACTGTAATACAATAGACCGAATCATGAATGCTTAAATAATCTGTTGTTGTAGTATTTGTTTATTTTACATTAGGCATCTCCAATCTACAGTACCTACACGTATTATGAAGTTTGAGAATAGAATTGGTGTAAGTGTATGAAATATTTATTAATTACTTATTTTTCCACATGACTCAGAAGCAAACACACTTACTAGCGATGTCAAGAAAAACTGCAGCTAGTGCGTTGTTTTTCACCAATGCACGACTTCGGCTTTGTATTTATCTCTTTTTCTTTCGAACACATTTTAATTGGAACAAATTACTCCGGTTTCAGCCCCCGGTAATTAATTTTGGTGAGTGTTATGAATTTCCACTACCGCAATGTACTCATATTTCGTCTGACCTCTGAAGAGTAAGTATGAATAAAATTGTAATAAGCCTGACTCGCGGCTACTAAAGAGGCCGGGACGTTACTCAGCGGTTCGTCGCCCTCCGTAGTAAAAATATCCTGCGCAGGCGTCTGAGACGGGCACACGATAACACGCCATGCCTCAGCTCCAATATCCAGCTATTTTTAATTCCTTCAATACCACCGTGTTTGTTTTACATCTGTAGTCAGAGCCTCTCTATTACTGGTTATAATCGCTACTTATTAAGGTTTAATCTCTTTAAGTTGCCATGGGGTGACTACCTATATCTGTCAAAAGTCGGTAGTAGCGTCAAGTTCCAATTTTCCAATGTTCATCTAGGCGGTAACTGCTTCTTATCTAAATAAATTGTTGACCTCTTCTATGAAGCAACTGGAATCTTCGAGGCTACTTAACTTTAATTTCCTACTGAAGCAAAGAGGCTTATTATTTCTTTCATATGAGCCAATAAGCTTGTCTTGTTTTGTTTCTTCTCCCTAACCATAAGTGCTTAGTACCTTTAAAAACAAAATTGAAAATATTTGAAATAAAAAAGAAATCTCTTGGTAATGTTAACTCTTTTTCTCTTTCCCTCAGATCTTAAAAGCATGTCAACATGGTTGTCATTCTAAATTTTTATTAGTTCTAGTGGCTTTACTTTTAAAGTAGTGTGTTTCGCACTGATTGCCACCCACACAAACGAAACCACGTATATGGAAACCAGCGCTTTGATATAGCTATATCGGCGCTACATACCGTTGTATGCATATGTTGTAGATATCGAATCGAAAGGACACGATTACTAATTTCTGAACGTTCACAACTAATTATTTTACCAATAAAACAATTATAATGAAGTCACTTTCTTTACCTTCTTTTCTTTGTCTTAAAGCACAAATGGTCTTTCTTCTTATAAATCTTATCAGAATAAATCAAAAGAGACCGGAAAGAAAGGCTGTCATTAATAGTGTTTGCATGATTGTGCATAAAAGTATTTTATCACTCTAAAAGATCTATCTCTAGCACATCATGTACAAAAGTATACAGTATATAGGTATTTATCAAACAAAGGACAAGGCCGAGCACTCCCGTCGTTATAACCAAACTTGTACAAGTGAAATACTGCTACAGTATGGTATACCTAAGAGAATACAAAGACGGGATCGTTGTTCGAGTCACGTGCTAAGTAATAAAAGGCGGGCGGTGCCTCGCCGAGAGAAACGCTATCTTAGGGAAGTGACTTTCTTTATATTTTTATACTTTCTTTTTACTTTTATATACTTTTCTTTTTACGCGCCCGCCGGGGGACGGCGACGTGACGGGAGATATTTTCTAAGGAAAATTTACAATTCCTTTGCAGGGATCCCTTACATTTTTCGGCGATCACCTTGTTTAGTTAAGTGTTTAACCCTCTGTTTATCCCACACGGTATACCATACAAATTTTCATGTCAAATTTAATCTAAATTAGTAGACCGATTCTTTTGAAACTTAATGTACATAGATCTAAACGTTAGTAGAAATCATTTTCAAAATGTAGATATTGAAAGAATACATATATGCTGTATTTTTTTCTGTTACTATGAAAAACTAATCGCTCTAATTAGTACTTCTACTCTTTTCGAAAATATTCTCTATTAACTTTTTAGACCTGTGTATGTGCTTTAGTAGTTAGAATCGGTTTAAACATTTCCAAAAATGTTACACCTACTTGAAATTTTGTATGAATACTGTGCGGGAAAAACCCTCTTAAATATATAAAATGATATTATTTATAATTTAGTATTTATAACATTATTTATAAATTTAGATTTTTTATTGCATACACACACACATAGATTAATTTTATTGGCCTATTAGTCGAAGATGATGATAGATAAATTTTCGACGACCTGTTTGGTAACCACTACTAGTTTACACCCTGACCGCTATGTCCTGAGGTCGCGGGTTCGAATCCCGCTAGGCATATGTTTGTATGATAAAATATGTGTACCGACTCGAGTTAAGCATGTTTACATTTATAATTGAGTGGATTCGGATGTACACCAACTAAACTAAATCCCAGTTTTGGAGTGGTGCCGTCGCACCGTACTGTTCCAGGGAGAAAGAGACAGTTCTACTTTAAAACTGGTTTTAGTTTAGTTGGTGTACATCCTAATCGACACCAATATGTACCTTATATTAATAAAAAACATGTATTTGTGTAATGTATCAGCCATCTATCCTAATACAAGCCTAGTTGTTTAACTAGATGTATGTTCAAGGACATGACATCTATCTAGGTAGATACCTATTGCTAGATTTTGTACAAATTTCCATAGATTCTTTACCTTGGACTTTCAAAATACAACATACCTAATTATAATGACTCTTTTTAAGACTACCACATTAAAAATCGAAAACAGCAAAAAAAAGAGTCTGATTATATCTACCTATATACGAAATGTTGCGACATTCTCATTAAAGTAAATATACGACTATCCATCGAAGCGCTTTAATTTCCTTTTCAGACAGAGATTAGGGGGACTCGGAAATTTTGTTTTATTCAAAATTCAAACGGTTCAACCCTTTTAACTGCCAGATCAACTCGGCGGTGGGTCGTACGCGCTGCCTGCGATAATTAAAACCTCCTCCGCGAGTGACATTTACGCTGATGCCTGGATGCTGGCTTAATGAAGAAGGGCGGGCGCTTTGACCGAAACCATAGGACCACTTTAATTAACATTTGTAAGATACCGCCCTATCTACTAAAGGGTTAGGATAATATATGAGCGGCTAATATTATACACTAGTATTTACCCGCGACTTTGCCAGCGTGGAATTCGTTTATAGGTATGTGAGTAATTTATTTGTATCGCGGGAACTATTTTCTTTATCAGAATAAACGTATCATAGGTTCTATTCCAGGGGGTATTTCCCTTGTTGTATACCAAATTTCATCCAAATCCGTTCATCAGTTTCCAAATAAACATTCAAAGTTTCACATTTATCATATTAGGCAGTTGGATTGGATTCCGCACCGATATAATCTACACACACACAGACACACTTCTCCACTTTACAGCGTGTTAATTTCTTATTGGCCCGTATATGTATCAACTATTACCGTGATTCAATCTTACCCAAAACCCATCTTCAAGGCAGTCATGAAGTATTTTAATACATTGTGATTTTATGACTTACGTAGTTATAGAAGCGGCGAGTCTGCAATTTCCACGGGATCCACTTTATATTCCCTAATTGAAAAATGGGGATTGCAGCTAATCCCAATGATTTTACGGATACTATTGCCACTGGTAAATACAGTTGGTATATCAGAGTAAGTGTTTTAAGTGATTAATGTTAGAATTTTTACTAATAAATATTCTATACGCAGTTCTCTAAAATAATCATCTAGGATAGATTGGCAGATACCTATTGATCCTATTAAACGCACTATATAAATTATTGTGACACCGGCCGTACCAACATTGCTTTAGGTAGGTACTCGTGTTATCATTATAGTGTTTTTTGTCTAAGAACCGCTGCTGATAGGCCAATGCCTCTTTCAGCTGGAGCGGCGAGCAGGAGAGGTTCTACCCACTGCTGAATAACTATATAAGGCCATTCCCAAACCATTCTACCACATCGGATCTTCAGCCATTCTCTTATATAGTTCTTCCTCTTTTTCTTCTTCTTCTTTTCTTTCTTCGTTTCGGTTTCAACTTCCACCTTCAATTCGGTTCAACTCGCAGAAGGGGCAACGGACACTGCGCCGTCCTATATAGGATCTATATACTCCAAAATTTGGCTGTCGATCCTGTGGTATTATGAACGGCTTGTTCTTAGCGATTCAATGGCAAAAACTACTATAGCATTGTCAGTAGCATCGTGGAGGTCCTGAATGGACATCTCACTACCGATTTAGCTAATTCTATATGAGCTACGTCCGTAATGTTAGTTGTCTGCTTCAAGGCCTCATTTCGGATGAACACATAAAAAAAAATTTTAACTTGTACACTCCGAACGAAATCTTTTCTAAGATCTGGTATAAACCTTTATTTACCGGTATTTTTGAGAGGTCCGGACCCATGCTTCACCTAGGAGTGAGGGGAGACCGGTTACAAGCCCTGGTTTTAAAAGTTAAATATTTTCGAAACAGCTCAATCGATTCCACCAAACATGCCTTACAGAACCATCACGTAATCACCAGGTTCAAAAATAAAAAAAACCATACTATTAAATAGGTTCACCGGTTTTGCACTACACTGCCACAGACACACAGATATTAGCCTTCATATAACATTCGTCTTTTCCCTCGCGGTTTAAAAAGTATACAACAATACAACAGTCTTTGTTACAATTAGTCTATGTTAGAAAAATAAATATAATTATTATTATTAACCAAGGGTATATTTTACCAAAAAATATATACGACTTATAATAATCATCACATTTCTTCCCTGAATGAGTTGACGACGATAATAAAATAAATCCACACTGAAACAGAAGAAATTTTTATTTAAATAATAGGAACAAAAACCTACATACATATACAAAACATAAAGTAACTGTGCTATTATTATATTATCATTCACACACACGCACATATGCACACACGCACACTAACAATTGAACACACGCTTAAACAAACACACAATCATGCACATATAAACATCTATTTTCTAAGCTAGGAGAGAGAGAGAGAGCGGGCCCTTCTGGCACAGGTGTATTGTATAGGTACTTAAAAGGAGATCCCGACCTTAGTCTTATAGTTTGTACCTACTAAAGTCATATATAAGCAAAACTTTTTTCAATTTCACAATACAACTGTTAACAGTATTCACATAAATATAATTGCAAAGATGCTTCTTAGCGTTTACAGCAAGAGCAAATAATAAAAGGGTTTACTGCATTTATCTGTCAGTCAGTATGTCCTACTACCGCTTCGGAAAGAGAAATCATCTGTGGTAAATGAAGCTCATGGTGAACGCTATAGTTGAACATCTATAAATTTACATGCCAATAATATATCTCTGCGAATAATTTATTTATTTTGTTACTAAAGTGATATCTAGCATATATATTACTCAATGAAATATATATTTACGCAAGTTTCTTGAAAAATCAGTTTAGTGACGTGCCATATTTATCGCACATACCTACTCTTTGTTTTCCCTTAGGACAATGTATGCAATAATTGTTGCCGAAATAGTGATTCTTATTTTAAAACTACTTATAGTTTTAGAGTAAGAATCACCATTTCGGCAACAATTATTGCAATCCATTTTTTCGATAGATAAAACTGATATTCAGTGATCATCGCTATTGCATTGACATTTGATAGTTTCATGTTGGTAGTATTTGAACTGTTATTTGTAGGTGCGTAGAATCTAGTTTTCTAATGAGCTCAAAATCTTGATAGAATGTGCCGTCTCTTAAAAAACGTAGTGTTTACTTGCTTAGTGCACTAATTTTGTAACAACCTTCATAAAGTGACTTACATAAAAGATAGAAGAGTAAAGTGATTGCATCACTTGGACTGCATTCAATATACAGGAGTTTTACCAAGTACAAAATGGAAAATATAAGGGAGAAAAACTGCGACATTACTGCAAGTACAATAAATGTATCAGCGGCCTCCGTTTTCTTCTGAAACGTGAAAACAAGATATTTAAGATATTTTTTAAGAACAAGCGTACCTATGGTTCCACTGCTGGGGCGTAGCCTCCTGTCATTAGATAAAGTATGGTAGTAGTAGATTATGATTCAGCACACGGGTCCAATGTGGATTGGCGGATTTGTGTGCTGGCACGCGTTGAGCCATGTCAGCGGCTTACTTGGAAACACCAGGTGGCCACTACAGACTAGAAGGTAAAATCAATCGTCACAGACTGTTTAAAGCGTATCATATAGCACCAGACGTTACTTGACTTCGCTAATGGAAAATAAATAATGAATGCGAATGTGCCACGAGCGCTTCATTTAACATCTATAAATGGGTCGAAGTGCTTTGCTATCGTCAGGCACATGTCCTTTCCCGCGTGCATGAAGACAAACTCATAGGCAAATTGCATAATACTCGCAAACTTCGTCGTTGAAAATGCAAACTGCTATAGGATGAAACTCCCTACTGCTGGTATTTTGCCCTTTTTTTTTACGGGCGGAAATGCACTACGCTATACCGCTCGCTTTTTCAACTAAATCGTTACTTTGCACAGGGTGAGTTTTGGTAACGCTTATGCAGAACATTTTGATGTTAAGTCTGCTAAAAAGCGTGGAAACAATAGATGACGATCTTCTTTTATATCATAGTACAAAAAAATTATAAACTTATAATAATTACTTCATGATTAAATTAAGATCCGATTACAACAGATACGTGTACATTTAAAAGAAATCCGATGAAAATTCAAATTATAGGTATGCTTAAAAATAATCTCACATAAACTATTCCAAGAAGAAATCCAAAACTGCTTGATATCAATAGTAAGTTTATAGTAAAGATAAACCATTTGAAAATAATCAATGGTATGTTCAAAGGCCCAAAAGTATACAGCTCTTCACAAGTAGGTTTTAGGGCTATGGCCATAACATGACATCCGATTAACTGGAAATGTAAAGGATTATTATAAAAGCACCGTGATCAATAGGTAAAAAAAAATGTGCACTCAGTTAGGGATCTCCAGCTCGAGAGCCTGGACCAATTCTTAAGCCGCCTCGCCAGGAAGATGTACGATGAGTTGACAACTCATCACACTCCCCGATGCCTATGCCCCTCAGATAGCAGATTGCGGCCTGTGCGGAGAGAGCTCGTGTAGCCCATGCAAGAACCGGACTGCCAGGTCCAACGATGACCTGAGTCATAACCACCAACCATCCAGTAATTAGGTTACCTGGTTACTGTAGTACTGTAGCTAGAGCAACCTTTGAAGAGGGACACCCTCCCCGATATGAATTGCCTTGTGTTTACTTGTTGCAGAAAGACGTGAGATGGCGAATTGACGACCAACGAATGCATGCAAGTCTAAATGGAAGTGCATCCTTCCAACGTTTTATGTATTCTTCTTCTTAGCGAATCGATGTCAAAAACATCAAATTCGTGAAGACTACAATGTGACCACGCGTGAATTATGTGTTTACACAGATTTGCAAAAGATTGGCAAATGGTAGATTTTTGACCGCTTCGTTAGGCACCTGCTTGTTATGGTGGATGAATTCCTCAGTCATTTTTAACGACAAAGACGATGTGGGCTAATTAAATGATTGACACTGTAAGACTACTACAAATCAATCTGAATGTGACACCTCCTAGAAGATTAGGTATATCCCTTTTTATTAGCAGATTTATTTTTGGTTATAAATTTGATATTGGCCAACCAACCAATCCCAACCCGCATTGGGCCAGCATGGTGGACTATGGCCCATACTTCCTCATTATACGAGGGAATAAGCCTATATCCTTGCAGTGGGATGATTACTGGCTAAAATAATGATGATAAATTTGATAATAATAAAAAAATGTATCATAATGATCTTTCCAGGTGTAGGTAATAGTAGTATTTTCCAGATCCTATTGATTATCTTGAATGCAAACGATATTCAATTAGAAGGAGAAAAGATATTGGGACACGCAATATTTGATCTCACGTACAACTGCTTTGTATTTTATTGATTTAGATACAAATTAGAGAATAATTTCCAAATTAGATAATTAAAATATTTTTTGCAATTTCAAATTTTCAGAAAAATTTAGTTGGTGATTAAACATATTTGGCAAATATGATAGCACTTGACCTCAATCACACCTGATGTTAAGTGAAGATGAGGCCGAAGGTAGAAGGAGGATGTAAACACAGTATCTCACGACAAGTATAAATAGATACGTATCTCACTTTATCAGCTTACCATACTCCAAATAATGATAAATATCGTAGCAATCTTTAAGTTCTTGGTGCAAAAACAGCACCTTTCAATTTTCGGTAGGAAAGTGAATAATCCCATTTTGTAAAAACTGTAAAGATTAAATGCATTACTGCCCAATGAATATATGCGGTGAGGACTTCATATGAGTATATAGAAAACATGCAGCACAACGGAGCGTGTGATTGAAACATGTCTGTCAATGGTGAATTGCTTTTTGACAGTGTGTCATCAATATTTTTGATATCTTTGCTCAAATTTTACCATCGACAAAGTCATAGATATACAATGAATTTATAACCGACTTCATAAATATCGCAATATAGGTAGTAACTTATTAGTAATCTGTGATATAGGTGCCTATGGATTGATTTTATATTAGATTTTACATTAGAACAGTATAAAGAATCTTACAAGAAGAATTCTGTGACAAATGTGAAGATTCTTTGACGACCGATTTGGTGTAGTGGATAGTGACTCTATCAGCGAAACCAACGGTTGCGGGTTCGAATCCCGCGACGGGTAAATGTTTGTGTGATGAATATGAACATTTATTCCTGAGTCATGGATGTTTATATAAATATTTATGTATGTTTATCCGTTATCTAGTATCCATAGTACAAGCTTTGCTTAGTTTGGGACTAGATGATTGGTGTAAGTGTCCGAAATATTTATTTATTTATTTATTTTATTTTACATGAACAAGAAAATACATAGAAATCCCTTCCTCCGTAGTCGTGTAAAAAAAGAGTCCGGTTTGATGAAGCAACCTAAATTAAGCTGGCGAGCTTGTAAATATGTACCTCACACACACGCTTACACCATAGTACGCCGATTGTCACACAAAAATAAAGGTTTAAAAAACTAAAACCCGACTATAAAAAAAATTATAGAAAAGAAAATGTTAGAACAGGCAAAACGCTTATCTTTAAATCTATCATTACAAAAGCTATAAACAAGCATCGTAGGTCTAGGTATCTGCCGAACCCAGAAACATAAGGTCCTGTTATGTGTCAAATATCCTATTTATCGATTAGTAATAAATAAAAAATAGATGTTTATTTTCTCGAGCAACGTACTATATAAATTGATTATATACTATTACATATAAAAAAAGAGAATATCTATTATACTACCAACCTAAGATATCTATGTTTGATTCAATGAATAATTTGGAAAATCTTCATTTCATCTGTTATAGCTCAAGTAATGCACACATACCTAAATGAGGAGTGCTTCACCTTTTAATTGGGCGGTGCGAAGTATGTTTTCTTTGCCCTTGTCGATATTGAAGCCATCTGAGTTAAACATTCTTATTCTGAATCGATATTCCTAGATCCTATACAACGTTTAAGTATCTATTGAGAAAATTAACTTTCGAAGTTAGGCAAAACCATCGCATATTAGTAGGTCTAGTTGCTTACAAAATATATTTTTTGGAATGAGGAATCATCCCCAAAGACTGTGACAAACTGTGATTATTTTCCTATATACCTAAACTTCTGAAGCTGGATGAACATAAAGTGATAATATCACTCTTCAAGTGCACGTTATTCAGATATATCCATCTGAATGAAAGTCTCGTTATAAGGCAAATGACCATCGAAGAAGAAGAAAGAAAGATTGGAATTAGTATAATTTTAGAAACTACGGAGAGAAAAACGGTTTTGAAATAAAAAATATTAAACTAGGTATAAATACGGTAAAAAACTCATCCGGTATACAGGGTGAAATTTAAATCGTGTAATTCCTGTTTATTGGTGACTCCACTCCTAATTACGACAACTTTTCATTAGGAACTATAGCCGAATTCAGCCGAAAATTGGTGGACTTCCATACTAAAGGTGGTTTCAAAATGGTTTACTTTATACGAGTAGGTACTCGAACATTTTTTGATCAAATTCGACTATGGTTCCTTGGGAAAAGTTATTCGTAGTCAAGAGTAGCGTCACCAGTTAACGGGAATTACACGAATTCAATTTCACCTTGTATATGTGTTTAATGAATTAGTCGAATTTACTTAAATAGATTAGTGGTTTGTTATAATATTGCTTGAAGTTGCTTTTGATTGATTTTAAAATATTCAGTGCAATACTCACAGTATTTAATAGTGCCGCCATTTAGTTAAGTTTCTATTCCAGTTTTACTTAATAATAGATCTTTATAGATTAAGCCCATGACAGATATTGCTATTGAAAGACCTTCATATCATCTTCAGCTAAATGTAACTAGGTGATCTTTAATCTTTAATGAATATGCCTTTGCTTAGCGTGAATGTACAGGGCTCGGTATATAACCTGTATTAGGAGGGACATGGCTGCGGGCCTCGTCACTTCGTCTGTAGGAATTAACCACGATTAAAAAGTAGACCCACACTGAAAGTTAAAAAAATAAATTAGGTTCAAAAGAATTGTACCTACCTATACAACCAATTCATAAATGCTCTCCAGTAACTATAAGAGCCCGAGAAGTAATCAGTTACCAGCTGTAAGTAGTACCAATAACCAAAGTAAGTGTCCTTCGGCTGAAGAGCCTCTTTTTTGCGACTATAAGTGCGAATCACAAGTAAAAAATAGATCCAAACAATAAAAACTGAAAATGAACATTGTTTTGCAATTAAATGTGCCTTTATGAAGTAGTAAAGTCATGCTATCAATATTAATGGACATTAGGATACTTGGACAAATATAACCCGCAGACCTCTTTCTTGCTAACGTCATTATATAAAATAGTACCAACCTACCAGATTTATCACACTTCAGCCCAGTCAACGAGGATTTTCTTTGTAGGTATAGCGAAACTGTCAAAAATTCCTCCGTCTGAAAAACTTTGCAGTGTGATAAAGTATTAATAAAATAAACAAATAAATATGTAGGTATATATGTACATACATACGGTGTTATCTAATACCATGCTAAGCAACTATGCTTTTTATTTTTTTAGGATTATTTGCTGATAGTCACGTGACTTTTTCAGCTTCAGCAGGGGGGCGAGCGCGGGAGCTCTTTGTCCGTCTCTTGCCTACAGACAGTGTGCGCGTAGTTGTACTATGGACACCAGATGGTTGATATATCTACTATACAAATACATTTTTTTTTTGTAAATATATACATATTATGAATGAAAACATCCATATCTCGGGAACACATGCCTGTATTCATTATACAAACATATGCCCCTAGCGGGATTCGAACTCGCGACCTTTTGGTATAGCAGTCAGTGTTTCTAACCACCAAATAGGTCGTCAAGTGATGTTAATAGACTTAAATGATCCTAAAATAAATTTATCTACCAATGGGTTATTTGTCTACCCAATGGTAGATAAATTTATTTTTGAATCGTTTATCAATGGTAATCTATAATCTCTACTTTATCATACTACAAAGTTTCACTTCTGATGTAGAACATCCATTTCCTCGTTGAACTGGTATTTAGTTGTCAATAGTAAGGCAGCTCCTAACAAGTATTAGCCAATTTCACAACCGAATGTTAAGGGGACACCTACGAAATGACAAGAGGACATAGCTGCTATTCAAGTAAATAATTATCTATCTCATAAACAAAGTCATAATGGGGTAAAACAGAATGGCAACCTGTGGTTGATTTAGATTCCGATATTTTAAAGTATTGCAAACTGTGTTGTGCTACTCAGAAAACCTACAATCGGTAAAACGATTATCGGTGGCCGCCGTGATCCATATTAATGATTGTGGATAATCTGAGCAACACAGAACTGTTTTAGTACTATAAAACATCGGAATCTAGATCAACTACAGCTTGACATCCTTGTTTTGCCTGTTAAGGCTTTGTTATATAGACATAGACATATATTTATTTGACACCACATTATAGCAACAACAATATTAATAAAAACAAGAAAATTACTACAATATACAGAAACAGGGAGATTTTGAAATGCGGTGAGTGCAGTGTAATGTCAAAAATTTACTCCATCTCAGCATATACTGTAGAAATTGTTACAGCGCTGCTTTTCAGAGGAGCCCAACGTCAAGAGCCTCCGACGCGATGCGGAAAGTTGTACTAATTGTGCAAATCTATCCACATAACTAAATATAACGTTACATATATATGAACATTATTTAAACGTTATTTAATATTTATACAGGTAATTTATCTAATTATGACGAAGGAAAGAATAACATAAATATATGAAAGAGTAATACAGGAATATGGGGAAGCAGTATGATAAAATAATATAATTGGTTTGTAGCCACGTCAACGCAGGTATGATGGAACAACTCGGCCACCCAAAGGCAACTTAATTTGGTAATTTAATAAATACAACTTCAATTTTAGTTTAAATGCGCCAATGTAAATTTCATAGGGTACCCCTTATGCCACTATTTTTTTTGTTTTGGATGTAGTCTATCCAATTCATAATTTACTAGTAAAACTGTATTATAGAAAAGTAAAAGTAACTCACGCCCCAAGTCAAAGAACGTGAAAATAAATTCAAATATGGGAAATGAACCTCCGACCAATAAGCAAACCACTGTGTACATCAATCCATATGCAAATGACAATAGAGAGGATATCACCACAGACCACATATAGTATTTTAAGAACTGTGCTTCTGAATCCTGTAAATAAAAGGAAAAATTTCATGTATCTAAAACAATGTCTAAAATAAATATGACAGTGTATTTTGTTTATGTTATGTTGCAGCTTGACGGTTTAATAGCTTTTATAACGTTTTAGTATCACTTTGTTGTCGGCCTCTCGGTCTGTCAAGAGCCTTTTTCGTAGGCACTATACACCTAGGTCCGTTAAAGTTTTAAAAAAATCACACTTGTAAGTGACCGTAATCAAAAAATACAGCCATTTATTTATGCCCCAAATTTTGACACTCGAAAATAAAACAAAATATACAGGTTGAAATTTAATCCGTGTTATTCCTGTTTAGTGGTGTCTCTCTTGATTACGAACAACTTTCCACTTAGAAACCATTACCGAAAGCAGCCGAAAATTGTTGGACTTCCATGATAAAGGTGGTTTCAGAATGGTTTACTTTGTATGGCTAATCGAAAATTTTTTGATCGAATTCGACCATGGTACCTTCGGGAAAGTAGTTCGTAATGAAGAGTGGCGTCATCGTCATCATGATCATATCAGCCGAAAGACGTCCACTGCTGGATAAACGCCTCCCAGTGGCGTAATTAGTTAATGGGAATTACACGAATTCAAATTCCCCCTGTATACCTTCCCTTATGTAAAATTGACTCGATGACGGGAGGTCTTTTGGCGAATAAGTACAACAATAATTATACGTGCCTTTTACGGGTTTCGAACCTAACATCCTCAAACCTTTTTAAACCGACAAACTTCGTATGTTTAGTTACTTAGACGATCAAATTTTATTAACCACAATTTTTGACTCGTAATAATTCCACACGGATAATGATTCAGATTTATTTGTCTTTCAGCGTCAATTATTAAATTATTTAATGTTGTCAATTTTTCATAAACTTTAACTTTCAGTCTATTCAACGTAGCACAATTTTAAAATTTTGTTTAATAAGTAAACAATTCAATTATCCATTAATTGAATAATGCAATAAATAAAAAAATCAATAATTCGACAATTTAATAATATACAATGAACAAACAAATTCAATAATTCATTAATTAAAAAATACAATAAATAAGCAATTCAATAATCCGTAAATGGAAATTAATTATTACAAAATCCGTGTGAATTTACAAATACAAAAACCACCAACCAAACCAAGTACTAAATATGTAGGTACCGCGCTGGGAAACGAGCCCGCGACCTCCGTTTCGTAAACCTATGATGTTTACATTGAGGCACGGTGGCCGTTAAAGATAACATAATATTGGAAAAAAATCCCTAATTGTAAAAATAAATCATTACATAGGTAATGGTTTTTCATATCTTATACAAATTGAACCTAAAAAGTACAGATTTTAAGTATATTGCTACGCCTTGGGAACAACTCAATCAAACATCTAGGTATATGTGTAAAAAACATACACATTTTCACATAAATTGTAACAAATAAGAGGAAAATTCTTGAATAATTTTGTCCATAAATGAGGCACCTACGACTTGGGTATAGACCGGGAACTCCAATTATTTTATGAAGCTGCTCATCAAATTATTGAAGAATTTTCTTGGTGTACTTTCTATGAGATTGTAAAGTTTATTCATATAATATCTTATATTCACGGAATAATCTCATGGACACGCTTAACGATTACACCTTGTATAAGTACACGCGACCAACCGAAGTTATCTAATACCTAATGAAAAAAAAAAAAAAATGGTGTTAAATATAATACAAACCCGAAAAAGCAGAATTATGAAAATTACACTGCTTATAATAAACATCAAGTCCGCCACTAGAACAAACCAGCCAACAATTTTTACAGCTTTGGAGACTTGTGGATTCGCAGTGCCCTCATTTGTACGCAAGGCTGCTTTAATTTCGGGAGGTGTGGTGGTATCTTTCTTACCGGCCTTTAGGCAAGAAGGACTAAGGCCAGCGTTCACACCAAATCCAAAGCTTAGCTGCCAAAATGAAATTTGTTATTATACTCGGTATCCTTTTGCTATGCATATCCCCTCGAATTCTAGACAGTTATACCTAGTCATAAACTAGAGATCAGAAATCGAATTAACAAAATATTGGGTCTTTACCTATGAAATTGGAGTTTTTTTTCTTCGTTAATCAATTATGTACCAATACCTGCAATTTTCAAAGCTATATCTAAATTTGTTTATTATTTGGAAAATGGAATACCTACTATTTTAAGTTTTCACATGAAATATATTTTTTTCTAGGCTAAATCACATAGGTAATAAAAAAATTTTACAGAGCTCGTTTCATGTGCTTCCCATATAATCATTTCTTAGATTCACTGGAACTTTTATAAAGTGGTTACTTTTAAAAATTAACGCTACCTATACTTAATGTTATCCGGTAATACACACAAAGTTTAGCTAAATTTGGATTTGCCGTTCCCAAAAAAAAAATCAAAAATGTTTGTATGGAGAAAACAGTCTTAATGAAATTCTTCATACAAAACGCCAATTTCATAGGTAAGGCCTTAATATTATAACGGCTAGGAACCATTTGAGTTTGAATATTCACACATTTTCGCGCTGGCAACTCTTTCTGACTCCTAATTTAGGATGGTTATTGTGATACTAAGCTAGGTATCCTCTCTTCTATTTGACTGAACAACTTTTATTTAGAGCAAATGGGTACACCTCTCGCAAAGGTAGTTTTTTTTCTTGTATTAGAATTTAATTATTTTTATGTAATCTCTCTGATGCCAGCGGTGTTTACATATAATTGCTTGAATATTTAGCTAATAAGGAATATACATAAGGTTTCATTACTTCTAAGCGATGTAACAAGCGTTTGTAAACCCATTTAATAAAATAAAAAATAATTAAAATCTCAACTATTAGGTCCTTACCTCTGAAATTGGCGTTTTGTATGAAGAATTTCATTAAGACTATTTTCTCCATACAAACATTTTTGATTTTTTTTTGGGAACGGCAAATCCAAATTTTGCTAAACTTTGTGTGTATTATCGGATAACATTAATATAAGTATAGACAGCGTTATTTTTTAAAAGTAACCGCTTTATTTTCAACGAATCTAAGAAATGATTACGGGAAGCACATGAAAAGAGCTCTGTTCAATTTTTTTTTATTATGTGATTTAGCCCAGAAATTAAAAAATATTTCATGTGAAATCTTGAAATAATATTCCATTTTCCAAATAAAAAACAAATTTGGATATAGCTTTGAAAATCGCAGGAATTGGTACATATGATTAACGAAGAAAAAAAACTCCAATTTCATAAGTCAAGACCCAATATTAGAATATTACACATTAGGTACATTGTTCTTGTCTCTTTTTAGATATTCAGGGGACTTACGACGTTATTTAGATTTATGTCGATGACATCTGGTTTGTCCGCGTCTGTCGTCACAACGCAGGACACTCTGATAACGTATGAATGTCGTACGATGGCCCATGATACTGCTGGACTAGTTACCTGTAACAAATTTTAACATGTATTATCTTTAGTGAGAGATCACGTTTCAGTGCCTTATGTCACTGGTTTCGGAACTTAGAATAGTACCAACCCGTCTCTTCCCATGGGTGTCGAAAAGGCGACTAAGGGACTTTCCAACAAAAACATCTATAGATTTGGACGTTTCAACGGCGATGGGTTTACCTGTCACGTGTGCATTTCCGTATATTATAACCGTGGATGTTGTTTCAATCATTAAACTTTAATGTTTGAAACACTATTGTTTGGGATATCTCTGACCAATCCATTTGGGATAAAGGTCGTGACGTTTTGTATGTCACTGGTTTACACTAGGTATTGGAAGTGAAGATGTTGCGGAGTATCCTGAACGCTTCCCATACGATGTACCTCTACATAAAATGGCCGAGGGCTTCATTCGGAACGGAGCTTCTGCTAAACAGCGCCAACAGGCGTACATAACGCAAAACTCTACAAAATTGAAGACACTAACAATACCAAGTATAGCGATAATAGCCACAGCGGTTTTTAAATCGTGGACACAACCACAACATCTCTCGATGTCTGGCAATATATGGAACGGCATAAATGATTATGATTACAAAAATATATGTATTAAAATGTAAATATAAAAAATGCTATCTGAAAGCATATGTCAAAAGAACATAGACCCAAAATATTAGGAACCAAAGAAGATATAAGGAAACAACTTTATATATCTCAGAATAACAACCAGTAATAAAAAATAATGAACAACAATAAAATAACTCTCTCTTGCGAAGCTCTCGATTAACGAAGTTAAGCAATGTCTAGCGCGGTCGCTCCTTGGACAGTTGTACTCACTGGAAGGCAGTCGTGGCCAAGCTTAAAAACACTGATTCACTAATCCGCACTAGGCCAGCGTGGTGGATAGCCTAAATCCTCTCTCGGTGAGAGGAGACTGTGTCCTACAACCAGTCCCGACAGTGGGTACTTTTTTTTTTATGCAAGACGGGTTCGTGTTTATGTGAACGCTGACTCTAATTGACTAATTACTAGGTATACCTACAGGTTATTGTTCTGAAGGATAAATAATGTAAATATCGTTGGACCGAAGAGGAATATACGGGCAGACTGACAAACGGATAGACATGACGAAATATACAAAGGTTTCGTTTCTGCCACTTGGCTGCAGAACTCTTAAAAGACCAAAAGAAAATAATTTTGCTAAGAATTCCATCGTAATGCGTGGCTTAGTTTAAGCGCCGAAAACCGGGGATTTCAGCTTATTGCTTCCCTCGGCGGGTGGGGTGCGGGTAGCGGGGCACGGGGCCTCTTAACAAGATTACATTGGAGATAAAACGGCCGGATAATAGCGGCAAAGTAAGCTCAGCTCGAGCGAGCCTCTAAAACGAAATTAAAATTGGGCGCGAAGCACAAATCTCTGTAGCTATGTGCACAAGATTTTTGCGTAGATCCACGGAAGCGTTTTTGAATATAATATTCGAAGTGAAATGAAGTGGAGTGTACTTATGTCTATATAATCATTATCAGCTTTTACGCGTCCTTACTGTGTTGAGGCGCAGCTCCTCTCGCTGGGAAAGGGTATGGGCCGTAATCCACCACGCGAGCCCAGTGCAGGTTGGGGGCTTTGTGTCAGAAATGCGAACCTGACAGTGTGTTTAAGCCACCCTTATTGGCTTAACGACGACAGCCTTTGATTGAAAATAATCATAAGTTCAAAATTAAGAAACACTCGAGAACATAAGGGAATAAAACAAAACGGCTGTACCGATTTTGATAAAACATATCTAAGAATAATCGCTAGAAAACCTGCTTTCAAATAAAACCGCACCCCAATCGGTTCACCCGTTTAAGAGCTACTGTATCACAAACAGATACCTAGGTATATACACACTCACATAGCGGTCAGCCTTATAACACCCCTCTTTTTGCGTCGGGGTTAATAACCATCCGACTATTTAAAATGCCCTCCGAAGCAAGAAAAGAGAGAAAAAGTCACATGCGACTGCGCCACGGGTCTTTCCGTAAGTACTTGATGGAAACAGAAGACAATAAAAGAGCATCGATAGGACGAGAGTATAGAGGTGATGATGAATCAGCTAGTATCGCATTCCGTGAAGTGGAGAGGATGAATCAGGATTAAGGTATTTAATTCAATTTTGTGACGCATATCTATATATCTTTTCCTACAACGATACAATTTTATAAAAAATACTAAAAACATCTTAATCTATTGAGTATTTTTGTACCTTTTCCTTTCCTGGTAGAAGGTGGATAATTTTGCGAATTGATCCGCCAAATATTACTAATACAATCGACTTCAGTAAGATTCCACTCTCTATTTCCGGAGTGCATCATCAGATCTTAACCAAATTTATATGGGACTACTCTGACGGTAGGTACAGGGTGTACATAAAAAATAATCATCAAAATCAGTTAACAATGTCGGCAAGACGAAGATATCCCGTTACAAACGTACAAAAAATACAGTCGAAATGAGAACTTCCTTTTTGAAAGTACCAACTTGTTGTTGAAAATACCCAAAATTCTAAATATATCTATGTATGAGTTTAATATTTGAGGAGTTCCCTAAATTCTTCATGGATGCGATCATCAAAACTGTAGTAGCGGGCGGAAAGCTAGTATTAAAATAAAATCATTTCTTTCTATGGGAAAAGAAAATTTTTAAAACTAAAAACATGTTTCTATGCTTGTGTCAATTTTGCCGCATAATGTGCCTATACCATAGTTATATAATAATAACTGCACAATGGACTAATTTATGTACTTTTCGAAAAACAAGAGAAAACTTCTTCATAGACTAAGAAAAATAAAGTAGAATACTCTTCTTGTTATAGTCTTTCACTGCATATATGTAGGTAAATATCGAAGCAGGGTCTAGCTAGTGTTGATCGAACACCGCTCGCTTGTTTCAAATTCAATTCGCAGAGTGGGAATAACAATAAAACTGGGGCCGTGTATCTTCGCTCAATATCACCTGCGCCCGATACGTGTACTGAAACCTAACGGTACATACAACTTTAAACTCTACTTACACCGACAAAGAGTTATGTATAATTCATAATAAGTAAGCTATTGCATCATTTCGTTTTTGGAATATAATTGGAACGCCATGACCATGACGGATGTCGGTTGATAGAAAAAGATTTTTCCCAATTATAAATCGCAAGTAATTAAGCTTTAGGACGGATCTATATTGTGTTTCGCTCGTTCGCAAATAAAACAATGATCTAGCAGTTTTATTGTAGTTATTCAAAAAATCTGGACAACAGAAACAATTTCACTTTCAAATAAATGTTTTGGACGCTTAGGTCTTCCAATTATCTAGCTCCAAACGAAGAATACTACGAACAAACTAACGAACATAAATATTTATATAAACATTTAATGAATCGGGAATAAATATTCCTATTCATTACAGAACATTTACTCCTAGAGGGATTCGAAGCCGCAACCCCTGGATTCGAAGGAAGATCACAACTACCTCTAAAACACTTGTACCTTAAAGCAACAATATTCGATCTAAGTTAAACATAAGTCGTCTGTAAGAAGTTGAAGTTTAAATGAGTAAAAAGAGTTATACCAGGGTAAAAACTCAGTTTATTGATTTATGGATAGGTATAAAAGTACCTACTGATATAGGCACAAGTGCCAAGTATAGGGCGTAGTATTACGAGAGACTATATATCTGTTAAGTTCTCCGAAGGCACCGTGTGCTTCATTCGAGTCCGCAGCAGAATCACTACCAAGAAATGTCAAAATATTTCATACAAAAACCCTCGTGTATGTGAAAAATGATCCGCTACTATGATATATCTCTATTTTTTACAACCACATTTCTTATCCTTGTCGTTCGCAACAAAAACACGCCTCAGGCCTGAGAGTCACGAATCGCAATATGGGCCTCGTGATAAATCTTCACGAATTCCAGTTTTATTTATTAAGTTGTATGGTGTTTTTACGAGGCCCACCGCGAGGGTGCTCATTACTGCAGCATTTCAGACCGTGATGAAAAAACTTTTCCCTCCAATGTCTTCTTGTAACATTAATTACGAGAGTTGGAAAGCTCCCGGGTTGGAGCTACTTCCTCATATTTCTTTTCCCGTTTTTTGCTCGAAACAGCCGCAATACATTTTTACGATTTTCTTTCCGAAATGAAAAGGGACGGACTTAGTTCCTTCGCTAGCTCTGATAAGAATATATCAAGTAATATAAGCAGTAAAATGACTGAAGACGTCACGTAGCAAAACAGGTCTGAGTTTTATGTCGGCTATTCGGGGCGTGCACAAAAGAAATGCTAACGTTGTGCGGACGTGCCGTAGCCTCGGCGTATACCAATGTCCCTGGCATTCCAACTATATAACGTTGGCAGGTATGTACGTATGTGTAGGTAAAAATTCGAAAGCTTACATTACGCGTTTGTAATTTTCTTTATGAAAGAGGTTTAAATTTTGTAACACGAGGCAATAAAATCTTATATCGTATGAGATTAAAGTTAATCCTTCCAATAAAATCGAAGACAAAATGACCAGGCGCGCAGCAATCATTGGGCGAAACCGGTAATGAAACGATCCCGAATTACCATAAACGAAATCCATACATTTTAGGTACGTACAAGTATAACCAGAGATACAAGAGATGCTTATGGAATAACTTATTTGTACAGTCAGTTACATTATGAAATTGTCATTTTTAAATGAATACTCCCCGATTAAAAAGGTTGACATATATATCACTACCACTATTTTACATTAATGTAAAATAATCACTGGTCTCGTGACTCAACAGTTACTGGATAGTGTACAAAAAATTTATAAGCAAACCTGTGCTATGTTGTTATTATACCCAAGTAGGTAAGGTAATGATTGTAATGGTTGTTTCGTGCAGACAACCCCGCAGGGATCGGCAGACCCATAGCGGAGTGTACAGGGCGTATCTTGCGCAGTTAATTTATGCTACTATAACTCAGGCAGACAGCTGCTCAATAGGTAATTTAGATGTTCCAGCAACATTGTCGTAATGAGAGCGGACCATTTCAGGGAATGTTTATTGGCATGCCAACCGATGCGCCCACTTTGGGTGGTTGATGAGAATACATACCTACCCCAGGTCAATGCTGTGAGTTAACTACAGTCTTCAAGCATTTATTTCAACGTAAAATACATGATATAATTTGTTGAATGTCAATTTAAATCTATTGGAAATAAAAATAGGGCTTAAGGATTTCTCTGTCAGTCATTATGTCCAAGCTACTCTCCTTGTCCCTATCGAAAAATAGTAACACTTTAAAGCAGTCGTGATGAATGTCTGTATCAAAAAACAAATCGATGTTATGTTATCGTTCCATATTCGATTTGCAATATATACCTAGGTATATAAAAAAATAAATTTTCAGTCTATCCTTAGTTGATTTTTTTAAATCAGAGTTGGTCAAAATAAGTTAGCGTTTTTATATTTACACCTTACCATTATTAACAGTTAAGTAAAACATCTAAAGGGCGGATCTTATCTTTGCCTTTGAAAGGCCAGTTTGAAATAACGGCAGTACAAAAACCAACTCTACTCTGCATTGAATGAAGACGTAATTTAGTTATGTTTGAATGGTTTATAAGACTATTTGGTACTATGTACTCGATTTCTTGCTTAAACGAAAAAGCTCATAACATATACAAGATATTGCTCCATGTGGCAGTTTGTTATGAAGTTTATAGTGATCCAGCACGGTTCTAGTTACAAGTATTTGAGAGAAAAAAAGGCATGAGGCGGCGATCTTATGTGTGTAATAATTTAGGAGATTGGATCGCCTTGCGTCCTCTAAAAATAAAACACAAATTATGAACGACAACAGTTATGAAGAGTAATTGGATATATATACATATTTTACGTTTATTATAGTGGGATACACCGTTATGATAAACGCTTTGAGAATTGTGGAACATCATGTCGGAATGTTATTAAAGATTTTTATTAAAGCTCCAGTCGTAAACTAGATCGTACGAGGCATGCTTTCGGACTTAATGTGAGATTAATTTGAAATAAAAGATCTGGGTCTATTATTGGTGGCTTCGAGGTGGCTTCAGTAATATTGAATTGTGTATCGACTCACTTTAACGTGCAAATTATGCAATAATATACAAAATTTTATCATCGATATCTTACATAGTTGTTATTTTATATTTTGTATCTTTATTTTACATTACTTACTAAGTAATTTTGAATTAATTTTTGGTATCTAAATCAATAGAATAGAATAACTTTATTCGCTGACAGAATATACAAGGTACACAGAAACAATTCACAACAAGCAATAACAGTACAAAAAGCCAGACAATTTTTATAATTTATGTGCGCCCTGTACCAGGCCAACGAATTGGATCTAATCAAATACCTTCATTTACGTTATTATTCCTCTTTAATATCGAACCTTAATTTCAACCTCATCTACGTTCAAAACGTTCCATTATGTATCCTTAGCGTAGCTTTTAGTAGTTTCTTTACATTTCGGTCACTTACGGGGGTAGTGCGGGGTGGTTTGGTGCAGGTGTCGTAAAGTGTACGTTTTATGGAAATATAAGATCCTTGTCGGCGTCGCGTACACAACCGTGTCTCTTGCCCCCGAGACGCCACAAGAATGTAATCTCTTGTATGTACGTACCTTATATGCCTTGACATTTACCTCTCATCCATATTAAACAGGTACCTACGTCTTGTACTCTTGTACTTTATATCTTACTTGTGTGTTGTGATATTATATAATGTAATAATATTACTTACATATGATTAGTTTACATAGACGAATAACTTACTCCGCTAATTGTCTTTTATTACCAAAAGGTACTCTGTAAAATATAGTTTACAAATTATTAACGTTCAGTAATAACCCTCTAATTATTAGTCGCAAAACGTTATGCTTATTTTGTTTTATTTTAATAAAATATGTTATTTTCATTTTGAAAAATTTGGAAGTTCCTTGTCGCTTCTTCTCTCCAAACCTATTATAACCTTCCAAAGCGGCGTAGTTCAAAAATATGTTTTATTTTCACTAAAAGAATAAACTTTTTGAATTTTGTCTTTTGAACATCTGTAACAAATCATTTCACTAATTAGGTACAAAGGAACTTTAGACGGATGGTTTTGTACCAAATATTCAACCTATCTTATACCTATCTCAACTTCTCCCAAGGGACGTATCAAAATAAATATACACAAATGAAACCTATATCCGAAGTAATCAAATTTGATAGCGATCGAATAGGCACGTCTCTAGTCGAAATAGCCGGCTTTACTTCCGAATTCTCGACTGCGAACGATTCGAATCGATACTCGATGCCAATAAAACTGCGTCGATTCGCGAATACATAAAACGTCGGATTCAAGTCTTGTGCTCTCTACATAAAGCTAGAGAAGGGTTCCCACTTTTATTGCAAGGAATTTGCATATAAAGTAACCATTGAAGAAAAGCGATCTCCGTTTGGCTCCGTGTTTTTTTCGTATTCATTGTTGCGAAGGCCGCGGGCGCGCATTCCATTTTTATGGATCATGATGCTTCTTTAGTGTTTAAATAAATAACGGTATCAACAGTTTTTTTTTTACAAAACGCATGATTTATTTGAGAAAGCAGAATATTGCTCCCATGTTTTGATAACAACCCCTTAATTTTATTTATGGCGACTATAAATACTTAAAATTAACACTCCTATGACGCTATTGTTATGACATTATACTAATATGGGTTACTTTTTGCTTTCAGATTTATGGATCACTAGCAGCTTAAAGTGAATATGGTTTGAAAAAAGGAATTGGTAAATATATCTACTAAATTACACACTTTATAATGGTTCGTAAATGTTATGACATTGTCAGACTTAGGTAGAAATTCATGGCGGCGGGCGGCGGTGATGTTGTGGTGTAAAATTATGGTGAATAAAAAACTGAATTGAGTACAGTATCCGAAGGCGTTCCCACCGATTCCTAATAAAAATGATATTTAATTGAAGTCGATAACGTGTCCTGCAGAGAGGCCTAATAAACTCTCTTTATTATCGCAACACGATAAATGTATCTAAGTATACGGCTCTCCGTTGCTTGTGGGGATTTTGTTAAAATACAACCCATTAGGTACTTGACAAAAGGTGGCGATAAAGACCTAAAACTATTTAGGGTTTGTTCATTATTTAACTTGTTAGCGAGTACTGTATAAACATTAGAATAGGTACTATACTTCCATCAGGCGATAGGTCTGAAAAACTTTATGCTAGTAATAATAATTAGTAATGCATAACATTACTGCTTGGCCGCAGATTTAGATAAGATGGTAGTAGCTAGCCAGGCGGACACTTTAACCGCCTCCGTGGCTCAATATAAACAACATTGGGTTTACGATTCGGAGGTCGCGGGTTCGATCCCCAGCGGGGTACATGTTTAAGTACTCGGTTTGGTTGGTGGTAGGGCATTTTAAATGTCCGCCTGGCTAGCTACCACCATCTTATCTAAATCTGCCGCCAAGCAGCAATGTTAATATCATTGTTATGTTCCGGTTGTCAAAAATACGGTCGCCAGTCCCCCAAATGTGTTGGGGTTTCCGGGTCAGTACGCTTCCACCTTCGACTTCATTTTCACTTAACATCAGATGTGATTGAGGTCAAGTACGAACCCGTCGTGCATAAAAAAAACGTTTAAAATACCCTACCACCAACCAAACCGAGTACTTAAACATGTACCCCGCTGTGGATCGAACCCGCGACCTGCGAATCGTAAACCGAATGTTGTTTACATTGAGCCACGGAGGCGGTGAACACATATACCTACATTGAACAAATATAGGACAGAAATTACAATACACAAAAGGAGAGCTTATCTCTGTAAGAGATTTCTTCCAGTAAAATCTCGGAAGGAAAAACCAATTAATTTTTTTTATTGCAGACAAAGAGCGATACTTACAAACACAGAACAATTTCCTTCTTTCAACAACAATTTATAACAACCCTTTATTTAGTGTTTTGAAAAAAAAAAGTATTATTTAGATTGAGGAATGACAACTTAATTCCTCTACCGGAACTAGTTTCCAACAAAGAATACAATGTCATCTATCCAAACTCTTCGTAAGCGTCGAAGGCAGATGGCAGGGACTTACCAATAATTTTAGTTCAGGAGGGGTGCGATTTTCGAGCTTTCACCGTTGGCTTAAAAATTACGTTCAGAAAGTGCGATTTTTTTATTGGTTCTGTTTTTACCTATTCCTGAACCCTTGAAACTTTATTAAATTGTCAAACTTTATCCAAGTACTGGGATAAAGTACTTGTTTGATGGAAAAATGGTTATTCAAGGTGTATCCCGTGTATCTACAAATAAAGAATTTTTGACTTTGACTTATTAAAGTCAAAGTCAAAAAAATGCGTATTAACGCAGAATATGAACCGAACCGCCTCCGTGGTTCAATGTAAACAACGTTGGTTTACGATTCGAAGGTCGCGGGTTCGAATCCCAGCGGGGTACATGTTTAAGTACTCGGTTTGGTTGGTGGTAAGGAATTTTAAATGTCCGCCTGGTTAGCTACCAGCGTCTTATCTAAATCTGCCGCCAAGCAGCATTGTTGTGTTCCGGTTGTCAGAGATAAGATAGCCAGTCCCTCAAATATGTTGGGGTTTCCGGGTCAGTACGCTTCCACCTTCGACCTCATCTTCACTTAACATCAGGTGTGATTGAGGTCAAGTAACAACCCGTTGTGCATAAAATAAAATATGTTCGAGAACTTTGACTGATAGTAAAATCCGGTAAGTTTTAAACACAAAATGGCAATTAATTCATTATCCTAACTAATGTCAACCAACCAGCAACTGTGAAACGAAACCTACTTGTCACGGAATGCCAACGATATGACTTTAAGAAATGCTTAGTGCATTGGTAATTTTCGCTTGCACATTCAAAAGCGATTATGAAAAATGAGGATAACCTAAGGGCTGAAAGGTTAATTAAAAAGTTATTATGTAAACTTCTTTAACAATAGTACAGTCGATGACACGACGACTGTAACACAACCAGGGCAAGCTGGACGCGTGGCGTTATGCGAAATGTGAACACAGCGAGACCTGCTTACTGTGTTTCATACATACAGCTGACAATCTAGTGTATAGATATATATTACTATAAACAAATAGCCTACCTACATAATTTTACCTAAATGTACCGGATGAGTTTTTTTACCGTAAGGAAAAAATAGGGCATATTCGGTAAGTGAAATAGAAGGTATTGGCATAAGCATTTATTTTTATTTTTTTCCCGACTATCAGGTCCATCTTTGTTAGTACATGCAACTATAAACAGTGGTAGACATTGAAAATTTAAAAATAACAATTATAAAGTCAAATGTTAATTGAAACATTGAAAGTAAATTATATTACTTTGAAATTATTTTGAAAATTGAATTATAGAAATTGTAGAATGTGTATGTCAAAAATATTATGTAAGTAAAATTCAACTATTGCGTGTGATCTGGGGCACTGATGCATGCAACGACAACTAGTGCTTCATGAATGGCCCATCATAGCTAGTTTAATTTTTTTTCAATAGGTACCATCATCGAAAGAAGCGTTGTGTGTCATTTTGACAGTCGCGTTTGTAGCCTATCCCACATAATTACATCATTAAATTAATTAAACAAAAAACATGGAGAAAGTTCCAAATAAATTTCGCATGATAGGAACATATCAATCTCCGGCCGGCGCGAGGGTAAATGACGGTTCTAAAAAAAAAAATTACTACCGACGCCAATAACTTCTATTTCCCTTACCAAATATCCGGTATAGGTAATTTAATATTTATATTAATACCTATACCATCTTAATTTATTACTGCATAGGTACCTACCTACTTTGCTTTTTTTAGAATCTTATAGAATAGTTTTCTTTAGCGATAATAGGTATTCGTTCTCTCGTCATGAAACACATTAAATGTACCTATACCTACTGAGTGGAAATCTTTATTACCTCAGTAAATTAGTTATGAATTATTTATTAAAACCGCGAGGTCTTGCCTAGTTCGCACCTGACCGGTGTCAACCGGTCTATAAATTTTGTTTAAAAGCCTTAATGGCTTTGATAGCGTCTAGAACACAGGCTGCTTTGCATGGCAATTTGCAGTTTTGTACTTTGTGTACTTTTGTGTAGACACGTAACAATGTAGCCAGTTACAATTCGTCGGCAATGTGAGGCGAAAGACGCTTCAGAGCACAATGGCGTTTAAGTGATAGTTATGGCACTTTTTATAGGCAGTTAGATTTATTTTTACAGCACTGTTTGTTTTAATGCTTCTTTCGCGAGTCAAGAGGTCGCGACAACTTCTCTCACATTTTGCTTAATCGCCTCAATCGTTTTGGCAACGATTACGTGTATTTTAGCCATTATTTAAGTCCATAATAACCCTTGGTTGCTTTAGAAGGAAGGTTACTTTAAAAGTACTTTCGTAAAGGTTACGAACAAGCCACGCCTTGAATCCTTGTTAAAATAGTAATAATTCTTTTAATTTTTTATTTTGAAACCTTTGTGGAATGATCCTTGAGCACGTATATAGTGTGACGTGTCTAAATTATATTTATATTGTGAGGTTGCCCTCAATCGGCGCGATCGGCGTTTATTAAGGCGTACCACACGACAGGAGGTATAGGTTTGAGTGGGCCTAATCAGGAAATATAGGGCAATAAAATGAGCCGGTGGCGAGCCGACTTAATCAAATTGTCGAAATGACCGATAGAAGTAAACATATATACGTAATATACCTAAGAAACTTACACATTATTTATGTGGAGATTTTAACGAATTATTTGATTAAACTCACTTTAGTAGGTATGTATTCGTTGAGCCGCCAGGTAGGCTTGCAGGCTCATCAATGGCCGGATATGCTAAGAAAATTCATCACGTGACTTGGGTTTACAGAGTATTATGTAGGTTAAACAAAGCTAGGAAATTCATATTAAAATATCGACTATATGTAGATCTGATGAAGGAGGCTAATGTTTGTCGGGTGTACCTATGTCAGTATATATGTTTCTAAATTGCTGCTCCTGCTGCCTAAATTGGATGACATATTTTGAAGTGCAAGGTGTCTTTACTCGTCTTGATCCTCGAGAGTGTCCTAGGATACATTTTATGATAAAAAACAAATGTCTGATTTATTGATTTTTAAATACCTGTAGTGTTTTTAAACTATATTTATTATAATATACACACATACATATGCCTGTATTCCGTTGGGAGGCACAGATTGTTGATTTCCACTTGCTATGATCCTGACACAGGTACTACTTTAGCTTTTCCTACTCTCATCAAAATGCTTCATACACGTTCGTTGTTTTGTGGTTGACCGCACTTCACCATTTGTGAGTAGGTCAGTCACTTGCTACGTCCTTATTTTATTATATATATCCGAATGGATTAGCACTTAACCTCATTTTAGTAATCTGAAGGTAGAAAAGAGCGGACTGGCTGCCTTATCTCAAACAATCAGAATACAACAATGCGGTTTATCTGTGCTGCTGGTACCAGTTATTGGTTAGTATGGTGGGTATCAGGTCGGACTTTTAAAAATGTACTACTACTGACTACAAGATCGATAAGCGTAGAACCATAGAGGAATAACACTAGTAGAACTGATAAACATCGAGGAATAGAAAGTTTCTCGACTCGTGACCAAGTAATAGGACTGTCGACATGGATAAAAAGTGCTTTGAACCGCTTGAGGTGGTAGTCGACTGTTGACCAAGTCCTATTTTATATAGGTTGTGATAAATTGTGATGATGATCGATTAGCTAAAACGATACACCTGTGAACAGTTCCGGAAAGCTACGGTCTCTATATATGTTGTTGTCACTGAGATAAATAACATACCTACATCTAATGTTAGTGGCAATAGAAATAGAATTCTTCAAAACCATCGATCGCATCTATTTGCTCCGGTTATCTCAAAACAAAGAGCACATCAAAAATTCAGCTTGCGACTCTCGGGATGTATCCAATAAATCAGTTTTACAGCATTCCCGTGTCATTTCAGTCGTCGAACGGCATAAAATGATAATTTTACTGCGCTCCCCTTCCGTCTCCAGGAGTTTACGACAATTGTGAAATGTATCGACAGTTCGGGTGTCACCTCTAAGGTGGACTAGCTCCCGCAAACAGACGTAGCATTCCCATATTTCCATATCTTCATACATTTACAGTTTGAAGTCGTGTGAAAGTCTATTTTTCTACTGCAGATTGTTCTATGGTCCGTCAAGAACATATGGTACACTCTTCCTCCCCTCCCGACACCGCATCGTTCCCCTCGCACCGATATTTTGGGAAAAGTGCTCCTGAAAACTCATCAATCTTTCAGGTGACTTTACTGTTAAATGTAATGGATTATTGGAGATGGCGACTTGGAGTATATTTTAAGAACTGAAATATTCTTTAATAACAACCTTGGGATCTTCAAGAGCAGAGTTTCATCTTCGACCACATCGTCACTTTCCATCAAAATCAAAAATCAAAATCAAAAAATGCTTTATTTTGTAGGTACACAGGGTATACTTAAAATAGTCAGATTTTACATTTTTAAAGCTACTGCTTGTTCAAAAGGCCATTTTCCCCTGAGAAGAACAAGCAAGAAACTCGAGAGGTCGCTCTTTTAAAAAAAGGTTGTTATATTACAAAATTATTATTTTATATTATAATATTTCATTATTAATTATGAAATAGCCTGGTTATGCGAACGGGCTGGTTATGTCCATGATTGTTTATCATCTAAATAATCTGATATTTTATAATATGCTTTCTTAATAAGTTTCTGTTTTATAGTATCTTTAAATTTATTGAAAGGAAGATTTTGTATATCAACAGGAACTTTATTGAAAAAGCGTATACATAACCCTTTGAATGAATTACTGACTTTGTGGAGGCGACTTATGTGACCTGCAAGTTTATCTTTATTTCTTGTATTGACATCATGTTTATCAGTATTTTTCCTAAATGATGCTATGCTATGCATCAGGTGATGAGATAGTGGTCAAACGCGAATCCAGGCAATCATAAAAAAAACTATCTATTTGAATGAGTCTAGAAGATGCCTATACAGTGCATACCTAGAGAAGCTGAAGAAAGCTTACGGCCTATGAAAGGAGGTATAGTGTGTTGTGTACACACTAAGATTTTTTGATAATTAAGAAATTGTAAGCAGCCTGATTTCACTGGCAGATGTTCTCTTACTTCTTTGGCGTTTTTATATAATTTAAAAATAATTGAAATTTTTATATGATCATTTGTATAACATTTACATAATTAAAATTAAGTACAAATCCGGACTTATCCCATTTTGTAATAGGCCTTGGTACAAAGTTATTGTTTTATGGCCGTTATGAATTTATTTACTGGAAAATTTTAGAGTGTCTCCCGGAATCACATTTAATAAGATTTATTACTTGTTTTCTACTTGCAAGAGGTACAGCATGCATGTAGGTAATATTCTGAGTTTATATAACATCTCCAAGCTAACTTACTCAAACTCAGATATCCCCTGAGTACCTATAGCAGAATTATGTGTAATTAGATTTTATGAGTGATCATTAAACCACTCAGAAACCTATTAGTAACGTGTTAAATTAGATGTTGTACTTAATTCACATAGTAGTGAATTCTGAAGCAAGCAATTTATTATAATTAGTTAACCAAGTACGATTTAAGTTTAATGCTTTAAGTAACACTACATTCTTATTGATAGATGAGCCCGGGGGATGATAGACTCATTTTAGCGAACTATAGAAAAATTATCTATAAATTTATTGATTTCAAGTCACATGAGATATTAGAATAATCGAATTATTACTAAAACATACAGCAGGTTTACTTGACTATGGCAAACGTTTATTAAGAACTTTTTTTGAATGCCATTACCTAGGTACTCGTATATAAAATCTAAAAGGAAAGTGTTTCCGCAAGATACAGTAAAAACAACTATATAACTCCTCGTTTCATATTTGAAGTCATTTAGGCGAGCGGTCCAGTTCAGTCCTTCTCACGCGTTCGACATTTCAACAGTATATCTATAACTTTCACACTTATGAACAAGTGCAAGAAACCTATGGATGTCTGTCGATATTGAAGTCTGGAGTCAGCGAGACTCAGCGGCCAGTTTCAGGGTTGTATTTTTTGTAGACATCACATAAGCCTAAAATCATTTATTGCATACCAAATTTCAACTCATGTAGAGTCTAGATTGGATTTTGAAACAGTATATCTGTTAAAATTTCACATTTAGTACGGACATCACACAAGTCGCACAAGTGTATTTGACGATCTGCATGAATTTTTTTAGCTGGTCCAGTCAGATTATTAAAATGAACAGATGAATAAGTTTTAAATGGCGAAAAAAAATCAGCATTCCATAAATACGGAAATAATAGGTACTTCATTATCTATGTTAAATGTTCTTTGTATTTTATTTTTGTGTGCAATAAAGAATTTAATAATAATAATAATAATAATAGGTAGTCTTAGAACAGAATACACAGACAATAAGTCTACACTACAAAATAACCAAATTCAAACCGACCCAAAACCTCCGACGTAAACATTTAACAAAAAATTAAAGCTACAATGACATAATTACCATTTATTTGTTGGGCCTATAAAATTTGCATTTTACACCGTGCCTACAGACGGACAACAATCTTGAACAATTATCAAGAAGGTATAAATTATGCTAATACCCTTTACAAAACATCTCTTGACAAGTTCACAATAATTAAGATGGGTTTGATTTGACTATGAATTATGGTTCGGGACTGATTTGATATGCATCATAAAGAAAGGGGAGAGTTCTTTTGTCGGAAAATGAATAAATTGAATAACTTAACGTCTTTAATAGGATTACATCACACCACATTATTACAGAATAATAGGTATATGCTAGTTAACATCTGGAGAGAAAATTAAGGAAAAATCTGAATATCGAGACGTGAATTTAGATTCTCTTTAGTTTTGTTGAGTAGGTAGGTACTTTTTTTTTTATGCGCAACGGGTTGGTACTTGACCTCAATCACACATGATAAGTGAAGATGAGGTCGAAGGTGGAAGCGTACTGACCCGGAAACCCCAATACATTTGGGGGACTGGGGGATTTGGGGTACTTGAGTAAATAGGAATTTTAAAGTAGGAACCGGATTATCCAAACCATTTAAAAAGCGCATTAAATAATTTATAAGAAAATTTTGAAAACCCCAGAGAAAACAAATGATTATATCATCCAGATAGATATCTCCGGTTTACTCTTAATCTGTAAAAAAAAATTAGAATATATCATCGAAAAACTGTTCAAAACTTATATCTTCGAAACATCTCAACTTATTTTCATCAAATATGGCTAAGAACCTGTCACATTGTTTAATCTTTAATATTAAAACTTTTCTGGCATTACAAATTCACAAAGCGAATCGCAGTATCAATAAAAATGACTTCTCAAAAGAAAATGTCTAACTAGTTAAACGAGCGTGTCAAAAAAAAACAATTCATTCGAAAGAACAGTCACATCGGTTGGCTAGGCGCAAGCTCCCTATTTCCGAAATCGATTAACTGGTGTCCCTACCTAGTGTTAACCTATGACAGTGGCACTAATAGGCTACAAATGAACCCGCGACGTAAAGGCAAGGGTTGAGAATGGCGACAATTTCTCAGTTTACAGCCGCGTTTCACTTCTACTGCTATAAAAGCTCACTATAAAACGCTGACCGGACCACTGCATCAGTTACTCCTAAGAAGTTGTTGTCGAGTTAATTCTGCTCTTTCTAGAGAATATAATGTAAGAATAGTTTCGGCACTCAAATAGAATGGAACCAACCCGTTTCTTCCCGTGGGTGTCGTAAAAGGCGACTAAGGGACTTTTTACCAAAAAACATCTAGAATTGCATGTTTCAATGGCGATGGGCTCACCCCCTGGTACGTGTGCATTTCTGTATATTTCATAAGGTGAACCGTGGATGTTGTTTCAATCATTAAACTCTAAATGTTCATATCACCCCAACACTATTGTTTGGGATGTCTCTAACCACCCTATTTGGGATATAGGTAGTGACTTTATGATGTAAGAAAATATAAAATTGTCAAATAAAACTTTTAATTCTTAGAGACCCTTCACGCTTGCAATTGAATTACTTTTAATTTCGAATACCTATTTTTAAAACCCTAAATTGAAAACCGCCGTACAACATTGATGGAATAATTGTTATATCGTCCTGGTAGACTAGACCAAAAGTCTATATATCTTGAAACAACTTAACTGATTTCTATCAACCATTGGCTAAGAACGTATATCCGGGTTTAATCTTAAATGTAAAAAAAATATATATAAAATTTAGTAAACCATGATATCATTGAAATACCAAAAAACTGTAATGAAAGCTAAAGTATTAACCGATTTCAATCAAACATACTAAAAATCTGGTCCTTCATTTAGTATTTAATATAAAAAACTCCACTCAAATCGAACCACGCATTACTGCGGACCAACACTGGACACATACAACCACACAACGCCGTCAAACACAACACTCATCGTTTTTCGGCAGGGGTTAAAAAGGACATATTCCTACAAAGAGCATTTTAAAGTCCACAACTGGATATTAGCCTCTCCCATGGAGTAATTTGTATCCTGTTTCACGGATAAGAATTTGCCTTAATCGCCACGCTGAACCCACCAGCAAGGCTACTACAACTTAGAGCTATTCGAGTGAGAAAGTGTCGCGCGCGACTTAGTCTCAATTTCTTGCAGCTAATTGGCTGTCGCTTGAGAGCTGTCAACTTGACCGCCAATCTTGACGGTTTTGAGAGATGTGGGCTATCTCGCACGCGACTCTATGTCACTCGAGTTGCGCTAAGTTGTAGTAGCCCTGCTGGTTGACGATTGCAGTTTTTTTTTATGAGCTCCAGTGACAGTTCTCACTATCGCCCTTAACGACACCTAGACGAAGTGACGGTTGGTTCTATTTTACTCTACATGAAACCATACGACCAATACATACCCACATAGGTATATATTAAAGGTGTTTGCAGTGTTGAAAATATGATTTTTTTAAGACACATGAAATAGAAACATTGCTTTATGTCGGTAATACTACAACAGGAATAATAATAATTATAAAATGTCAAAAATAACAAATTTGCCCCAAATTTCCTGGTAAAACATTGGTATAGAACAAATAAATGGGTTAGTTGCTCTAGCACGTTGAAAATAAATATAAGTAATTCTATGTTAACTATATAAATAAGAAGAATTACAACAACAAACGATGCCGCAAATCCAGACTAAATTTCCGAAACACTAAAATTATTATGTCAAGCGCAAAATCGCATAAAATTAAATTAAAACATAAATCATAGTGCTTCGAGGAATCCCTCCTAAATTTCAATTCCGCTCAGTGTGTAATTTAAGCAGAGTTCCTCTGAATTCTAGTTAACGAGGGGGGTAAGGGGAGGCCTAATGACAGGGATTAAGACGTAAAGATAGGCCGAGACACGGATACGCCCCCATTATGGGGATCGCCTCATGCATCTATGGAACAGCGAGTAGCGGACAGTCATTAGGGAAGATAGCGTGCTACGTTAATGATTGTGCCGTGTAATAGATGCTGGGTTGTGTGTTGAATAATAGATACAGATTTGTAGATACAGTCACACACACAGTCACACAAAAATCAACGGCTTAACAATTTTCCATATAAGAACAACTTTATGATCTTTTATTTAATTTTGATTTGCTCTGGTGCCTGCTTTTGTTCCAACTGCATATCTCTTACTTTTAATGAGATAGAGGTTTTTGACAGATGCTTAGACAAACAGTCAGAGTTAGCTCAGTACTTAATAGGGCTCTGTTTGAAACTTTCCTGTACGGAATTCTAAGATCAACTGTATGAATATAGAATAGGGTGACGTTTATTTCGTTTACATTGCTCGCTGCAAAGTATCTTATAGGAACCGAAATACTTCTGACAACTCACGAATTGCAATGTATAGCTAAAGAGAACTGTAGTTTAATTTGAAATCTTAGCACCATCTATGAATAACTGCTAATAAAATGTTAATCTTGCCACTGCTGTTGACTGCTTGCTGTTAATCAAAGCTATTCTAAATATACTAAGTACGGCATTCTTCAATTCTCAATTCCGATATCCTATAATCTTCAAGAGAAGGGTGAATAGGCATTTGTTGAGATCGCGTGCTTCATCATCGACCACATCGTCATTTTCCTTCGGATGAGATTATGATCAAACGCGTGTCTAGACTATCATAAAAAACACGGAGACGTGGATTCGAATCTGGACATATTCCTACATTAATAAATAATGTTGTTAGTCTTTCCTCTATAAAATAGAATCCAGGAAAATCTGTTATTTGCAGAACAAATGATTATTTGGATAAGTTTCAAGGCCAGCAATATACTCTTGCAAGAAGAAAGGAATGTCTGCTTCCTGCAGTGGCATGATTTGTAATATCCGCAAATAGCATCGCGTTTTATTCTTGTTATTATTAAAAACAAAAATGAAACAAAAATCTTTCTTGAAACATACATAGACTGTTAAAATCATAACTCTCCTTTGCCTTTGCCATAGGGTCATGTAAAAAATAGTATCTATCTAATGAGATATTCTACAAACCCAATTATTATTTAGTATTTGATCATTTTATCGTCCAAAATTTCTGTTGTGAGCGATGTGGTAATGTAAAATCAACTAATTACCAAAATTTTAATTGCAAACATTGGTAAGTTTACACTATCTCCCTGATTTACCTTCATAAGTTGCATGCATCTCTCTAGGTATTGGTGAATACTTGATTGCAAACTACTTTGAAGCGACCCATACGACCTGCTTATATATCTTGGAATATTGTTTGTACAATTCCAAAGAAATTCAACAAATAATGTAAGTGTTTCCCTTTGCAGATTTTTTTGTTCTTTAATATGAGTATTACATTTCTTCTCCATCTGATCGGTTGGAAATAGAAATGGGGTTTGGATTATTCTCATTAATCATCATCATATCAGTACCTACATTACGTCCACCGCTGAACATTACTTGTTGCTAAACATAATTTTTGTCGAATTTCTGTATGTCGAACAAAGTACGGGAAGTATTTATAATGTTGTCCAATGATTATATCCGTAGCATCCTTTGCCTATTGATACAACCATACAAAGTGGGCTAGAATGAAAACTAAGATTAGTTTGACAATTTTTAACATAGGTAGCAGGATAAGTTATAGTTAATAACCAGCTCTACATAACTTTTAAAAGCTTAAAAACCTCTGAGTTGTTTCATGTAGTCTAAAGGATTGGTGCAGTACTTTCATGTTAGATATTGCTAAGACACTTACCTACCTACCCTATAGCTTTATTATCTATGGTCTCTCTATCCATAGTTCCTGGAATAGCTTCGCCTTAATCTGTATGTCCGAGGTATGTAATGAATATTTTACAAGATTTAAGTGTTAATTTCTAACTACCTCCAATTACTTCAGTTAATATTTTTAAAAAACTTGTCCTTATTTTATTCGAAATAGAGTCCTGCTAGCTTGTTTATTCGATCCCGTACTAATTTTATGCCCTCGTATTTCGCGATTAATACTTGAAATATTAGTACAAGGTCGTTGGCATTGGCACAAGGAGCCTATTATTGTACATTTCAGTTCAGGGAATCATTCTCACCCATTAGGGCTGCCAACTTTACGCCGTGATACCTCTACTAATGCACGGATCGTGTTCATGAACCGGTCGGGTCACGCACACATAGGACCCGGTATTGGTACCGGTTCGTATGGATTAGCGCGGCCTGCCGCGCGAGCGAACGTCACAAAATGGCGGCCGTAAAAACAAGTGAAGAGTGAGTTACTGTCGGGCGCGAGGGGTGGTGGGAGCAGCGGGGACCGGTGGGTGGCCAATAGCGTTGCGCTGAGCGAGCAAGGCGCATTTTGCCCGCCAACTCTGCTCTTTCTTTTATGGACGTCGTTGTTTTTCCCTGGCGCGCTTTTTCCTGATTTTTTGTGGGAAACTGTTTTGTTTGCTTTGTAAGGAGTATCGGTTGAACTACAATGTATTTATAAGTGTTTTCCCTTGTCTTGAATAAATATTGTCGGTAGGTAGGTATCTATGGTAACCATTTCGGTATGGAAATACCTATAAGTATAAAGAATGCTCTTATTAAGTATTCTTAAACAGGCACCTTGCATTTCTCATTGTTCTAATATTAAGTATACCGGTAGGTACCTTCTGATGTTTAAGTTAGTAAGTTAACTACTTACATTGATAGGTATTCTATATCTTTGTTATGACTACCTACCTACCTATTACTTGCAGTTAGGTAAGTATATATTCATGGTAGAAATTTAGCTAAGTAAGTACTTAATACATACTTATACTTAATTATACTTAAGTGGGTAATGTGAATATTACTTAAACTAATAGGTACCTATATTATGGATTTTTATTATTACCTATTTTATGGCCTGTGAAGGTAACTCTACCAACTATAGGTAAATCAGTTCATTTATTATTTAGAACGATTTCGGTGACACAGTGGTAATGCAAATCAGCTATCAATGGAGGTTCTGGGTTCAATTTCAAATCGGGTCATCTTAGTACCTAAACTAAATTTTAAAATAGGTACCTATATTGACTACGGTTCTTTAGCAGGTATTTAACTAGAGTTTGCATAGAAAATCTCGTACGGCCTACCTATAGGTACTTTTTCTTTGAAAAATATTTAGATATTTTTTTTTATCCGACTGTCAAGGAAGGAGGGTAATGTTTTTCGACTGTATGTATGTATTTATGTATGTCCGTTCCTTTGGCGCATCCTGTAGCCTAAACGGCTTGACCGATTTCGAAGTGCAGTGTTATAGGATATATTTTATGGTAAAAAAATCCTGGCGTCCTCAAAATACAAAATATGCTGTCCGGTTTCTTAGTTTTTAAATACTTAAACAGTTATTTAATCAGTAGGTACCTAGATACATTGAAACTGTCGTTTGTTTTCGTGATTTGGCCCTATATTCGGTACAGTCATTCAAAAATAAAAATAATAATAAGTATTACTTGCTTACCTACCCACTTACCTCCTGCGTATTACATGAAACATGCTTGTTTTATCTAAATTGAAATTCTAGTTTCTAACTGAACATTGGCACGCATATCGATAACAGTCAAACTAGAGGTTGGTATAGAATATTTTGTTTATACAATATCGTGGGGCACCTAAGTATTTGACTTTGTGAGTTTAAAAGTTAAATTGTAAATAACCCTGCAAAGCTTATCAACAGATTACCAACATTTTCAGAAGGAAGGTGGCAGTGATTCTGATAAAAGGCGGAAAACCATTATCCTCGTCATCAACAGCCTATAAAAGTCCATTACTGGACAAAACATTAGATTCAGGTACATCAGTTCTGTTGGAGGATTTTCCCGAATCGCCACGCTAAGAAGACATGTTGGCTATTGCTGATTTTTTAATATAGCTGACACTAAAATGATCCTTCTACTTATCACTGGTCTATATTACCTACTGTTATGCTTACGATCCCTTAGTCGCGACACCCATGACGAGAGACGGCTTGGTCTTATTCCACTCTGCTGGGAACCACACGGCAAATGAAAGTCTTTTAGTTCTACACAACTAGTACAGCTTCAAAGTCGTAGTAGTATTTTCATGTACATGCCCATTGTAAGCTGAATAAATGTTTTCTTTCTTTCTTTCACAATCCTCTATGTATAATCTACCATCTTCTATTTATAAAAACCGGGCAGAGCACAATATAAACATTTCGTACTGTAAAAATACATAAATACTTAATACAACTTTCCTAATCTCACAAAGTAATAAAAAGTTAAAAGTTATTAGTTTGAGGCAGAGAACTCATCAGCAAAAGTTGCAGAGTAATAATTTACTTAAGACTGAGCCTGTCTTAGCTTCGTGTAGGTAATATCTTCTACTGACATATTTATTGTTTTTAAGAGGGCGGGGGATGACGCTTCCTCGTAGGGGAACTTTCTTGAGTAGACATCGGTATAGCTGGTAGCGTTATTTTCAAAATCAAGGAAATTTGGACGTTCTGGTCTTTTCATAAAGCTGAAAGTAATTTGAAGATTTGTTGGTATCTACTATTAAAATTGATGCCATCTATTTCGACAGTACGCATCTAACAAAACACTTTAGATAACATCTATAAAAAAAAACTATAAATAAATTTAAAAACTTCGAACCACGGGAGCAAGCAAATGAAAACGTCCAGAAGTTTATTCACAAAAAAGTAGATAACTAAACACAAAAAAAAATTAAATAGATTGCCGCTGAAGAGACGCTATCTACAATTTTAAACTATAACGATTGAGATGTTTTCGAAAAATTTCTAGGTAAGTCAGCTGTCGGTGATTATTTGGTGGCCGCAATCAAAGGTTTACGACTCGAGCGTTGATACGAATCTAGGGACGCAAGTGCCAAGGGTTTTGGATATGAAATGTGGGTAATGATAATATCTACATAACCGTGTAACCTTGCGAGACCACAATGTTATTTCAGAAAGTATTTTGGGACTATGTCGGGAACTGCGAAAGCTACACAGCGATGTTTGAATATTTTGTTTAAAATGTACTGTCTCTTCATGGTTGAGTTTACCTTTCGATGGAAAAGTGTAAGCATGAGTTAGGTATATTTTCTAAATTGAATTATATGTTTTATATTATATTTAACAAACTGAATTGCGACAAAAATGCGAAGGTCGCACAGCAAATCTTTTTGCATTACCATTTCTTTTATCAGAATATATTCGCTCGGTTCACTCTTGGACATCTGCCTTCTCTAAAGCACTATTAGATTTTCTTATTAAATTATTCTCAGATTCATTCTAAATTTTTGAGTAACATGCATCTACATATTTTATATATTTTTAGATGATATTTTTAAGTGAGAATAGATTTTAAATATATGGAAGTATCATGCATGAACAAGGTTTTGTGTACATAGCATGCTCCTAGGGTGTATTTATGCAGGCGTCTGCCAGCTGGGAAGCAGAAACCGAACACAAAAGAATTATTTTAGGGCTGCCACAAAATGTTATTCTACTTATGATAAAAAGAATCAAATGACGCTACTTATAGATACATTGTTTGTTTTATAGGCGAGGACTAATTTAGTTAACTAATGTGAACGATAATTGTGAGTTAAAAGAATGACTACTTAATTATTAATATTTTACTGTAATCATGTTCCTACTTAGTAATATATCCGAGGGTTACAGAAAATGGTCATTTAGGTTCTGACAGCATAGTAAGTGTAACTATATATTGCAAAAACCCGCACTCAAATCAGACCACGCCTTACTGAGATATGTTCGGATAAAGATTGGACACATACACAACGCCGTTAAACGCATAACACCCCTCGTTTTTCGTCGCGTGTTAAAAATACCTAAAGGTTTTTTAAAAGAAATTCATATTAAAAATAACTTCTATTAAGTTAGAACTTTAAGATGAAGTAACTTAAAATATTCAGAAATTCCACCATCTTAGGGAAGCTACCTATACCATTAGAAATTGTTTATGATATTTCGGACTCTAATTACGAGTAGGTAGGTTCAAAATGAAAAGCGACGTAATTTATTACCTATATCATAAAATAAGTAAATTAATTATTAAAAATTTTCCTGGCAAATTATACTAGTAGCAATAAAGTCAAATAGAGCACCGTCTATCTTCAGTATAGGCATCGTGTCGAGTACCATTGTTGTCCTACCATAAAGGAGTTACAGTAGGAGGAGTGTGGAGGCGGGATAGGTACGTATCTATCAAATTCAACAAGACAAAATACTTTGATTGATTTGGTCCGAAATGCGGAAAAAATTTCGTTTGTTGTATGCTCAATGATAATTAAAATATATTTTATATTAGGGCTTAGTATCTATCGCTGCATAAATAAATAGGAGTACCTACCTACTTATAGTATATTAATCATCATCACCGGATGTCCACAGCTGAACATAGGCCTCGCTCATCGTTTTCCTATCGTATATTATTTGGTTTTACTTATCATTTAAACTTTTACGTATAAGAGAGCTTTTCCACTAAACCTTTGGTAGAAAAATAATATTAAATCTTATTTATCTTATTTAAAGCGTTTATTCACCTTAGTGACTATTTGTCGATTTGTAATGATGCAGTGGATATTTATACCCTATTATTTACAATATAAAATATCAATATTTCACATAAAATAGATAAAAAATGGATCCGTACCTACCCTAAAACTATGTAAAATCGATGATACTTACGATTCTTGACGGAAGCTGTTAATTATTTATTGTCTGCTTAATCTGGTATAAATGAAAATTTAATATAACTAAAATGTTACATATAATTGCAAATAACATATATATTAATTGACAGATGCAGATATATTACATATCTAAGAATACATATACCTTACGTAACTACCACATTACTGATCGAACTTTAAATGGTTGTTTTTCAGACGGATTTAAAATATGTATAGAGATATATTATTATTCGGAAATCGTAGTGGAAGGAAAGTGCAGAAGTGAAGCTACATTTTACATAAGTAATAGAGATCAAGCATATTTAACTAAAACGCGGTTGGTATATTATTACAATTACAAGACAATCTATCTACATACCTAACAAAACCAACTGTCTCTAGCTTTTACCTACTTTATGAGCAAAAGTTACATAGTCTAGCTATGCAAGTTATAATAACAGAGAGAGAGCTGATAAATGTTGATATTTCATCTTCAACATGCCCCAATACACGTCATTATTGGTATTACTGAATAAATTTTGCCAACCCTATGTGAAAAGTGTAGCGGTGGCGTGGGGCGCGGGTTCATTGACCGCCCGCCCGCGCTGCTCTGAAATACCGCCTTGCAATATCCCGTACCTTAATCCCCGCACGGCAAGCCGCATGTCTGTACTAAGCCTTATAAACGCCTTAATATTTTCTACCCTGCTTTATTGTGAGAAAACATCAGGTAATAACATCAGGAAAATATTTCGTATCTGTGCCAGGCAGGTTCTATGCATTTTTTTGTTATTAGTTATCTCCAATGAGTACCTATAGGTACGAAGGAAAACTCTATTGGCTTTGTATTGTTATTATTTGTATGTATTTGAGTAAGAAAGTCATATCAGTAATTTATAAATACTATGTTGGTAGGTACTTTAAAAGCTTGTTAAAAGACCCATAAACCTTGTAAAAGTTAACAATTGATATTTATTTTGATCTCAAATTTTGATATTGCTGATTTCGAAAATAAAAAAAAAAACATGAAAACATTCAATCCCTGATAGTAGGTACTGTCTTAAGCTTTATATTAACTGTTAATGTGTTTTGTAAAACTATCACTAAGGCCCGTATTAATAAACCGTTCTCAAGATTGACATGGCTTCAAGTTGACGCTTGAGAATCTGTTGAATAAACAGTATCAGAAAAAATGGTCTTGAGACCGAGACACGAACTCAATCTCAAGAACGATTTATTAATACGGGACTAAGTTCTTCATGAGCAAGTACAATGCTTTAACAACCAACAAATGGGTGCCCAATCATAAATTGTTCAGTGACTAAACCTTGATAATTCGCCTAAAATTTGGCATTCATTTTTTTAATAAGATTTGCTCAATTCCTATATAAATTAAAGATTAGAAACAGTTTTCTTTATCAAAAATAATAGGCGCTATTATATTGACACCTAATTAAAACGACTAGGCAGCAAAAGGTTGCTTTGGCCAAAGTTATGGTGCCGTATGAATTAAGACGTTTGCAAACCACAAGAAGTGGTGAACCGGACTTCGTTCGTTATATTTACATAGCTACTAGCCTATAAATAAATACTGGCCCTCTCTCACACACGTGCACAAAATGACGTTGTTTTAACTTTATTTTATTTTTACACTAGCGAGCGGCCAAGCGCGCGTTGCCTGTAATTTCGCGGTGCTCGCGGCGCGCAGGCGCGTACGCACGCGAGTCCAACATGGCGGCAGATATCCAAGTTTGAATTTAATTTTCGAATAGCTGAAAGTGGTTCAACAGACTGCGATAACGTAGACGAAACTATTTTCCATGGGAAATCGGTGTAACGGCTTGCGCTCGCGGCGCCGACGTTTCCCCTCTTATCGTTCGTGTGAGCTGAGCCGGACATTGATTTTCGCAGTGCTACATGAATGTTTATAACTTCGCTTTACAGTTATGACTCAGATGCAGTTATGTGCCACAATCATGAGACAATTATGAAATTATGGATTATTTGTAAGTAATCAATCTATTTAAACATTACAGTTTTCCATTTCGGATGAAATTTTCCATTCAGTCTTGGAAGCTGTCATATTAACACTTCACAATTTTCATTTTCAAATGTGAATCACTTTACTGAATAACATGTATACCTATCTATTATAAGTAACTACAGCACAATAGGTCATACTTAAATTGAGTTTTACTAAACAAATTATAGGTAATCTGTATTTAAGTGGATTTGTGTAATTCTGACGGTATTGTTCCACCGCGCCTTAATTATTTATTTTAACAGCAATAATATTATATTTCGCATTTTATATATTTTATATTAATTTTGTAGGAAGTACGTAATATTTTTAGATACCTGTAATCTAAACAGGTTCTGAAACTTTTGCAAATGACGTGAGACTTACGGTAAATGCATCCGCATTTGACCCAAATTATGGGGAATTTGAAATACGTAGGCCTAATATTTTAAGTTGTTTTAGGGCCTGTGTACAAAATCAAAAATATAAATATGCATTAAATATCATCGTCTGTATGAAAATGCATACTAAAGTACGATAAGAGTAAATGAGGTTTTTCTGACAATAAAACACTTCAAAAATGCTACCTTTGCCGCAGCTCATTTCTAAAAAATATCGTTCGAAAATTCAGAAAATTAAATGAACATTAAAATTAAGGTGTTGATAGAAAGAAAACGACCGTAAATGTATTTTACGACTGAAAGAATACACGAAATGAATGAATTGCTTAAGTTTCCCGATTCGTATGTGACTGGTTTTTCATCTAATAATATAGTGTATATTTGTATTTACCTACACAAATATTTATTTTACAAAAGTTAGAAACTTTAGTACTATAGTTTTAGAAATTGGTGAACCAAATGAAGAGGGACACTTTAAAAGCAGGACAGTAGTCAACGAGAGTCTCTAATGTGAGGCTCTAATATCATAAAATTCTTCAAAATAAGATTAATAATGTTTTATTATGTTTATGGGAAGATTTCATAATATGAGACGATAATTTAATTCTTCAGAAGAGGAAAAATAATACCTGTTTTAATAATTCACGGAAACCTATAAACTGGTATTTTTATTAAGAAAATAAATTACAGATTTAGATACCTCGCCCATTTCTAAGACCAGTAAAATAATATTTTTTCATATTAATAGTACTTCAAATTATCAACCCATGTACAGATTTTTCTCTGAATTATTAATTCTCTGAACTGTTAACATATTTTGAAGTACCGGTATAAGGAACATAGCTTTACCTAATATGTATGATTTTTAAAAATATAATTAATAAATCAGTAGATAAAAATGGAAGAAAATTGTTAGCCCGCCGTCGTAGAAATGTGCGAGTCTATTTTGGTGGAAGTTCCTTAGTCACCCTTTCCCCTTTTACGACATCTACGGGAAGAGGCGGGACAGGGAGAGACGGGTTGGAAAATTGACGGGTTCTAAGAAACCATGACGTCGATTTTGGAGTTAAGCAAAACCGTACATTCATGAAATTTCGAAAATTAGCTTGCCTGAAATAGGGAATCAAATTAATCGATAGGGCCTCTAATAAACATATTTCTATGGACGTCATGGTTCCTCAGAATAAATTTCTCCACCGTTAATTGTTTCACATTTCTCCATACTGACCCATTTCAATGATACCCTGTATGGTATACCTACTCATAACTTGAAGATATCTCTTATGTAGGTTTTATTGTAGTGACTAAACAATTGCATTATTCGCCTGCGCAGGCGTCGCGCAGCGGGCGCCGAGGTCGTCGCTGGCTCTTTCATGTGTATATATTTATAGTCACATACACAAATGTAGACATGACTCTTTATTGAAGTTGTGCCTACGCAGTATCAACAGAATAAAGCTATACGTCAAAATAATAGCTTTAAGATGCAACCGTTTTTACTCGGCAGTTCTTAACAGCTATCAAAAAAAAAATTACATGCATCTCAAGCCCCAAAGTTTTTACAATTTATAATTTATTTTAACGTGAATTTTACTGAATTGTTTAATAAAGTTGGTTAAAATATCACTAACCTGTTGTTAATGAAATCTTTAAAAAAGATAGATAAGAATGCTCCTATGAAACTTGGTAACCGCACCGAACCACATATGACAACCAGTAAGAAATCTAAAAAAATTCACCGAAGTCCTATCGAGTTCACGGTTATAGCAAATTTTGAATGGTAAGACGAAAAAACAGATTTCTTTTACATTGTTGAATGGACTTCAAGAAAAGCATTAAAAACAGAGCATATCACTCAACTGCTCTAGTTTCTACCACTCTTGCCAATCTAGAAAAATAGAAGAACGAAAGCTGTCATCCAGGAGCAGTTCTCTGTAGAAAGGGAACACAATTAACGCTACAACTTTTTCCGAAAGATATACCTAAAAATAAATTTAATGTCGTGTGCTCTTTATACACTACATTGAAGATATAGCTTGAGTTTGACGAATATATTAATATTTCTGATAATACATAAAACAAAAAAAAACAAGTGAAGATACCATTTACAACTAAGCGCAACTTGGACAAATAAAATTGCTGGAATTTTTCAACGCCAGAATGGTTGAAGGTGGATTGCTACAAAGGTGGTAAAGCTTCTGAATGTTTCTGCAGGATGATATTAGTCCAGTAATTAGATTTGCTTCTTAATTTTTATTACTTAAACGTCGAAAGACTTGACAAGTCTCAGTCATTTGATAAGATTGGTTATGGAGATGTTACAGTAGCGTAGACTTACTGGATTTGTTTTTTTTGAAGTTATTACTGTTCTTTACTATTGGTTGGTCTTGTGCTCCGGACCCCAGGACTGTATTTTCGGATAGAGTATACTAAAACATAATCTTGTCTCGTACGAGAAAGCCTTTGTTAATGTCGAGTCCTCGCCTATGTTGCAATCTGTGCAGCAATGTCAAATCGACTATGTAGAACTATAAGATTTCTATCTAAATGCACCGTTACAATGACCGTTGAACTCCTGGACGAGATTGTTGTTTCTTGTCGGATTGTTGCGGAGTTTCTTGTCGCTTCTTCTCCCAACCATAACACCTTGTGAAGCGATGTAGCTTAAAAAAAAAGTAACATGTTCACTTTCAATAAGTGATATTTTTGTATCCTACATTGAATAAAATATTTTCGATTTGATTTGATTAAAATAAAGAGATGTAATAAAATAGATTTTAAGATTCTGGACTGGAAACCTTGCAGTATATATTAATTACACCTATTAATGACATCTCTGATGGCATATTATTTTTTCGATTTGCTGAATACATAATTGTTTGTGGTCACGGCTGATTCTCTAGAAGTATGCAAAGAAACGCCGATCAGTCAGAATTTGCTGGAAGAAGAAATTGTGTGTGGCATATATTGGGGAAGATATATGCTGAATAGTGGACACTTCCAGAGACGTGCTGATGGATGAATAAAAGAGGTCAAGTGCGAGTCGGGGCTTGGGCAATGAGTGTCCCATGTTATCAGTTTTTTACTGTCATTCTAAGAGTAACCGATTGGCGACTTATCGGTGTAGTGGGTAGTCTTTAGTTTGTCTTTGAAATTTGAATTTGAAATGAAATATATAGTAAAAATATTTGTGTGATGAATATGTTGTTTATATTTGGATGTTTATGTAGGCTTGGTTTAGTTTGAAAAGATTGATTCTTTTTATAAATATAATCTGGAAGAGAAGAAAACGAACAAAGAGGGAAAATGATGGGACACCTTATACGATACGATGATTTCATCAAAACCATAATAGAGGGAAGAATAGAGGGGGCCTGGGAAGATCGCAGCGATGCAATCGGTGTGTTTTGCGATCTTTCAAAGGCATTCGATTGTGTGGATCACAAAACGCTTTTATTTAAATTAGAACATTATGGGGTGCACGGCAAAGCCCTCGACTTATTAACTTCTTATTTAGAAAATAGAATTCAAAAAGTTCAAGTAAATCTGGAAAAATCTTCAGGATCTTTTGTGAAAATGGGAGTGCCTCAAGGATCAATTCTGGGTCCTTTTATGTTTTTAGTTTATATTAACGACTTGCCTTATTTAGTTCGGAACCTGGTTGATATTGTGTTGTTTGCTGATGACACTTCATTTATATTCAAAATAAAGAGAGGGTCGAATGATATTGACGATGTAAACGATACTCTTTCACAGGTTTCGAACTGGTTTACTGTGAATAATTTAGTCCTAAATGCTAAGAAAACCAAATGTATTAAGTTTTCCTTACCTAATGTAAGGCAGGGGGAAAACAACCTAAAGTTAAATAGTGAAGCATTGGAATTTGTTGAGAACACTGTTTTTCTTGGCATCACTTTGGACTCCACACTACAGTGGGGGTCGCATATTGAGACACTTGCGAGCAGGCTCAGTTCAGCTGCTTATGCTGTTCGTAAGATTAGACAACTTACTGACATTAAAACAGCGAGGCTCGTTTATTTTAGCTACTTTCATAGCATTATGTCTTATGGTATACTACTGTGGGGTAGGGCTGCAGATATTCAAACAATATTTGTTCTACAAAAAAGAGCAATCAGAGCAATATATAATTTACGCTGCCGTGATTCTCTAAGAGAACTGTTTAAAGAAATAAGTATTTTAACTGTTGCATCTCAATATATATATGACAGTATAATGTATGTACGCAAAAATATATGCCTATTTCGTAAACATTCTGATAATCATAATTTGAATACTAGAAACAAAAATAAAATTGAAATTCCACAATTTAGACTTAGCAAGGTTAGCACATCCTTTGTGGGACACAGCATACGCTTTTACAATAAAATACCAGAACATGTATTGAGTTTAACAGAGCAGAAATTTAAACGCCACATTAAAGAAACTCTGTGTAAGAAGGGTTATTACAGGATAGATGATTATTTAGGCGATAAGGAGGTCTGGTGTTAGCTGGTCGTTATGTTAATTGCTATTGTTTTGTAATATGTAATATTAAAATGTAATATTATTGTAAAGATGGAAACAAATTGAAAAGATGTGTTGTTGCGGAGTTTCTTGTCGCTTCTTCTCCCTAACCATAACACCTTGCGAAGCGATGTAGTTTAAAAAAAAATAATAACATGTTGACTTTCAATAAGTGATATTTTTGTATCCTACATTGAATAAAATATTTTTGATTTTGATTTTGATTTTGGGCAAAGAAAAAGAGGAAGACCGAAAATCAGGAGGTCAAGAGGAAGGCGGAGAGCAGAGAGATATGGAAAATCTCCACCGACAAGAGCATGGCTCTTAAATCAGATGATGATAAATATAATCAATGACTTACCTACAAAATTTGCCAAATCCATTCAGTTGGGATTGCATTCTGTTAAAATAACATAGTACCTACATATAGCTTTAAAATTGAAATTATTGCCAACACCTTTACCTAAACTGCAAAACAAATAAACAAAATGTTTTAATGAATTTTCTTAAATGATAGGTGACAACGACCTATAACATAAAAAATGTCGAATGAAATCAAAATTTTTCTATTTGTTCTAAACGTCTGTCAAAAAGTTTGGACCACCATTAAAACGTTTCTGAAAAAATTGGGGTTTACCGACGGACAGAGCGCGAGGTGATCCATGAGTATTCCGTTTTGCTACATTAAGTAAGGAAAACTAATATCTTTTTTTAAGTGTTGTAGGTAGGCATGTATGTGACTAATGAACGTATGTGTACGTATATACTCATACATGCCATGTGCTATGTATAGCTAAATTCGTGACTTGTGAAATCATGACTGAAACGCGTGCAGTCGAGACTGAAACAGATCGTGTGACACGTTTTCATGAAGATAACGTTCCGTATCACTCTACTTATTTACGCTTATCGTACCTCATTTTTTTATTTTTTTTATAATATTTATATTATTTTTTAATATAAGTTATATTATGCCTAACAATTTACACAATTTAAATGTAAGAGTGCACATTTTATCAAAAATTTACTGGTTAAATTGAAATATGATATAAAAGGGTGAATAAGGGAAAATTGTATAACGAACAGACACGAGAGTGTGATTTAAATAGAGTCACTGAAATAATTAAGAGAATTTCAAATTTATTGACAGAGTTTTTTGAAGATTTATCAGCATTCTTGCTGAATTAAACCCGGCTTCATGCAGTTAGTAAGGTATACTATAAAATATACTAATTTCCAAAGACTGAGAAGTACCTAATACATAGTCACTAAACCAATTTAAATAATTTCAAATTAATAGATATTAATGCATACAATTTTATAAATTAGGGGCAGATTTATTCGGAATTCTTGCTGAACATGCTCGGGCTTTGTCATATACAGTTAGGGATAATATAGAATACACAAGTTTTCAAAGAGTGAGAAGTACTTAATATGGAGGTATAGTTATTGAAACAGTTTAAATATTAACAAATCTCAATGGATAGATTTTTATGAAAGAAGGCAGATTCATACAGGTTTCTGTGTAGGGCTCTGTGTAGTACCTATACAGTAAGCGGTTCATATACAGTATATACCAAACATACCTGTCATGTACGGCGAACATACCGACGTACTCTTGGAATGGCAAAATTTTTATCGCAAGCCCGTTATCGTGGCCGATCATAAATCTGTTTTCAAATCGTGAGTCGCCAACGCCGCGAGGCGTCGCAGCCAACCCATGTCAAGTACGACAACCGAACAAAAATACACCCTTTCAGAGACACCATAAAGCATAATTTACAACACGCACTGACCTGTAGATGTCACATTTGGAACTTACAGGGTTTACTGTCGCATTGTACCTAAGTATTTGCCAATGCACGTAAAATACTAGGCGAGGTCCTCAAAATGCCAGACTTATTTACGGTGGAGACCGTCGCGTCGCCGTTTCAGTTGACCTGAAACTAGGAAAGATAATAAATAGCTACTCCTGTGTTACATCTATACCTTTAAAGATTTATTGGTCGACTGTCTTCATGAAAACTATTGAAAATTTCAAGAATAAAACAATCCAATTTGACAGACGATATATTTCCAATACTAAATTCTGAACAGGTAGTTTTTCACTATCGTATGTATAATCGTTTTATATGTTGCTAGAAGACGCCTTGCGGTGTTACCCGTACAGCCGTCGTAGCACGTAAAAATTTAGCGATTGAACGAAAGCGAGCTAAACGAAAGTGATCCAATGCAAAAGTTTTTAAGTATACGTCTGCTGATCACGTATTTCCCGTTCCTGTGGAAATTTTACAAAATCCTTAAGCCACAACCCAAAGAATAATACACCAAATTCCATTACCGTCGGTCTACGTATTTAGGCTGTGCATTGATAGGTCATTCAGTAACAGTCATTCAGGTTCTTTTAAAGATTAATTGACCAAATTTCTTTTTTATTGATTCTGTTTTAATTAGGGGTTTTTATACATTGAGTACATGTCAACTCCATCGAACCTGCTCTAGCTAACTCGCTTTCCTATATATATACATCGGAGACGGGTGTGGGCGTTGCGAGCGACCGGGACGGTGCCAGTCGCGTGGTAAAGGGTAGCTCGGGCAGTGGCGATATTATAGCAAGCCACTATAGGCGAATAGACAACGTATTCACATTCAATTATGATCATGAAACCTGAGATGCTTACTGGTGAAGAGTAAACATATGCACGCCCCCTCATGCCATACAAGTTGGCCCTCGCGTGGAGTCTGTGGAATTCAACTTGGCCAGTTTATAATTCCTCCTTGCTCAAATCCCATGATCAACTTCTTATTAACTAACGACTCACAGGATTCTTCCACGCGTCGGTGATCGTAGGTAATCAGAATCACTCACAGTGGTTGATGTGTTCAGTGGAGCTTCGACTCCTTTGAAGGCTGGTAGCAAAGTCCCTCTCATTTTCGGTGTGCAGACCTAATATCACTGTCAACGTTGTCACCGCGCGTATATATAACATAAATATAAGTAGTCAGTCACTTACGGGAAGCCAGGATTAATCGACAGACCATGACTGTGGTATCAGAATTCGGTGCATTGACACCAACATCTCGATTTAATCGTAGGGGAAGCCTTCATCACTTCCTTCCCAGATTGCTAGATGCACTTATCGATACGCGTGATGTTATTCTAACACCTAATTCAGTTCTTGATCCCAGTACCGATGTTAATGTCAGTTACCAACCGCACAAGAGTAGGATAGTCTATCTAAAGATTTATAGGGAGGTGAGGTAGGTATTAATTGTGAGGGTTTATTGGCACAGTCAATAACCATTTATTGCTTTCCCAGCGAGAGTCAATTACGTTGGATTAACTCCCCCGATGAGTCTGTAGGTGTAAAGTGACCATAATATCTATACGCTCGCATATACGTGTGTAAGTATATTGTTTGCAGAACGAATGGTTACAGTAATTAAACAACGGAATGAGATTGATAGTGAAACGAATAGGCATGTATTACAGCAAAATATGTTCCTTAATGAAATGTAATCAAGCGGTAAATTAAAGCTGTTGATTGATTTTCAGTTCCGTTAGTGGTGAGTTTTGTATTACATTTAATATTACATAACTACAAATACGAGTGCTCGGGTCCTATTTATTTATGTAAATTTTCGTTATGTAAGAATTTATTTTAGACAATGTAGAGACTGAACTGTCCATACTAATATTGTAAATTAGGTAGTCTGTCTATTCGGTTTTCACGCCTTGTACCGTGTAGGTACAAAGAGTAAATAAAGACACTCTGTTTAGTTAGATCACTAATTAGCTTAAATTAAGTACAGAGCTAATGCATACTGTACCTTGAAAAGTAAGCAATGACGGACAGTTTATAGGTAGGGGGTGTACCTACCGGCCGATCGGTACGGGCCAATACATCATGCCTGAGGAAGTGTGCTTGGATGTGTAAATGTGTATGTGCCCAACAGTGGACCAGTACAGTATGTATGAATGTATGTGTGCAGTAAAGTCATCGGTCGAAACACTAGCTTAGACACGCTTAAACTGCTGAACCAATTATATTGAAATTTGGAAGCAAAGTTGCGGAACAGGACATAATACCACATGGGCGAAGCCACGGTCGGAAAGCTAGTTAATATATAAATTAAACAGAACTTATTTATAACTGTGTTAAATATTACTTATACCTGGAACCCTTAGCTTTTTATAATAAGTATTTCTAAATGCTCTCAATTGTATTCACATTTATACATACTTGTACATCAGAAATGATCTAAAAATCAGTCAACCGTGGTTCTTTTCTCTCAAAATTCAGCCGGGTCATTAATCACGAAAACTTTTCACAATTTACGAGATCGGAAGTCGGTCTATAAAAGAAATTTTGTGCCCGCACACCCGAAATGTTTGATTTATTATAGCTGAGTAAGATCTAGTGCAATTAGAGTGAGCCTGCGGGCCTCTGCGGGATTGATTTATGGTGATTCATAGTAATCATGGCCGAGACAGCCTGTGATCCGACGGAGTAATTCTATTTTACGACAGCACCCCTGATGAATGACTTTGTGCGGTTTTTGACGCCATGTTGGATTGAGTTTGCTAGGAGTTGCGGTTGTGCGTGACAGGATTGGTCTAAATATAGACGTGGAAATAAAGTGGTGAGGAGAAATGAGAATGGTTCAATACCCATAGGACGTCATTCGAAAATAAATACCATAAAATTCTAACTTTAAAAACTGACTTTCTATCCGCGACTTCATCCGCGTGGATCACGTAACAAAAACTAATTTTTATCACACGTTTTACACATAGCGGAAACAGCATTTTTTGGAACCATCGCGCTCCATTCCTCCATTCTATTAAATTATAAAATTTCTTTGTTTTCCGAAAAAATAATGAAAAATGCTGAAACAGAAATTTTTTATATTCATTCTATTGACTTCCGTTTGAAATGTTTCTCCCTCTTGTGTGACTCCCCCAAAGAGTGGAAATTCAAAAAGTCTCTTAGTAATGCGTCTTGAAGTAACCTAAGGAATGCACCAAATTGCATCAATATCCGTTCATCCATTGGGCTGTGCGATTTTCAGTCAGTTAAGTGATTTCATCGGAACTAATCTAAGTGTGGCTCCTGATTAATTAGAGTGGGACCAATCCGTTTATTAATATGGGTAACGTAAGATTATAATGAGCATATGACTTCTTCTTCTTAGCAAGTCGATGGCAAAACCATCAAATTCTAGATATAGTCCTGCCCCCGTAGCATGACATCATTTATCGCTCACGACGTAGAGTGAGAGTGGAATAGTTGTATACTGCGTCCAAGCGAATGAACAGGACAAATATTCTAGTCATGCAACTAGTGTAGTGGGGTATCAGATTCTCTGATCGAAACCCCACATATATCTACAATCAACCCATCTACCAAACGAGCAAATCTTTCTACCTATGGAAAGCTATGGAAATAGCACTATGTGAGATGCTTATAATAGTGGACTTGGTTGCAATGCAAATTTTGGCAAACTAATACTTTCATGAGAAAAATGTTCATTTCATAACCAACGCTTCAATTCATTTCATACTTTTGTTTATATGTAGAGATTTAAAATTAGTTTTTATGTAAGTCGTTTAGGACACACTCCAACTTTTTAAGTATTTATTATAAAAAACTGTCACATATATTAATGTTGCTGCTGGACCACTTACCATAGAATATAATATGTATGTCAATCTATAATTAGGTATACTTATAAATTATAATCAAGATTTTGTTTACAAGGCGAGACTAACGTACAGACAGATATTAACGATAAATCATGAACATATCTCTGTTATAGTGATATACATTTTTATTATGGTTGCAATTAGTTCATAGCAAAAACTAACTAATTAATGTGTTATCTATGTTGAAGCGTTACGAGCCGTGAAAATTAAGTATATAACCCCACTGTGCTAATTGTTTTATTTTTAGGGTACCGCACACGAAGGGTCCAAACGGAGTTCCATTACTTAACAAACTGTAGGCTATCAGTGAGAGGTCTCTAGTTCGAATTGTGAAAAGATTTGATTACTGATTTTTGCTGGAAGAGATCACTTATAGAGTTAAGCTCGCCTATTGTATGTTTAGTTTATATGGAATAAAGTGTTAAATAAATAAATAAATAAGATTAGTAGACTACTTTCGAGTAGAATATGAATATATTTTTCCTTTCCTTCCTTAAGGGACCGATTAAAGATCAAATCAAATCAAATCAAAAATGTTTTATTTCGTAAGTTATAAGAATAACATTTGAAATCGTCATGATATACAGTTATCGCTCATTTACTAGGCAGTCTCCCCAGAGAAGAACGAGCAAGAAACGCAGGAGTTGCTCTTTTTAAATAAGTCTTTTTTGATTGTCTGTCCGATAATCACTACCCTCGCTAATAAGTTGTGGCAAGCTGACTGATCATCTGAACTGATGGGATTTTTCTTGTTCAGCTCGAGTCAAATCATTATTTTTAATTTTGAAATTTTAAGGTGGAATTATTTCGTGGTTTGGTTTAGGAGGAATTTATTGAAAAGTGGTTGTATAGCATATTTAGGTTAGGTGATTAGGTTAGGATAGGTAATTTAACTAATGTTATAAATGGGAATGTTTTGAATGTTTGTCGCTCAATCACGGCGAAACGGATGAATGAATTTGGATGAAATTCGGTATATAGTAGGTAGAACAAACCTTGGATTAAAATAGTATATTCTTTATTCCTATAAAGTGAGTAGGTCCTGTGGGATAACACATTTCCGTGTTAAAGATATTCCACGCAGGCGTAGCCGCGGGCCGATAGCTAGTATTTCATTAACAAAGAAGATACCAAATAGATGTCTAGCTTGAATAATTAGAGAGAAATTAGTAAATAATACATTAAAAACATTTTATTCGGAATCCTATAAGTGCGCGAGCTCGACTCTTATTTTAAAATTATCGAGAGTAAAAAATTGTCGAACATTTTCTTGGCATACATAGGCATAAATATCTGTTGAAATTAATGATCCAATTCTTGACGAAGATAATAAAATTTATTTAGAGCTCCTTCCTGACAAAAATAAATTTATAAGTATAAATTTTGTTGCGCTCCACATAGAGAACGGAGAGTCGCTTAACTCTCAATAAAAAGCGACTCATTTGAAATAAACTATAGGTGCCTGCGCACTTACGAGTTTCCAGTCACACGGGTATACTACCTTAACGCAACCAAAAAGCAATAAATAGAGCACTAAACGTAACACTTACACATAAAGAGATCGGCGGCATACATGGAGTAGATATAGTCACAGGCTGTCGTCGCCTCAACGCCCCGATAAACAAATCGTTGACTACTCAGCCCCTCTATCGTGACCGTAAAAACTTAACTATCCGGTAACACGGCACACCTGAATATAAATCACAACAAACTGGTAACGCACTTATCAAAATATGTACGACACTATCGGCCTTTATGAAACTTTTTCACGCTCAACCTCGAGGCTAACACTTGGATAGCACGCACTGAGCCTTACAAATGTCAATTGCCAAGTCGCACGACTGCTTAAAATGCCAACTAGTGAAATAGAAAGTTTACCACAAACCTCCAAATATTGGGTCTTCATTTTCAATTATGCTAATTTCACCCTTTTAAAGTAGACAAAGAGGTGTAATTTTCTATATTTTTTTGTTGTTTTGAACTAGTTGGGTCCGGTTTTAGGTTCACTTCGAACCTTTTCATTACAAAGGGCGCTCATAATTTAGCTAATGCGTATCGATAATTTATGTAAAGGTTACGCAAGTACCGCCCTATTGTTAGGCTGCAGCTACACTTTCGGTTTCAGCGGAGCGATTTGCATAACAGGGACCAGCACAATGCTCGGACACCCTTTCATGAACAATCCTTTTCTTTTCACTTTTAAAATGGTCTCATTGTTGACACATCGGGCGAGCAATAAATAAATCAAGTGCAAATTTATACGGTCCAGCTCATGTGTGGTATAATCGGAGACAATGTTGCCTTGTATTGTATGCAAGTCGATGGGAACCCTGTACCTTTATGTAAAAATCCTTACTATATTATATACCTACCTAGCTTTTACAATACACAGAAGTATTGTAGGTTTTCAATTATCCGCTATAGCTATGGCCCGCGGCTTTATCTACGTAGTCTACATTACTGAGTAAGATAATAATTAATATAAAATGTTTTGTAGACTAGAATCGTATGTTTCCGAGGTAAATAAATAAAAATTCCGATTTTTTATACGAAGTCAAAACTCGATTACTTAATTTCTTTATTAAAGAATTAAAAAAAAAAGGATAAAAAAATTTCTTCGGGAGCGAAAATGGATAAGCTATTTGATGATCCAAAATAAATTGTGTACGTAAATATTAGAGTGACAAGCAATGTTCATTTATTCATAAATGTTTAATTATACAACAATCATAAATGGTGAATAAGCGGTCATTGATGGTAAAATGGTTGAAATAAATGCCAATAACACACGTCATTATGGCGTGTAATATCGTTTTACAACTTTAAGGCAATAAATAAATTGACTGCCGCTTGTACATTTTATTACGATTTAAAAGTCTTTGACTGTTTGAAACGCTTTACTTTGGGTATTAATGTTAATTTGATATTGTTTTAAAATATCGCAACTTTCTTGTTGTGATTTTAAATTTTTTGATAATGACTGAGTAAATTTCAAGAATATTGTATGCTATGAATTGGCATTGCAAAAGCGCTGAACAAAGTATCTATTTAAGGTTACATAAGGAAGGGTAAGACCACTGCGACTGAGGTACGTTAATACTATATTAATTCTGTGACTGAGGTATTCGATGCATATTAGATATGTTTAAGTACTAAAGTAAAAGTAAATTTTGAATATTAAAACTTTACTCCACACTGTTATAATAAATAGGAAAGTTTATAAAACTTAAAGCATGCACCATCTATATTAAAATACATTGAAACCATTGATAGTTAATACGAAGAGGAGATAAATAAACTATACATATATATATGCCAATAAGTACGGTAGGGACTATTTAAGTAGCCCATCACACTTGTATGTTAATGATCGGACTTTTCTACAAATGTTTTAGTCTTTAAACCATTTTAACATGTGTTAATAACCAATAAAATGTTTTAATGGTACATAAAAAGCTGAGATTTATAACGAATAGGTAGCTTATGCATTATGATCGCTTGACGCGTGCCCTACAGTGTGAAGTTTCATAGACTTTCACCGTTATACCTTACGTTATGATAATCAAATTCAACAGCCTGTAGTTATGATTGCAATAAAAAACAACGCTCATAATAATTTTATTATGAATTGTTACAAATCGCTACTGACACTGGTATTCGCTATTATAATCTGGTGTAGAAATCTTTGACTCCAATGTTGCATTCCTTTGACATAATTGAACATAAAATAGTTAAAACAAAATAAAATTCTTATCGTATCCCTTACATGTTTATCCACTTAATCTCAGCATTCATTTTGAAATCCAATCACAGCATCCTATCCGTGCTCGTTAGGCGATATCGATAAATTATTCAATTCTCGGCAGATAATAATCCAAACAACATTTTGTGTAGGAAGGACGACTATAAAATAGATGAATTTAGGACATTTAATTATATAACAATAAAAGTAAGGGATCGTGCTTTCAAAATTCTGCGATCGTCAACCCGTTTGCCCATTGCTTGGGCAAATCCTGCCATTAAAACTAATACAAAGCGCGTCATGGGAAACTCTTTACGTTAAGCAGTGGATGTGTATGTGTGAGGTATATTCGGAGGATAATGTTTGGTTTCTAGCAGGCACCATGCACCATGCTACATCAGCTGAGACATATTTCGAATATTATAATTCGGATATAACATAGGTATGTATCTAAAGAATATCGACGAATTTTATTCGAGTGTTTTTTGAATCTGAGACAGACGGTAGCCTACTTTTGCATTGACTACAACTGATTGTCAAGTGATCGTAGTCTCAAATAAATTCAATCAATCAATCAATCGAAATTCGCCATACAGCTAATCTTTCGAGATGGATTATTGGCCACATCCTCTCCTAGTTTGACTATAGGCTGTGGTCATTAGTGTGGGCGTAAGGCTATTATTTAGTGTCATTTAATATAATATTCCACCAATTATACCTAGTTTGTGTCAATTGCTTTAACAGATTCGACGTTGGTGCCGTTCCAAAAGATATGAAAAGGAACAGTTGTTTATGTGACTGTTGTAAAGTCATCACTATTATATTTGTCTCTGACTGCATTATGCTATCAGTACTTTTACCTACTTACTTTTTGATTCAATACCAATTCTAAAATAATTTATAGAAACACATCACATTTGCCGTCGGTATCACTACATGTAACCCTTGCTATTGATCAGTAATGCTATCGTTTTCCATTACGTACTTCTCCAACTACACATATCTAAGCTCTACATTGTTCTTAGGTACGTCTAAACTAAAACCTTATTTCTCAATTTTTATTATTATTTTCATATGCGTTAAAGGGCGAAAGTGGTATGCGCTCGCTCAGATCCTCTAATTTGTTGAAGGGACTGATTACCTTTTTTAAGTAAAGCTGCAGGCCAATCGTGTTATTTTATAACGGTTTTAACGTCCGAACGGAACGTTCTTGGTTTAGATTTGATTTAGCTTATGAAAAAAATGGTATTGAGCTATATTTTCTGAATGATTAAATTTTACGCAAACGCAAAACGTTTATAGCTTATCAAGAGTATTAAAAAATACTAGGCGAATTTTCGTTCAAATGATTAGTTCAAATGATCGTTCAAACGACACGAAATGTGCTTAACGTCACATTTTTGGTTATTATTTGGGTAGTGTTGGTATAATCGTTTCAAACTTAAGAGTACTTTGGTGCTCAGGACTCTGCTGCTTAAATGCAGACTATGATGGCTTATATAGCGGACTTCGAGAAACGTCCTACCACCAACGAAATTAGATCTGAGGATAGAAGTAGCACCGTTCATGTCTTTTTTTTTAAGATTGGCTCGATTCGCGTTTGACCACAATCTCACCTGATGGAAAGTGACGATGTGGTCGAAGATGAAGCACGCGATCCCAGTAAATGCCTTTTCACTCTGCTCTTGAAGATCCTAAGGTTGTAGGTCTATTATCCAATGAGGCGGTTGAACTTAGAGTCCAATTCAGAGAATGCTTTGCAACAAATTTTAGTCCGGTTTGGAATCGCCTACGCAATGCGTCCGCGTCGTGCGAAGGGACTTGCGTGCGTGGGAGTGGATCTGGAACGGGTTGCTCTGGCGGACAGAGAGTCGTAAACACACGGAATTAGTGCTCCACCGGCTAACCGGGGGAAAAAGGCGGTTTAAATATAGACAGACAAATAATTCCACAGTCGCCGTACGGACGATTATTGAAGTTTTAGTTTTTCTTAAATGTCGCTGTTATAAATCCTTATGGAACGCTTTACCTATAGATATTTATGTTTTTAATTCTCGGCTGAAGACCTAACAGATATCAGAAAAGAAAAGGTCTGTGGTTTGTGCTGTAAAGTAAAAGTTTACTTATTTTATATGCCCAGTATTTTATTCAATCAACCAATCAATACACTATATTGCACAATATTTAAGATAACATTTGATAAACATAAAAACAAAGTTTACATTAAAATTAGGTCGTAGGTATCGCTGTTAAGCGAATTCTATCAGACAACCTTTGGGTAGAAAGATTTAGTAAGGTATAGTGATAGCACAAACGTGGGTAGTAGATAAATTGACATACACAGAACTTGACCACCGTAATTTAAAAATGACACATACTATTTCCTTTCAAATTTATCTAAAACCTTCGAATTCTTAAAAAAATTAGTAATTGTCGGCCGATACAGATTGAATTTTTTAAGTGGACCTGGATGCCCAAACCCTAAACTATGAGGAATAGCGAAAAGTACTCAAAGGAGCCTACTGCATCATTGGATTTTTAAAAAAATAATATTCCTAGCCAGGAAACGAACCCGTTGATTTTTTTTGTATACTATGGTCGCCCTTGGTGATGCTGATAGTATTCCCATCTCATAGTACTTAAAATATCTCCAATATGTTTTATATTCTCAATAACCAACTACTTACATAAATGCTACATACATCTAAATACATAGGTGTATAGCTAAATCTCATTTTCTATGTAAATTTTAACGACTCGCGCTGTTCCCCTCTGTGCTCGTCATGCGTCTCTTGTGACCAATTAGAGCTACGCCCGGATTAATTCCAACTTTTCCCATCAAACCATCACAACCAGAAATTAAAACACAGGACACCCCTATCGTGATCCGGTTATGGCTGGTATTTTTTATATTTATTTTGGGGTTAAGTCAAAAAATCGATTGTTGAGAGTGTTGTGAGAAATAAATTATGTGGGTTATTAATACCTATTTACCTATCCAAAATCCTCCCCATAAATGGAGTGACTACGCCAAGAGATGAAATTTCTATGTGTATTAGGTACTACTGCCTATACGATACTAATTTATTACACACCTACCTACCTATTAAATTCTGCAAGTTCAACTAAATGCTTTTGAAATACAAATAAATATGCACATTTCATTGTATAAATTTCAGTTTATTCAGAATCAGTTCAGAAAATTTGTATTCAGTTCAAATAAATATGCGTATTAATTTTTCAAAATTTTTTATTTCTATTTATTATTATTGTTGTATGACTAAGTTTATACTAACTACTAACATAAACTAAGACTTATTAACCTAATATAAAATTATCCGAAATAAAATATTTGATTGATTGATTAATGTTGCGTCTGATGTGGGGACGACTGTACATAAGTATTGTCTTAAAAATAAGATTCCTATTTTGGCAGTAAGAATTGTTTTACCTTGTAAGTGCCATAGATCCTGTCAAATAAATAAAATTAAATAAATCTATGTCGGTCAACATCGATGTTTTTTGCAAACACCGTCATCAATAAATAAAACAACCAAATAATCACAGGTTTTTTTTAATTCAAGAAAGAACTTAATTCATATTAAGAAACATAATTTTCCAATATTTTTTATCAAAGACTGTAAAAAAGAAATACCGTAGACAGAGAAACGGTTGAAAGGTTCTGCGCTTACAAAATAATTATTTAGCTTAGCTACCTACAGAGATTACAATAAGAAAAGTATTTCTTTCGTGTTCGGGTTGAATGTGATAAAATACTCTGTGATTGCGTTCCGTTCATAGATGATCAAATTTTAATTATATGTCCGTGACATCGATGTTACGATATTTCATATAATATCGTAACATCGATCAATCGATTATAAATAATATAATGTAATATCGATGTTAAAACATCCCTAATCTAAGTAGTGCGTGGTCCGATTGCACATCGGTTTTTCTATATTAAAGACTAAACGAGGGGACAGGCTTACCGATGTTTGATAAAATTTAGCTTTCAACATAGTTGTTTGGTGCATTTGGATGATATTACAGTCTTTTAGGGGGTTATCTAAATTTTCATTTTATAGTAATGTCACATGAATTAATTTTACGGCAGTAAAACCATCGGCATAATCCGCTAATTTTAAAAAAATACAAAAATTTTCTCCAACCTTATCTTTCTTCAAAATTAACTATTTTTTACCCCATGTCATAAAGAGAGTAACATGTTAGTTCCCGAACAAGAATCCAAAGAAAATCCAGTTTTTAAATAACACAGGACAAAATATATATGAATAATGTATGTTATGTTAACCATTTGAATCTCAGAGAAAGCTTTACAGGCCATTTCCCCGGAACTATGAGTTAGCCAAAATTATATCACACAGATAAAGAAGGGGACCTCATGGGGGAAGATGGCCTTTTTTATTATTTATGTAATATTTTGCAATTTTTTTAAATCAGAAGGGTGGATCCCTTCAATAAAGGGTGGGTACGGCCTGAATGAATTTATAGTCCTTTGTAGATAAACATATCAATTTGTTAGTGTTTTGTTAACTTAAATATGTGATGTACAATTGGTAGTAGTGTGTTGGTTCAGTCCTTGATGAGGCTTCGTCAGCGGCACTCGGAATGAAGAGTGATTTTATATCTTGGTAGCTAACCAATTCAGTTGACTTACAGTGCCTGTTGTGATATTTGCCTCAATTATTGCGTGACATTATTAGTGATTGTTGAGATCATCACTGTTTATTTGGTTTCAATAATATTTTAATAAAATTATGTAAGGTAAGTGATTGTCATAATAATAATTTAGTTTAAACACGCGTTTGCATCTTCAACTTCTTCACTTCAAATTGTATTGTTGATCTAACATTTCTCACAAAACACGATTGAAACCTTCATAAATATCTACATGTATGTACCTGTCTAAATAGGTTGGCACTTATTGTAATGGATTTACTACGAATTAAGAACATTGAGTCTTGTGTTCCACGAGGTAATGATTTTAGAAAAGGTATTTTAGAAAAGGTATCAATACTCCTCAAAAAGACCTGTTTTGTTCTAAGCCTTGTGAATTCTTATGAAATTAATAGGTGAACGACAAAATCTATGGGAGATCAATTTTTGTTTTGTGTGTTAGCTAAGTTGCCGAATAAAAGGTATAGTAAATCTTAGAATTAATATGAATATATAAATGTATTTATATTATAATTTTGTGGTAAAATATTGAAAATATTAATATACTATCAATAAAAGTTGCTCAAAGTCCCTCGTGTGGGGATTCATACACAGATAACGTTGTTCTAGGCTAGCCGCTCTGCTATATGCTATATAGCGAGTCTTCTTCCCTAACTTCAACCCCTGTATCAAGCGATATTTTAATTAGTCTATACAAAGACTTATAAACAAACCAAGCGTTTCTACGCCGATAAACGCAAAATAGATGATCTGCGTTGATGAAACGGTAATGATATCCATGTATGTTGCGTCCCATATCACTCAGCTTGAGCAACTTCCAAGGTATGTGTGTCTTACAGCCAGTCCATTAGACTCCGCAATGAACATTCCACATGCCATGGAAAGGCCGTTTACCGAGATTACCAGCGTGCTTCAGTAACACGGGGGCAGGAGCGGTGGTGCGGGCCATAGTAGGTAGGTACTCAATATATGAAAATGCTAGGGCATCTGTTACGACTGAAAAGTTAATAATTGTATATTATTTTGGATCGATAAAACGGCACCTATGACATAAAGCCGCTATTGTTATTTTTTTTAATTTATTTATATAGAGAAAAACAGTTCCTTACATAAATAAATAATAAGAATCTTGAATTGAATTTTATTCTGCACTCAATGAACAAAGTTTCAGAGCAGTAATATGTTGCTACAATTTAATATTACAGCAGTAGTCTACAAGAAGAGCAACACTTTAGAAACCATGTACCATGGAAAGTACGGTAATGTTAGTCAAAATGCGGTCATATAGTACTAACATAATCGTTAATCTTTTTAAAAAATTAAAGCGTAATCTTTCCTACGGAATTCCGCATTAATATCATCCACGACGTAAAGCCGCTATTGTTATTTTTTCATTTTATTTATATAGAAAAAAAAACAGTTCCTTACATAAATAAGTAATAAGAATCTTGAATTAAATTTTATTCTCCACTCAATGAACGAAATTTCAGAGCAGTAACATGTTGCTACAATTTAATATTACAGCAGTAGTCTACAAGAAGAGCGACACTTTTATTATAATTTGCTCTTTATATAACGTCGACTGTACCATGGAAAGTACGGTAACGTTAGTCACAATGCGGTCATATAGTACTAACATAATCGTTAATCTTATAAAAAAATTAAAGCGTAATCTTTCCTACGGAATTCCGCATTAATATCCAGCGGTCCACCGTTTCAGTCGGTGTAAGGATACACGGCCACAGTTTACGATGACCCGTTGTTTACCTCATCCTCCTCCGGCCATAGAAAACCACTTCCTGAAGAAAGAAATTCTGAATATACCAGTGCGCCGCGTTTATCGCTGAGCGACTTTATCCGTGAATCGATTAGAAAGCAGGCGAATAAAATCGATTTTCCCCCAAATTGAATAGTCGTAAAACGTAGGTAGCAAGTTTTAATGTGTGGATTGTTTACATGGCGGCGTCGCGAGTGTAAACGCTTGTCGATAATTGATGATTTGATTTACAACATTACTAAACAACCGGTGTTTGGGCGAGCGAGATACGCGTGCCTTTTGAATGGAACGGAATTACGTATCCAACCGAGCTATTTTATTACGGATTTAGCTGCGTGCTTTAGTAATTTAGCTAATTTTGTTGACATGAAAAATGGAACTTTCATTTGAGTAAAATTGAACACTAGATGTTTTTCTATGACCTTTCTTTAACCTCTCTAAACCAAACTTCACTTTAAGAGGGTTTATTCCGTCCAGTGGCGCCCTCAATGGATACATTATAGCATAAATCATAAATATTGTTCTGACTTGCGCTCGATAATAAAAGCTAATTATAAATAATATCTACCTAAATAGCTTTAATTAGGTACGGTTATTTTCGAGAATTTCAAATTATTGATAAAATCAGCGATTTTTTTATTATTGTCAATTCTGGAAAATAACCGTTGCAAAAGCTATATAGGTATTACTTATAATTAGGTTTTATGATTCTCGAGTGCAGGTCAGAGTGATTCTTTTCATTAATTCTGTATTTAAAAACACCACTGGATTAGCTTAGCTTTGACAATTATTGTTAAGTTGTATTACGGGTTTAGTTGTTGTGCTATGGCAGTTTAGCAAATTTTATTAAGTTAAAATGGTGGTTCTTCATTTAACTTAAACACTAGAGGTTGCCCTGTTTGGCGACCAATTTAAAAAAAAAACCGATACCATAGGTACCTCAGTAGTCCGTGTAATTAGCGCTGTGCTTTAGTAATAACTTTGTTAATGTGAAAACTCCTCCATTCGACCACCTGTTTTTAAAATTTTCGGCAACTGAAACTTTATCTTTTAAGTTAGTCAATTAGCATTAGTGTTCATAATTGTTAAATTGTATTTCTTCTTTCGCACGTGCAAATATCTCCGTCAAGTATCGCGGCGCACCTGTCATCTCTGCGAAAATACCTGCTGTGCTGAAAACATTTATAGATAAACTTCTACTGGGTGTATTTGCAATCTGTAAAAAGTAACAACTACGGGAATATATTGTGTATGGATATAATGAATGAACACAGCTACAGCTCCAATACTAAAAATCAGAAAAATGTTACGAGTTGTAATATGTAGGTATCGCCTTATATCCACGATATAATTCGTATTTTTTAAACAATTACAGTTTAATTCATGTTTTTCTTAAAAACAGGTAATTAAATAAATTGTTATGAGAATCGGATGCTCTATGGCAGGTTTCTAAGCCGGTTCTAATAAAAAAAGTAGTTGGAATTCTATGCCTATACTCCCAGCCAAAAAGAAAAAATTCCCTTCGGAAATACAGATTAAATATCATAGCTAACATAACATGGCGCACATTATTGGATGCGGAATTTAATAGAGAACAAGTACAAACACAGTCCAAAGGAATGGGAACCCTATAATCATTACAATTGAGAGTTGAAAATCGAGTGTCCGTTGGCAACGATCGGTGTCCGCGAGTGTTCACGGGATCAACATTTTTTGGCACCGATCGGTGTCCGTGTGTATCCAATGGTTAATAGTTTAGTTGTTGTGATAACACAACAACCATTACCATAGGGTAATGTAGCTAATTTTATAAACGTGAAAAATTGAGGTACTAGATTGGACTTACCTAAGGATATTCTCTCTTTTTTCCAGTTTTTTTAATGTTACTGAATCCAAAACCTTACGTTAAAATTTGTTGATTGTGCTAGTGCCTTGATAATTTGTCAAATTGTATTACTGATTGAGTAGCTGTGCTATGGTAATTTAGCTAATGTTATGCCTAAGAAAAAGAGAAGTTCTTGAATCAACTTGAGCACTGTTTTTAAACCTTTCTGAAACATAAACCTTATCTTAAAAGTCGGTGCTTCAATTAGAGTTGATAATTAATACCCTGGGAGGGTTACATTACATCCGTATTAAGGCAATTGCTTCCCAAACAATACCCCACCCACGAACACTTAACAGCAGCCAACAATGAAATATTAACGAATATCCACACACGAACCATTAAAAAACCGTAATCAGCCGATTTAAAGTTCAACGCCCATTCTACGCCGACTGCTCTCATAAACTGAAGGCAGTTACCTATAAATTTTATTCGATAAACAAAGAAACAATCGCACAGTGTAATGTCAAACTTTTGTGGTAGGTTATGGAGCATTGTGACTCCTTCCGTGTGTTTTATGCATTTTTTATTGAGTCGCTCTAAGGGTCCGATTCGGGAAAATTAAGGCGCCTATTTACTAGCAACGGAGAGTCGCAGACGCACGCGTTCCGCTTGGAGTACGCAATAAACTTTTATCGCTTGTTCTTTCAAGTATTATTTGACAGTGTTGATGCGTTAAATTGCGATTAATAGATGATTAGCCATTCGCGCTTGCGTTTATGGCGGTCTCGTAATAAATTCGGTTTATTGCGTATCAATCACGCGACGGTGCGGGGCGCGTTCCGAATCGCGGCCTTCGCGCCTTTATTACGAATGACCTTTGGGATATTGATATTAAATGGTTATTGACCACAAATTATTTTAGAAATAAAATTACTGTTTTAGTAGGGATATTTACATTTGAACAAAGAATTAGGAGTAACTATTTGTATAGATTTTGTGACAAGCCATCTTAATCGCTTATAAGTATACCGGGTGAGTTTTTTACAATAAGGAAAAATATAGGTCATGTTAGGTAGCTAAGTGAAATAGACGGTCAGTGATATAGGCAGCATAATTTTGTTTTTTTCAACACCATTTTCAAATAAAGCGTTGTGTAATTTGACGGTCGCGTTTGTAGTATATTCCACATATTCACATCATTAAATTAAATAAATAATAAATAACTTGTAGTAAATATTAGTTCCAAATAAATTTTGCATGATACAGACCACCAGTCGCATATCAATTTTGAAAAAAAATAAAAATATATACTGCCAATGCCAATACCTTCCATTTCACTTACATAATATGGCCTATTTTTTCTTTAGTGTAACAAATCTCATCCGGTATAGAATACCCCGAAAGACAACACCTTCAGCTCAAGCGCAATCGGTCGTCATTTAAAAGCAAGACCATAAATTCACCGCCATTAATATTTGCTTAACTTACCATAAAGCGGAGGCGAGGTCCCGAGCTCCGACCAGTAAAACGTGCACTTAGTAAAGATTATCTCCGAGGTATGTGGCTGTAAATAATCCATGTTACTGCACTCTGTAGGTACTGGGTTAATTTACGAGTGACTGGAGTACCAGGCTGCCTTAAGTAAACAGCTGCTCACGCGATCCAGAAAGGTGCATGCTAGTCTCTTAGTACTACATACCTACATTTAGGTATTTGATTTAGTAACTGTCGTCGTACCAAGTAAACATTTTTGCTTTCGATCGCTAATTAGTTGGCGTTTAGTGTTCGGTCGCTAAATTTGGAACCACGTAAGAGACTAGAAGTAAGGATAAGGACAACGGGATAATAGGGACGTATCGAGTTACCATAATTTAGAAAGTATACATAATTTTTATTAGATGTCCATTGATGATTAAATTAGAATTATAAAATACTAGCTGTTGCCCCCGACTTCTTTCCATTGGAATATTTAATCAAAATCGGTTCATCAAAAACTTTGCCTATTATGTTAATCCAGGTCCTAATCTATCTACAAATCCTCGACTATCTACTAAATCGACTGCTTCGGTATCGGACGTTTCTGCTTCTGCTGCTTTCTGCGCCGTAGGTCATGGGTTCGATTCCCACCCACGGCAAACATTTGAGTGATGAACATCGATTTTTATTCTGTGTCTGGGTGTTATTTATCTATATATATATCAGTGTATATGTATATCAGTTTCTGATACTTACCCATATTTACAGGCTTCGCCTAGTTTGGGATCAGGTAACTTTGTGTGAAATGTCCACAAAAAAAAATCCATTCAAATCCGTCCAGCCACAAACTTTCGCATTTTGTAATATTAGTTGGGATTTACCTACCATTTTTAGATAACGAACAAATCTCTTTCGCGGTTATTTTTGTAGTTTAATGATTAGTAATATGTTTGTTACTTATTACCTACTTAAAAGATATTTATTGTAATTTTTCTGTCATAATTTGATGCAGTTTTATCACTAGGCATTTGATGCTGTGACAGTTAGTGACGAATGACGGAATACTGAATTTATGTTCACAAATCACGGGTGTCAAATTTGGCACCAATGACTTGGTGCTAATTTGTTTGTTTCAACGAACCGGTCTATATACAAAGGCTATGCATCGATAATGATAGATATTTAGAAATGCTGTTTTAAAAGGATGCTTCTAATTTTTTTTAATTTGTCGTAATATCTTTAAAAAAAAATGCATTTCCGGTGTCTTTAAATTTTTCTTACCTTACCTAAAACAGTTCTCGACTGTATTTTATTTTAATGAAAAATTTGATTATTTGGAATAAAATTTTATTACCAGAAATAAATTCTATTTTTCTTTTTATGAAAAAAGAAAAATAGAATTATATACCGATATCGATATGATATGATATTTACCAACATTGTAAGACATTTCGTATAAATTATTCGGAAATACAATTAGATATTAGATATCTAAGTAGGTATTGGTTAGGTTACATTCTGCCTGTTTTTGAAACACATTAGAAATAATTTCATTTTTGTTACAGATTTCATCAAGATGGAGTGAATAAGAAAAAAATTTAAATACAATACGCAAAACGTAGCCTTAAAGGTGAGTTATATTATTACATTATCTTCAGTCCGCCATTACCGAAACACGAGAAACATCTCAAAGTTGTCCGCCCGGCCTCTATCCACCTACCGTCGGATCGCATCCCACCATGCTTCTTTTATTTCTTTTAAATTTTTCATTCCCCTTCTCAAATCCAAAGAACGCTGGACACGTACCTTGATTTGCCAGCAGCTCACCCGTTCAACTTATCCACTTGTGTAACAGAGACAGCACTAAATATTTTTTTCTCGATTCACTTATGGTATTTTAAATGGGAGCGAGAGAGATAGAGATTAAACTAACATGGCGTCGCAAGGACGGTTCACGGCGATTCAAATTCTTTGGGCACACATTTACAGATGGTTACTGTGTGTGTTTAATCATGTCGATTGGATGGGTCTCTCGTACAGTGGCACGAAACTTTTGGTGCATAAAATAAAATAATGTCCAAAATCAACCAACTTAATTTTTTTTTTGGATATCGAATGCACTGCTAAAATAATTATAACAAGTTTGCGACTTTAACAAAATGGTATCATTTTTACCACTAAATAATAATTAACTCTAGATAAACATTTCATTCACGCTTCTTTATTGTCGGTTTATGCCTGGCAGTAGCCGATTAAATGAACCAATAACAATTTCATTTAATGTTTATAGCCTATTAAGAGAAAATTTGTGCTGTAGATAAGTAAGTATGTCTGATTTATTCTAATAAAATATTATTATTCAATTATACACATACTAAGTAGTTGGACCCTTGTTTGAATCCGACGGACAAATGAACCACAGTAGATTACAAGGCACTTACGACTCGGACAAGGAGGAATAATTAGAAATTCTTACGATAATCCTTATGGATCATCATCATCATACTCAATTTGTTCCTAAATCTACACTGAGGATTCTCAGTGTAGATTTGCATTTGCAACAGGCCTCACACAGGATATCCGATTCTAAGCTTCTTAATAGAGTTGAAAAAAAACGGAATATTAAATACAGTTCGCATTATAGAATATAGGCATACCTATTTACAATCAAAAGTCGTTTTTTGGATGATGACCGCCTCCGTTACTTAGTAGTACCTACTGGATTTGGTTAGTCATAGAGCCTTTAAATGTCCGTCTGGCTAGCTATCACGATCTTATTTAAGTCTACCGCCGGGGGGCAATGTTAATAGCATTGTTTGTTCCGGTTGTCAGAGATAGCCAGTCCCCCAAATAAGATGGTTCCGGGTCAGCACGATTTCACCTTCGGCTTCATCCATCACTTAACGTCAGATGTGACTGAGGTCATACGGAACCTCTTTGTTCATAAAAAAAAAAATACTTTTGCACGCTGCTTTACTCCCGCACAAAAAAACTGAAGAGCTCTAGAGCAATGCTACATGTATAATAAAATATTTTCTTTTTCGATACCTAATAAAAGGAATAATGCAAATTTTTCCAAATAACCATGTTTATTAATTTTTCAGGTATCGAACAAGTACTATTTTATTCAATACTACTCAGACAGAATTCTAATTTATAGAAGTTCAGTTTTGTGCACTCGGGTTTAATGTTTTTTTTAATTAATTTATTTTATTACAAAACTTTGTAGTTGCATTAACAATAGTATTGCTTAACTTACTTATACATATTATGCGTGCGCATTACTTAATCACGTTAATAATAAAAACAAAATCCGCGCGGTGGACAAGTTCGGGCAAAAACTTTTGTTATTGAATATTTTTGCATTTGTTTCATCAAAACCTTTCATTTGGCATCCATGTTGATGTGTTAGCTAACAGTGAAAGCCGCATGCGACTAAATGGCGGCTGTTAACTTCATTTACTAAATTCCGTCAAGCCGTTTAGGATGCGCTAAAGAGACGGCCATATAGGCATACATACATACACAGTCGAAAATATTACCTTCCCTTCTGATGCAGTCGCGTAAAATACCCTAAGTTAGACCGTTGTCTTCTATTTAATCTGTTTTGTGTGTAATAATATAATTCGAAGTCCACTAGTCTGTCACAATTCTACCAATCTGCATTGGGACCATGTGGTGGTATATGGTCCATATATTCTGCAAGTAAGAAGGTTGTGCCCTAGCAATGGTGACGTAAATCATTGGCGTAGATTGAATACTATAATAGTAATATTTCAAATAAAAAATGAAAAACTTCTACATCAAAAATAACTTTTAAAAATAAGCTTTTAATATTCATAATGATTATGACATATTGTTGTAGTACTAAGACGAAAAACTTTGATGGAGTTTACTCCATCGAAGAGTTCCTGTGGCAATCTTCTAGCTCCATCTTCAGACCCTCTTCATCATGTCATTGTGTAATGGAAAGTGGTCAGGGCAACAAAACAAATTAGCCAAAATTCGACTATCCTGCTATTTACTATCAGGGAGTTCCAGTCCCTACATCCCGGCTCCACCATCAGATCAGCTCGATGGTACCATAATATCTGTCACCGAGCTTACAAATTAGTTGAAAGGTGGTTTGTAAATTTTGAAACTGACAACTTACATACGAACATTGCAAATTAAATAACAGTAAGTAGTTGTAAGAATAACGTGATACGGGTGCAACCAGTCACTAACTAATGTACTCAATAAAGTTCAGAAATAGAATTTTATCAGATCTTATCAAAATTAGTAATAAGTAATATGCAATTAAATTTTATAAAACGTACAATTCGGTAAAAGGTTGAGGACATATGACTTAAGATGTGAGGTTGAAGTTCCCTGTCTGTAACAAAGATGGCGTTTTTCTTAATATAGCTTCTTCTTGGTCGTAGCATCTTTAATTAAAAAGATTGATTATATATAAGAAAAACGTCGTCGCATGGGGTTAATCAAAATATCGCCAAATTATAAATTCTTCCCTAATATATCTGCTGTAAGATATTTAGATAGGTATCTAATTCCCAAGGTAACAAACAAGGTATTCTCTATTGCAAGCTACGAAATAAAATAAGTAGGCGTTAGGTATTACCTACTTACAGAATCCTGTAATTTAGAAATATTTAATGAATATTTAATGCACTTTGAACCAAAAGTCACAGATCAATTTAAACAACTAATATGAGTAACTATAGGTACCTATACTTACCAAATACAATGAGCTTCCTACATATCATTGGAATTAACACCTAACTCAAAATTATGCATTATAATTATATTGTATAATTTATAAAATTAATTAATTATTGGTCTGCTAATGTATATAAGCTTTATTCTTTTCTCTTCGTTTTTACACCAAGGACAGATGAGTACACATTTCAAACTCTACATTTACAGAAGTTCCGTTAGCCTCCGATAGAGGCCACTTATATCAAAATATAGAGACATGAAGTTTGAAAGGATTTTTATCTTACCCGCCCTAATGTTTTTTTTTCCTTCGTGTTAAAGGTTTTCAAATTGGAGGTTGGCATTTTGTAATAAAGTAAAAGATTAATAGATGATGTTTGTTATAATGAAAATATAGTTGTAAACGGAGATGCATACCTGCCTAAGTAACACAATTACTGCACTCGAGTAAATGTTTCGCGACTAACATAGGTAAAATTCTAAAATTTACCAAATTAGTGAGAGGTAGAATTTTCGTTTAAATAATGCAAAATGTAGGTGATCGCTTACTCTGTTTTGTATTACTGTGCATAATGTACTATCTTAATCATTATAATTTACTGATTTACCATGTTATGCCATTTGGTGATATAACTAATTATTATTATTTTTTAAATCCAAAATTTGCTACTATGTAGATGTTAACTCTACATTAAATTACTTACGGCATTTTAAAACCCTTGCACCACAACTACGCAATCTAAAGTATAATAGATATATTAACTTTAAAAATTCATGGGACTTTAAAATGAATGTCGTCTGCACCTTCATTAAAATTCATGAAAAAAATAAGATATTCGTTATTCAAATAGCACCAAAGCAACGAACGAGACAATACGGAACGCTATAAAATGTGCAAGCGCTTCCTAGAAAGGCATGTTGAATTGTTGACCCAATTTTCTATAAAAATTCAAATTAGGTTTTTTTGCGGGCAAAGAGAAAGCCGTACCATATGACACTGTACCAGTACAGATTCGGATTTTAAACACGAAAGTTGTGTAGTGTCTCTTAAAATGTTAACGACAGTCCTATTACTTTTGAAAATTAGTTTTAATCTAGACATTAGTCGTAAGCGCGACTGTGGGCGTCATGCCAAATTATTTTCAACGTTGCTCAAAAGCAGATGGCGGTGGAAGACGGTATGAATTTTATTTATTGCATGTGCTGGATACAATTTAGGCTTATATTAATAAAACGATCTCAAGATTGAGATCGACTTAAGTTAGCACTTGAGATACTGCTGTGTATTTAAACAATATTAAAAAATAATAATAAGAGTGGGAATGGATCTTGAGATAGTTTTATTAATGGGTAATTATTAATGCAATATCTTGAAATAATGGAAATTGAATTAGATACTTAATTTCATTTGACACATTTTAATTACTTATTCTTTCTTATAAATTGGTTTGGTATTAGTCAATAGGATGCTATCTATACCTGCTTTATAAACAGAAAAAGTGCTCTCATTATTTTACCTTTTTAGTTCATTGCTGAGCATTGGTTTCCGTAGTGTAATTTTAACCTATTAAATAAAATAAAGATTTACATTCTTGGCCGCGTGGTTTCCGACGGAGTAGAATAAGACCAAACCTCGTTTACCATGGAAGTCGTAAAGGACTAAATAATAGTGAGAATAAGAGCATAGACAAGTAATGAACAGTTGTCATCGGTCCGTGGCTCCAAGTAATCTGCTATTGCCAATCAGCTCAGCAGCGTGGCCATTAATGCAATTTGTCCTAGACAAAGCAAGGCAAGTTGGCCCTTGGGAGATCCAGTAGTGGACTTTTTAGGCCGTTAATGTGAAAAATAATAAAATTTTGTAATAATAAATAATAACATTATTTTATATATTATCTTTTTTTTTTTTATTAAAAATTGGTTTCGCGTTTGACTACAATCTCACATGATGGAAAGTGACGATGTAGCCGAAGACGTATCACGCGCACCCAGTATCTGAAAAATATTTCGGTGAATTACATTACGGAGATTATATAGTCAAAATAAATTATTATGTTATTTAGACTAGGAAATACAGTTTTACTAGAATTACCTGCTGAATGATTTTTAGTGTTCTCTACCAAAATTGACAAAGTGGCTCGTGGAATTACCATAGCGTCTGTTCGTGTGTCAAGCTATTGTAGAAACAAGTTTATTTAAAAAAATAAAAAGTTACGATAAAGAAGCTTTTATATGTAATATGCGAAAATAAATATACAATTACGTATTAACCGACATAACAGGTATTTCAAATTAAACAATTCTAAAACAAAATTCGTACATTGGATACAATTTTAGAAAGGTTTCAAATTATTTTTTATTAACAGCAGATTGTTTCTCAATTTAACCTAATTTATAGTTAAAGTAGTTTATATTTTCGCAGGTGGTATCCATCAAAATGAATTATTTTATGTATCTGACTATAGCTCGGTAGATAGCTAAACTGCTTAATTAATTTGTAGAGTCCAAAGACCGGTCTAAATTCCTCTCACTGTGTGGTCCAAACGGATTTATTTAAAGACTGCATGCGCCGGAGTCGAGGACTTAATGATGTTTTAAACATGGCGGCTTAATTTATCGCGGATAATGTTGGGAGAATTGTGGCAATTATTTGGCACTAATGTCTTTAGATATATACCTACATTTAAAGATAATATAAAATAGCGATTGGATATATATACTAGGTACAGTCTGCATCAAAATAACAGAGTGATCAATTAATTTTAGCACCTAAGAGAAATGCATCTTAGCCTTGTTGAAACAGAGTTGATTTTACTGTGTACACATCAACATAAAACAAAGAAAAATGAATAACATTGCAGGTCATTCATTCCATGTGGTTTATTTTTCTTAAATGCTGTGACATATTATTTAACCTTGGCTTATATAATTTTGATGTTCAAAATAGTAAGTTTATATAGTAGAGCAACTGCCTATTCCGTCGATAATAGATGAATTCTATATTTAATACAGGCATAAATAAATCTGGTTATGTTTTGTATATTTCTCACCGAAATCCTAATAATACGAAAATAATATTATCTATATATTAATAAAAACGCAATGTTCTGACTGACCAACTCAATGATTTAAAATAAAAATCAATATCTCAAGGACTCTACAAAAAAGAAAATTGGTAATAAGTAGACTCTATTAAGGAACGTTTTCAAAAATTTTCATAAATCTGCCTAAAAACAAGCAAAGGTTATTCGATGCTGATAGATGATCTAATAAGAAGGATAAGATGGCGCTAGCGTTATTATAAAACGTACTATAGTTGTTTAGCTTTTGCCGTATTTTACGGTGATTAAAAATAGTTATTATTTTAAGATCCATTCGGAGAGTCACGGACGAAAGCTTGTATTAAATTTATATAAATGTGTATTGTTTCAATTTTTGTCAGGAGAGCGATTGGTTGTAAAAGTAATTGTTTAGTTTTAACAAAAGTTATAATGGAAAGTTTAAATTTTCTTCATACAAATTTTAGTTTTAACGCGAGCGTGAAATTGAATTTAAAATCGAAGCAAAACCAGAAATTGAAGCGTCATTAAAGTAACTCTATGTAAATGGGGTTATTACAGGATAGATCTTATTTAGACGATTATGGAGCTCTGGTGTTAGCTGGATTTCATATCGAGTTAACTACTGTTATGTTAATTGCTTCATTTTGTGATATGTAATATAATTATAACATTAAGTTGTCAAGATGAACACCTATTTAATGGTGTGTTGTTACGGAATTTCTTGTCGTTTCTTCTCCCTATCCGTGGGGAGGCGAAAACAGCCATGTTGACTTTCAATACTGGTATTTTGTACCTGCGTCCCTAATTTTTATCTACAAAACAGCAGTACCTACTTAGGTACTCAAAATGCATGCCGCTTTGTGTCAGGAGTAAGTGATTTATCATATACAAATAATTTTTTTCTAGCATTAATCATATTTCGAGTTTTGTAACTTATCTAATTTGAATGTCGAATATTATTATAAGCGGGCATGTAGGTAGGTGTATCTATATTTTGTTGAATCCATTCTATTTTCCTTTGAAATAGTAGAAAGAATGTCCAAAGTGCATCGGCAGTAGTACGACGCGGGTGTTCCTGTACGTTACGTTGTTGTTAAATAATGTGTCCGGAGGGCCCTTGCAGCTAACGAACGTGCTTTACTGCCTCGTTGCCGCTAATAATGCCTCGAGTTCTTATATCGCTTTCTCATTGCTTCATCATACAGAAGGTAAAACTTGCTTTATTTTTAACAGTCTTAAAAATGGAGGGATTCTATATTCGCCTGTATGAATTTTTTATGTTATATACTATGTGCCCAAGGTTATTATAACATTTCTAAATATCTAGATATGAGAATGAACCGCTCGGCGATATCCAGTCTATAATTTTCGATTTTTTTCTTTGCCGAATCATAAATTGTATAATTGTAATAAAAATACTTATTTAAATAGAGCAACCCCTGAGTTCGTTGCTCGTTCTTCTCTGCGGAGTCAGCCTTGTGAATGAGCGATAATTGTTTGTCATGACGATTTCAAATGTTATTCATATAACTTGCGAAACAAAAATTTTTTGAATTTTAAACTTTTACAATTTTGTTCACCCACATCGTCAATTGTTAACCAATTGTGATGATTACTTTTTTGGTTGATAGGGTTTATCCCAGAGTTGGTCCTATATAAATTTGGTTAAGAGCTGATGACGCATTCCGGATAAAGAGAATGGAACTTTACTTTTGTTAAGACATTTTTGGTGGTTCTATTATTGCTTCTCAATTTTTTAAATCCTAATTTCTTCATTTACCAAATTTTACCTTTGATTTTACAATCAGGTTTAGTGTAAGTTACGTATTGATACATTTACATAATCACTTGTATTTTGTTTGCTAGTTTGCTATGAGTGAGACCACTAAGTCTCCAATAAACTGACGAAGGTTTACAAGATTTTGGAGGCTTCTTTCCAAAACATTTTTTTAACCTTATACCTACCTAACAACATGACAGCAAATAATTTAAATACCTACAATCAAACTGTTGCTGCAAATAAAATACCACATTGAATTCCAATATAATTATTCGTCAAATTAATATAATTATTAATGTATGAGCACTACTCAATCAATTATCAAAATATTATATTTTAATTTAGATTACAACTTAAACACACACCAAATAATGTTTTTGACAGTTAGTATTTTAAATAAATTTTCTGGATTGTATACATTTTTAATGTTAGTTACAAATAGATAATCTTGTGATACCTGGGGATTGCAAATTGGATCACTTTTTTCTAAATTTTGATAATCATTAGAATTTTTGAAGATTAATAGACATAATACTGGTAAGCGTTTCAATATATGACCCGTATTTACTTTTGCCGGTTACTTATAGACCTTGTTTCTTTCACTGAATATTCTTTACAATAATAAGTTAATATTACATTTAAAAATCTCAAGCCGTACAAGAAATTAGTCAAACCTCAAAAATATTTTATACAATGTAATATACAAAAAAATGACTTATTGAAAGTCAAAATGTTATTTTTTAAGGTTAAGGAGAAGAAGCGACAATTTATACGCTTTACTAGGTTTTCCTCTGCGTGGAATAACATTACCGCGGATATTTTTAATCTGTTTATGCCGCGGGAACTACTCACCGTTATCGGGATAAAACATCTCATGTTTTAATCTAGCTAGGTTACGTTCTACTTATATAAACCAAATTTCATTCAAATTCGGTACTGATTGGGCAACAAACAAACAAATTTTCGCATTAATAATATTAGTTAGAAATAGATTAGATTCAGCTGTTTTACAAAGTATTTCTCAAAACTGAAAGGCAATAAGAGTTTATTCAGTAGCAGTTAGTAGTATTTAATAGTAAGTTCTATGTCTACTGGCATAAGTGATACCTATATAAATCCAAATAAACACTTATCACAAGTAAACTGAACAAATCCTACAAAGAGTTTCAAACGCACAATCTTATCACAAGTAAACTGAACAAATTCTACAAAGAGTTTCGAATGCACAATAAATGTTTTGAAAACATAATCAATTTAATAAGGTTATTCCTGCCAGATTTTTACGACGTTTCCTTACGAGAGGGGTGTAAGTGAAAACATGCTCGGAAGCGGGGAAATCCGCACAATAACAATAACTCATACAGTTTCTCGCACCCCCCGCGAGATGGCGCGCCGTGGACACAAGTAATCCATTTACTCTCAGGGCGAGCTTTATGTAGCGGACTCTTAGGTTATTGTTTTATGTCATTATTTATAAATATTGGGACGTGATGTACGCTGCGGCTAGAGGATTAAGTGAGGAGTTATCGTTCCTAAAATATGAGTTGATTCCATAATTTTGTGAAAGAAATTTAACCATGGGGTTGTGTCTTACATAATAACAGATAAATGTACAAGTTGCAAGATTTATAAATAAAATTATATAAACCTAAAATTAGTACAAAGGAGCACTTGCCCATGAAGTGATCTTATGCAGTTAACATGGCATTCTTCCTAAAAATACATTAACTGGGCAGTATACAAACCAAATTAAATACGAAAGTTTGGATGTTTGTTTGTTTGTGATTGAGCAAATCACGGCGAAACGGATGAACGGATTAGGATGGTATACAATATATAGGTAGAACATACCCTGAATTAAAATATAGGATAATTTTTATCCCGATAAAGTGAGTAGTTCCCGCGGGATAAACAAATTTCCGCGGGCGGAAAGCTAGTAATGAATAAAAATTTCTGCAATTTAAAACGTATACCTACATAAGTAGACTAACCTAATAAACAACATGAAAATCTAATCAAAACCCATAAATATATTGAGTAATATCACTAAACTTACAATATTCACATATTATCGAATATGTGAATCGAATTCGAAACGGGTTCGAATCCCGCGAGGGGTAAATGTTTGTGTAATGAATACGAACATTTATTCCCAAGTCATGGATGTTTATATAAATATTTATGTATGTTTATCCATTATCAAGTATCCATAGCACAAGCTTTGCTTAGTTTGGGACTAGATGATTGGTGTAAGTGTCCGAAAGATTTATTTCTTTATTATTTATTATTATTATTATAAAAGGACTAAATTTTAGTCTCTAGTTCGCTAGTGGACATCGTGCGGCTAATATGATGATGATTTAAATTTTATTACATACTAGACTTAGTTTAGTATCAAAAATTGAATCTAGACCAGCCAAAGCTTTTTGAGTTTACTCAGAGGAAATAAGCGAAGACCACTGTTTATAGTAATTGGGAATTATAGTAATATCATCAATCTATCTGAACTCTTTATCTACACTTATTTATAATCATAATAAACCATTTCATACATAAATGGATATTCTACAAAATATACTTGTCAGAATAAATTATTCTTACAATCAAACTAGTATGTATATAATTACATCTTTATACCGCATACGGCGAGAGCATTCCATTTCAAACTCTATAAGAAACCTTCGCCAGTCTGAGACATTCGAAGAATTTAAGCGGAACAATCCACCCCCCAGCGTGGGGGGAGGAATCTGGAAACTTTCCGACCCCGTGGAATTTTGCGGATGAGCGTTTTAATTGGATCGCGCGAGAATATTTTGTAATTGCAAACTCTCGAGAGTAAAGTAATTTGTGCGATATCTATCTAAATATTTCTATTAAAAATAGACGAGAGTATAATTTTAACTGCGGTTAGTCGGAATTTACATAATTAATATAATTATATACTGTGGAATGATGAAGTCAGTCGTATTTAGCGGTAGTCCAAACATGTTTTAGTTTAATTAATAGATATAGTATTCATAAGACACCACAATAATGTGGATAATATATTTTTGATAAACTATGATCATGATTAATTATCCATAATTATTCGTTTTGGTTTATGTTATGAGGGAAGTGTCTCCTCGCAATTTACGTAATTATTATATACTTATATAACAGAGTTAGAGTTTTATAAATTTTAACCAAATAAATTTTACAGAATAAATAATTGTAACAACTTTGCACCTCATGCTATTATACTGTACTTTTTGGTTGCTTCAATAACAGTCACGTAACATAGAGAAGGTCATTAAGACTAAACTTACTCTTATTTTATTGTTATTGAAGCAAAGACAACCTATGTGGATAATTTAGACATTGGGGTAATTATAGTTATTTAATTTGGTCATATTGATTTACAGAAACTCTCCTGAAATTTTTTAAAACAATTCCATTTATCTTAATTATTTAAGTTTACGAGTCATATTTTGGTAGTTATTGAGAATGAGAACAAGTATATTGCTACCGTTACCTTATTTTACATTCTATAGCCGGCTTATCTATAATTACATCAAATGAAGTTGTACCTACCTGGGTGGCGATCATTTAAATTCTTATCTGAAACTTAATATAAAAAGTTTTAATAACTTTCACAAAATTGTCAAGATTAATCCCCTGTCGCATCGTTTAATACCTTTCTTACCTTGCTGCCTTTTAATATAGCATGTTTAAAAAGTTAAGGTTTTCAAGAAAATCATACTTTATTATATATGTATATTTCATACTTGACAAAGTTGATTCATATGGATCAATATGTTTTATTTTTGAGTTTTAAAATCTGTATATCTACTATGTTACCTAACATAGGTTATTTACTGCAATTAACAATGCTCACTTATATGATAATTTAACATTAAGGTTCCATAATAACTTCCAATATTTAAGAGGGTACCTACCCTGTACAAGGAGCTTTGTGCATTAAAGTAAACGTCACTCAACCCTGCAAGAGCCAGCAGTAATTTTCTCCTGAAATGGGAACATAAGAGTTGAATGAAAGAGTTCCTCAGCCCGATAGTATCGGGTAACAAAGAAAGTTTTTATTGGCCAAGTTCCCAGTTCAGTTGATTCGAACCCTGTCTGCTTTTCCAATTTGAGAAAATGGTCGTAGTAAAATCTAAATCAGACTTTTGTGCAGACTGTTCTAATAAAGAAAAACTGTACTCCCCAAGTTTTTCGTTACGAAAAGGAGAGGTCTACCTACATGCACGAATTCTAAAATATTCTATGCGCTTTAGGAAAATATATACCAACTCGGCTTAATTTAATTTCTACATTAAATTGTCTTTCTGTTTCCGTCTATCGTAATAAACTTGTCGGAATATAATTTCATTCGTATTGAATCGTCTCTACTTATAGCGATATAGACCGTAGCGGTCTCAATACAGCAGCCGACTTTATGTTTGAATTTAAATTGGTACATTTTATAATAAAGTCTTTGAAGCGACGCCGCACCACTCGCCCTAGCCCTCGGGTTTCTTTTTACTCTTTTTTATAATGTAATTTTCTTAAATCACCTTCCCTGCCCTCCGTACCTACTATTATCCTCTCGAAATTATATCTTGTTAGAAAAAAGATTAGCTTTTATCTCTACCTCGATTTATCGCATGAATTTTAATATTTCTTTGTTGCTACGGTTATCATTTCGTTGTTTTGTAGATATATAATTACCTAGTATTTTTTTGTGATTAACAATCATTTGTATGAATAATGTAGTTAATTTCGTACAATGCAATTAGAGAAATAGTAATGTGTATAATGAAAAATTTCACACATATAACGATTAATCTTTTTGTTATAATTAATATTTATAAATATGTTTGTATAAATTTAATAGAGTGCTGTGATGAAATAGAAATGAAACCCGCTAATGCAAATGAAACTATCCTCTATAAAATTAATTACAATATATGAAGATGTTTAAAATTGACTCTACAATCAGTTAATTACAGTACGTATTCATTGATTTTATGTGAACCCCCGTAGTTTCAGTATTAACGTACCTAGTTAATTAAGTTGCATCACAGTTTACATTGTACTTATTGTAGTGTTTTAATTATGATTTATTTAATAGCAAGTATTATTAATAGCAAGTATTATTTATTTGATATGTACCAACCTATATGTAGTAATATAACATTACTAGACTATTTAGTGAAAGCAAAATTATGAAATAGCGCGTGAGCTGTTAGACTGCACTTCGGGTGTCGGGTAAATTCGACTATGGTCGCATAATTGTTTTTTTTTTATTATTTTAAATTTAACTATTTTAGATTACTGGTAAAAGGTTAGCATGGTTCGGTAACGAGACGAGTGCTAAGAATGAATGTGGAGGCATACAGAGATAGAGGAAGACCGAGAAGGTATATTGCGTGAGGAATTATATGTATGTGAAAGTGGTGAGTACGGAGATGACGGCTGCTAGAGGAGAGTGGATGAGGATGACATATTGTGCCGACCCCAACTAGAGTAAGATAAGGGCAGGAAAATAATGACTTTAAGTTTAACTACTTTATGCAGAGTAGTAGGAAAAGTAATATTACATTCGAGTGTTTCCATAAAAAATACGTAGTATATGCTCTTAGGATGCCAGGGTATTCTAAGGGTTCACGGCGGTCTCGAATTCTGCACTCTCTTGCCGAAAAATTCAATCAAGAAAACGTCACTATAAATTTATATTTCCAAGTAGGGAGTATTCATTTACTATTAAAATTCGTAGTTAAGTCATAAATTGAGTAATTCATTGTCAACATTTTTATATAATTAGGAATATTTATATTCAAAATGACTACTGGTTGTGCGTAGGCGCACATAAATAAATAAATCAACGCCACGGGCGCGTCGCGAGCGCATCTGATCCAGGGGTCGTTCACCCCAAACATCTGTTCTCATATTTCAGTCACACACTTTATCAACCCACTTGAATGTAAATACTCGGCTAGTACTCTTGTAATTAATTAGATATGTTGGTTTTTAATTAGGCACTTTAATGCATAATGACAATTGAACGCTAATTCACAGCGGGTATCGCTTTTTGCTTATTAATTAATACAAATTAGCGTCTTACTTTCCGCACGTCCATGTAAATGAGAATTAGGATTTTTCATTTATCTTAATTAACTTAGTCATTAAGATTAATTTTGGCTACGCTCGCAAAATAACTAAATAAAGATTCGTGTGAATTTCTGCTGTCATTATTTTCATATTTCAAAGAGTTCTTCACAAGTAATAAATAGGGGTTTACTTATTTGAAAAAATAAATAACAATAATCAGATACACGGAACTTAATTTCCAAATTAATTCTTATTTGTAATGTTAACAAAAATCGAGTTTATTGATATTATTAAAGTCAAATACCTACATTTTGTGAGAAAATTTGGTAAACATCCAATTTAATTTGAAAATCACGCGACCATTCACTCTGAGACGTAATAATGGAGAATAATAATGTCACAGACGTGCTAATGTCCACAAGGAGCCACAAGGTATCCGCCATATTTTCTCACACAAGGGACGCGTTCCTATTGGCGCGCAATACAACATGGTTGCCACGAGTATTTATAAAAGGTTCGAACTCGTTCACCGATTCGGTTTTAGAATGACTTAAGCTTACACCCCTCAGAACAATAACCTAAATGTGTGCACCCTAATGTTTCTTCTTTATTTTTAGCAATTGGTTGTTTAGGAAATTTGTTTAAGGCTAAGGTATCAAAGTTATCTTTATTATATTTAGCTGTTTTCAGGTTGGGCTCATAGCATATTCATCTTAACGAACGCGAGGTAAGATTTACGAGCACTTTATCTGCTCAGCAATTCAGTATATTCTGTCGCCGCAGCCATACCTGACAATCTGTCTCGTAACTTAAGTGAATTAAGTCTTTTTTAAGTAAATTAGTTATTTTGAATTCAGATGAACTCGTTCAAATCTAGTAGCTCGTATAACGTAAGTTATTTGCATAGTTTCAGTTTTGCGGTAACTGGTTAGGTCGTCAGAGAAGTTCCGAGCGTCGTTACGTATATTTTGCACCGAAACACGCCTGTTATAGGTGAGGTGTTGTTGAAAATTTGCAACCTTGTGTCGTTGGAGTTAAGGTGTGAGTTGGGGTGGGATGTAATGGTGGTTTAGGAGATTTGTCGTCGCTTCGTGGGAGTGAGTTGTTTAGTTCAACGAAGATAACGTTTCCGCACGAGTTGGGAGCTGCGGCTGCGGTAACGTTCAGATGTGACTTCAAAGTCACTCATGTCATTGCTCTTTATTTGAATTACTTAGTAATTTTGAGATAGCGGGTGCATATAACAGGTATCTTTTAGGATATACAGGTTTCGTTGTTTTATTTTTGTCAGTTTGAAATTGCCTTATCGATGCCTCCAATGAACACTACGCTAACTCCAAATTCGTAGGTTTACAGGACGAGCATTTGAATGAAAAAAGTTGATAAAATATTTATTATTGCAGATATATTTATGCTTTTTTTTGTGTGACTAGCTTATTTACTGTTGCTTCAAGCCCCATTAATAATATTTTGTATCTCTTTTTGTTTTTAAAGTTAGCCCTACTTAGCGGATTGTAACAGAAAAAACTCTATATAAAAATTAGGATACACTCCGCTAACTACAGCCGGCGGAATTTATGAGGGAATATTAGAGAATACAGAACAATAAAATAAATCCTTGTCAAAACAAAAAATACATATTGGTTACGTCGAATATCGAATTTGTAACTAATTTACAGTATATTAACCATTATTTTCTAATAATAAGACCTATTTTTGACAATTTATAAAAGTTGGCGTTTTGTAGTTGGAATAACAAAAAATCTTCTGCCGTGTTACAAACCGCTATTTATTATATAGCGTAATGTAACTCAAAATGTGTATAGACTTAGCGTTTTGTTTTAGTAGATATCAAAGCAAACTTTAGGATTGCACCCAACTATTTTAGCTTTATTAAAATAACAAGAAAAATAAAAAGTTGTACCTAATAGTTATATTATTGCTAGAAAACATTTTACTTTATGTTATGTATTTTTTTTTATTTTACGTAGTGCTACTACTAGGTATAAAAATGGGAACAAAGTTTAGATTTAAACAGATATTTATTTATTTTAATTATAAATCTTTAAAAATGTTTTAATAACACAGTACGTACAAGGGTACCAATAAATTATTCTTATCAAGGGTACCAAAAAACTTCTAGTAAATAAATCTAAACTTCTAATAAATCTGTAGTAAATAATGTCTATATATACACACCGGCATATTTAGCGGAACACAAAAAAAAAGTCCATAATATGGTTTTATTTTAAAATCTACTTACTGTACTTCTTTTGTTATTTAAAGTTTCATTTTGTTTTAATTAAAATGAGATCACATTAAGAACACATTTTGCGAGTAAAGGCTATTTGTGAAAAATGGTACATTTTTGAACTTTTTATGTAACCGGGAAAAGTGAAAATTAATATTGAAATAACAATTAATTAAATAAGAAAAATGGTGATTAATATCGCGTATTTCCTCCACGTGCTCTTATTAAAGTTTCTACCCGTCTATGCATACTGAGAATGATGTTATCGATGGTCTCCTGGGATAGTCTCCGCCATTCCTCAACTACGGCGATTCGCAGTTCACCCACGTTGGCAGGAGCTGGAATTCTGGACTTAACTTTTCTTTTTAGCAAGTCCCAAACGTGCTCTATAGGGTTCATATCCGGTGATCTTGCCGGCCACTCCATAACAGTGATATTCATATCATTAAGATATGCTTGAGTTACCCGAGCGGTATGCGGCCGAGCATTATCCTGCATAAAAACAAAATCGTCACCGATATATGGGGCAAACGGTACGACATTTTCATCTAAAACTTCTCTGATATAGCGGTGTACAGACTCCCTATGTCAATCACTACCAAGTCTGTGCGAGCTCCCAAACAAGTGCCCGCCCAAACCATTATTGATCCACCACCGTATGCAACTGTAGTTTAAAAATTTGTCTGAATGTATCGTTCTCCTTTGCGTCTGTATATTCTTTGCCTACCGTCATTTGATTTAAGAGAATTCTGCACTCATCACTAAACAATACCTTACTCCATTGGTCCGCGTTCCAAAGTCGATGTTCCTGAGCAAAAGTTAACCTGTTTCTACGATGATTTACCTCGAGCCTTGGAGCCTTGGCGGGCACAAATGAACCCAAATCAGCTTCTTCGAACCTTCTTCGTACCGTACGCTCACTTATGGTCACACCCCGCACTGCTTCTAACTCATGTCGGGCTTGGACGGCCGTCAAACGGGGGTTTTTATGCAGGATAATGCTCGGCCGCATACCGCTCGGGTAACTCAAGCATATCTTAATGATATGAATATCACTGTTATGGAGTGGCCGGCAAGATCACCGGATGTGAACCCTATAGAGCACGTTTGGGACTTGCTAAAAAGAAAAGTTAAGTCCAGAATTCCAGCTCCTGCCAACGTGGGTGAACTGCGAATCGCCGTAGTTGAGGAATGGCGGAGACTATCCCAGGAGACCATCGATAACATCATTCTCAGTATGCATAGACGGGTAGAAACTTTAATAAGAGCACGTGGAGGAAATACGCGATATTAATCACCATTTTTCTTATTTAATTAATTGTTATTTCAATATTAATTTTCACTTTTCTTCGGTTTATTTGGCCCTGGTTCAATTTCTTATTGCTTACTGCATCTGTGTATGGGGAGGCGCAAATACCTCCACCCTTATCGTCCTTGAGAGAGCTCAAAGAGCTGTGCTGAAGGTAGCCTATTCTTTTTCCGACTTCTCTACTTTATGCAGAGGCACAAGTGCTTAGTGTTCGCAGGCTATATCTGTTGAAGGTGGTGGTGGAAATGCACAAACGAGTTCTTTCCAGCCGCGACTATATCGACCTTTTAAAAAGACGAATGTTTAGGGTACCAGTGCCAACTGTGCGCAGCTCTTTTGCCCACAGGTTTCAAAAATTTCTTTATCCCTACATCTATAATAAATTTATGAGGGAACTCGACTTCAGAGAGTTAAACGTACTTGAAGTGAAGTTTAAAATTCTAAATGTCTTGCTTGGTTGGTCGTATAAAGATGCCGAAGACTCCTTGAGAATTCTTGCTTAGCTATACCCTTATATAATTACGTACACATATATGTCTATTATAGATAATATCAAGAATTGTTCTAGTATGGTGCCTATCTATATATTTGCCTCACACACGCGTATACACACAAGCACACCCCCCTCACACAAACCATACATGCACCCTCACACATCCTCTGCTACACACATTTACTCGCTTACTCTTGATACAACATATTATGGAAACATATTTATGTTAGTTAGTTTGCCTTTCCTTTTGTTAATAGGCAGAAGCATGCAAATTTTAATTAAATGATCTCACACCCGCATACATGCGCACGCGCAACTTGTATAATTCTAACGTGCTAGTTACATCTAAGGCTAGTTCTGCATGCATGTCTATCTCCCTAATTCTAATTTAACAGATGATGTTACTTATAAAATGTAATGACCAGTGAAATTGTTTCTCTAATATGGAAATTTTGGCATCCACGATACAGGCCTAGCCTAGTGTGGACGCTACAGCAAATGTATAATTATGTATTGTTCTTTTTGGTAAATAAACATCTTATCTATCTTAACTTTTCCCGGTTACATAAAAAGTTCAAAAATGTACCATTTTTCACAAATAGCCTTTACTCGCAAAATGTGTTCTTAATGTGATCTCATTTTAATTAAAACAAATGAAACTTTAAATAACAAAAGAAGTACAGTAAGTAGATTTTAAAATAAAACCATATTTTTTTAATTATGGACTTTTTTTGTGTTCCGCTAAATATGCCGGTGTGTGTACAATGTAATTCAAAACTCGGTTAGTATTAAAACAAAAATTTCCATGAAATTCACGTTTGTACACTCCGCTAAGTCCTCGTGTAGTAAACTGCGACCGATATACAAACCGCCAACTTGAAATGGAGCAGTAGAGCAAACAAACAAAATAATGATGCGGCGGGAACTCCCGCGCGTCTCCCCGCCAATCCTAGTTGGCGGCATGTCTCTCGCGGGTCGCCGCTGCGCGCGCATCATAACACTACGCCATATTGAGATAGCGGTATGTCAACCACAGGATTGTCGAAAGTACATATACTTAGCGTTATGTAAACCTCAAAACTTTTTTGTTTCTCATAATATTTTTATAAAATTTGGGGGGCTTAATACTTATAAGATACTGAAGCGATTTACGTGAAAAACGAAAATTTCAAAATTTTGAGTTAGAGTAGTGTTCATTGGAGGCATCGTTATGGTTTCTTATCTATAAATATAACGTACATAGGTAAGTATCTATCAAAATAATAAAACAGAAAATCGTAATAGTACCTACTTATAAGAATCACTTAGATATACGCAGTTACGAGAAAATAAAGTTATCATTTATATTGCAAGTAGTAAAATTGTAAAATCATTGGATGTTGAAGAGAAACAAACAAACACATGTGTTGTATTGAACTCACAACCCATATTAAGCTAGACCTTTATTAAGAGTAGGTACGGGTTTAGTCAGCGGCCTGTTTCGAGTAACGCCCTGCCCGGGTAATTTAATAAATACCCGCCCGAAACAATTGAGGAAACTCGTTGGGAAAACTGGGAAATTACCTACTCTCGGTCGGGAATCTTTTGCACACCGCAGCGGAATATTTTCAGTGGAACAGAACAGTGAGCCTGGCGCTTTTAAAGCATTTTGTAATGCTTGGGATTTTTATTAAGATAAAGTGACAATGCTATATTTCGCTCAGTTTTTGCCCAAATGTAGAGAAAGGAGGGTAATGTTTTCGGTTGTATGTATTTAGATTTCTATGTAACCTCCTGTAGCCTAATTGGCTTATCTGGTTTGAAGTGGAAGGAGTCGTTTGATTCCTCTTGAATCCTAGAATGTTTTAGGAGAGACATTTTGGGGTAAAAAATCCAATATGGCGCCCACAAGATACAACATAATATGCTGTCGGGTTTCTTGTTTTTCAAATACTTAAATTAGTATGTGGTTGTATCTTTACCTAATTGAAACGGATGATATAAATTGGGACGTATTATTTAGGTACTACTTAAATACCAAATGATTAATAATACCGAAAAGAATACCTATATCTCTAAAAACTCGTACATTCCGTTTGTTATTATCGCGTGGTAGCTCGGTAATTTTTCCCGATTTTACCCCCGACGAAAAATGGCGGGATTTATGTGTTTGACGACCTTGTTTTTGTGTCCAGTCTTTGTCCGGATGTATTTCTAATGCGTGGTCCGATTTGAGTACGGTTTTGTTTGTGTGTTTGTTTGTTTCTTTTATATTAAAAATTAAACTATGGGGCAAGTTCTTAGCTTGATGAGAAACGGGAGATATTTAGGTTTAAACATAGTTGTTGGTATATTTAGATGTTCATCATTGTCTTTCGGTGGTTTTACAAAATTTTCAATTCATAGTTATTTATTACTGAAGAATAGTGAATAATTCGTACTAATATAAAATTAACAATTAACACCTTAAAGGAACTTTTCACTAAAAAACATCTAAGGACTTGCACGTTTTAACCTAAACACCCAAACGCTAATGGTTGGGATATCTCTGACCACTCCATTTTGGATAAAGGTCGTGACTTTATGATATGTTATTTTAAAAACCTTAAAAATGTGGAATACTTACTGTCTCAAAAGTTAACAACCGAAAGTAGGTGCTTAAGTTATAAAAAAGATCTCAACCATCCTTTGGCAAAGATCGGCCTAATTTCACCAGAATGGGCTTATTCATATTCATAGTGCCTTTCACCCTTTGTTCGATGTTACGCAACCTCCGTTTTGTTACCCCTTTTTTTTTTCTTTTGTTAATTTATGCTCGGCTATCACTCATTGTTATTCGGAGTTTTTGCGAGCAGTAAATTTGTGTAAGCAAACATGTTTGCCTTCTTCAATTTAGCAACGTAGCTAACATCGGCAACTGCTCTGTATTGTTTAATAACAATAATAACTGTTTTCTTTTTCGATATTTTTTTTCTAGGTACCTATTTGAAAATGACCAGCATGGTTTATTGATGAGAATAATTTACTTGAATTATATTCAATAAATGACTTTATATAATCTTTTGATTATTATTAAACTTTGACTGAACTTTTTGATCAGATATATCGATGTAGGTAGTAGGTACGGGTGATGATGATGACGGTCAAATACCAGCTACATTTTGAGTTGTCAAATAAATAAATAACATTAAATGAAGATTTACATAATTTTATATTTAAATACTATTTAATTAGACGACCTGTTTGGTGTAGTGATTAGAAACTCTGACTGCTATTCCAAAAGGTCGCGAGTTCGAATCCCGAGGGGCATATGTTTGTGTGGTGAATAAGGACATGTGTACCCGAGTTAAGGATGTTTTCATTTATAATAAGTATTTATTTATATAAAAAAAATGTATTTATGTAGTATATCAACCATCTGGTGTCCACAACATAAGATTATAGTTGGAACTAGATGGCGCTGTGTGTATGTCTGAGGATATTTATTTATTATTATCTTCTCCAAACTGGCTATTTAAATACCTCTTTATATTTCTATAGGTATAGAAATAACAATAGAAAACCGTATATATACCTACTGCCATAAGTAGATGTAGGTATACAACTTAGTGCCAACCAGCCAACGCCGAGATATTTTCTGTGACATTGTAACGGTATTCTTCCACAATGCTGAGACGTTTTAATGAAAAAAAAAGAAAGAAAAAATATCCAACCTTATCTCGTCTTTAACGAGATGATAAAGGCCGGGCTGAGTTGAGTTTCTGTAGAAAATGGCTGATTTACATACAAATGTTAATAACTTGGTTGCAACGGGCCTCTTACTCCAAAACTGGTTTAGCCTTAAGGCCTATTTAGATTGTGGCTGTAAGGGGATTCAGGGCTCGAAAACAACATTGTACTTAACTCTGATTAGTTTATTTATTTTTATTCCTTTTAAACTATTTTCCAGTTTTTTTATTTATTATTTACCGCTGACTAAAAATACCGTTTAATGTAATTGTAATTTTGTAAGTTTGCATGCATTTACTGTGCATTATGTAAAATTTACACGACCAGCAGTGGACGCCTTTCTTTCTTTTTTTTTTATCCACAACGGGTTAGCAATTGACCTCAATCACACCTAATGTTAAGCGAAGATAATTTCGGCTGATATGATGATGTACAAAGTATATAGTAACAGTGTATAGAGCACATTATATAATTTTTAGATTATTAATGAAATATTTGAAAATATAAATGTAATAACAATTGAAATACATGAAAAACCAAAAAATCTGACAGAATATTTTGTATTTTGCGGGCGCCATGTTGGAGTTTTTAACATAAAAAGCCAATTGTGTATTGTAATTTCTGTCCTATGTTTGTTCAATGTATGTTTGTATACTTATATGCAATAAAGTGTTAAAATAAATAAAATGTATCCTATGATAATCTGGGGATAAAGACGAATCTAACGACACCATTGACTTAAAATTGATAAGGTCTATGGGCTACGGGAGCTAAAATATAAATCTACATAGTACTTATATAAATACATCTGAAACACATTACCCGCCTTTGCTTATATTTCCAAGGGTTTTTCCGCCTTTGTTTTATTTCGGTTTTTGTAATTTTTCGCTTTCTTACCATGAAATGAATAGAGAATTTCAAAGTTATTCCTATTTCGAAAAAACTTTACGTGTTACGCCTGATCGGATTTTTTTATTATCTGTGCTATTTATATAAGGTCGATATTATTTACAGCTTAGGTTTATTGTCGACCTAATTTTATAATACGGATTCTACGATTTAGTTACTATATAATAATAATAAATAACTTTAACATTACTATACGTAATATTAGCTAGTCTATGCAAACTTTCATGTATTAAGCAATAACCCAAAGGTCATCAACATCTCTAAGCTATCTGAATCACCCATTGCATTATCGGGCGTTTCAAGAACTGCACTTTACTTCGCTCTATAGAATATTAAAGACAAGAAATGCCTTTTAGTTGCTAAGTAAACAGTGTTATAGTCGATGGAATATTCTCTCGGAATATTTATGTTAAAATTTACATTTCCTTGCATCATAATTACAACGGAGATGAACTCACAATGAGGGCTTTTTAAAACACCCCCGCTGAGGGGAGAGCACATTGAGATGCATATTAGGTACCTACCACTCAAATTTTATGTGAAATTTCGTACGAATTTCGGGAATATAAACACCGAGATCCGAGAGCAATGTAATATAATAGCTATTTTATATTTAATATCGTGGGTTAAATTCCATTCCTTAATTTCATTTATATTTTTCAATATTCTAAAGTGTCGAGAAAAGGTAGCCCCAATCTAAATGGTTTCAATGCAATATTCATAACAACTCTTTAATGGCTACAATAAAAACACAATATTATACATATTTCAGTAATACAGATGGAATCTGGATAAAGTGCAATATTGACCGTATTAGTATAGTTTATATTAATTTATACAAGTTGCACAACTGATAAGTAATGCACAGTGAAATTGCCAACGTTATTTTTCTACTACTATATCTTAAATAAAATAAAACCAAATAGTATGTGTAAAATTACGGTACAAATGTCTCTCTTAAAGTGTGTTTTAATGAAAAATAAAACTGTAATGAAAATAACGCAATGCTTTATGTGTCATTTTAAACGGTATTTATGTTCGTAGAAAAAGGTACCTATGTAATGAAATTCTACATAGATGTGGAATGCAAAAAGAGGCGTCGGGATATTCTGTGGAATCATATCGTCAGGGCTCACAAACTTCATGAATCCCAATGTCCCGGAAAATATAACAAGGCGATTTATATTCGGGGGCCGTGCGGGCCTCACTCGTTTTTCTATCACAAAAATCTGACGAGCGCCCACCGTAAAATATGGGAAGGTAACCCTCTCGCTTATTGAAGTTATTTGTAGAATTCGATTACATAACATAAATATAAAAATTATATTAAACAACAAACCTAGATTAATGTAGTTATGTACCTAGCTTAAGCCAAATAGGAACTACTTTTGGTCAAATCATGTCTTTTCCAGTTGACAAATTTGTCCCAGGTAGATTTTAAAAGAACAATGTTTATAATTTCGTCACGGAGAACGGTTGCATCCTGTATCACACAAGCCGCGAATGACAAGCAAGGGGGTGGCGGTTTGAGACGAAATAATTCCTATTACGGAGCCGTAGCCGCCCCAAAACAAAAGGTTTGCGTTAAGGGACGCGTTATTTTTATACGAAACGGCCCCTGAATAACAACGCGACAGGCTTTTCTTCGTAAATATCTTAATAAAAGCCGGAATTACACGATTACATTCTGATCATGCGCCATCTTGCTTCCTTTGCTAACGCTTTGTTTTCGGTTAGTTTTGATTTACGTTTATTTTTGTTAACAAGATTTATATTTATTTAAAAGGATGTACGTTGATTCCTCACATATGTTTATCGGTGTGTACTACGGGAAGTTCACACTTATATATACAGTAAATGGTTACCAAGTTGTAATAAATTTCAAAACGGGCAACCGCTAAATAAATTTTCCTTTCTTACGGTTCCTTTTATATTTCCTTACATTTGTGCATTCACTTCAAACTTAATTAGAGTTTATAGAGCGTTCCTTCCCAATTTCGTTTTACTCTCGTGTCTGACGCACGCTGGGACTTATTCATTGGAGAGAGGGCGAGGGAGGGGAATGAGAGGGGTGCAGAGGGAGCTGGCCTGGCCCGAAATAGCAAATAAATGAGACGAAAATGTAAATGTTGCGCTTCAAAGATGAAAAGCGCGCCGCTCGCCCGTTCTTGTTAAGCTCATGGCAAATGTACCAGCATTAGGCGCGCGGCTAAAATAATTTTCAGCCCAGATGTAACAAACAACGAGGTTTTCATAAACATCTGTATACAGGCCTAGGCGTGTGCAATTTACATATTTATGAAAACGATTTTATGCGCAGAAAAATATGTGGGTACACGGTTACATACATCCAGCTCAGAATAACATTTTTTTATACATTTCAACATATAGAACGTTATTGACGTCTTATGTTTTATAATCAAAAAAGGGAAGAAACCTCTCTATCAATCTAAGCTTCAAAAAAAAAGAACTGGTAAACACTACTACACAAATATAAAAAAATATGTAGGTATTTATAGCTACCAGCAGCAATAATTGACTAAAATCATTTATTTCTACTAATTTGTTGTGTTACCAAATGATGCCATTCCAAAGCAATGTCCTGCGGAGGCCAATACCTTTCGTTGAATAGATGTTTGCCATGCGAAACACGTCTCTAGCTGAAACAATACCCGAATTTATAACTCCAGCCCTTGGCTCGGAATCGCCGTCTGGCATGGAATTTTGATATTAATCTTGATTTTAACCTACAAAGTTAGTAGACCATTGTTGTAAGTACGAGCACTAATACAATGAAGTGAACACAAAACTATATTACAAATTTATTGATTTAAATTCATTGAGGGAATGCTATTAATAATGAAAGTTTAGAATATTTTAGCAAAGCAACGTAGGCTCGACTATTTGTGTTAGTTCACTGCTAGACTTACTTGCATCGATCTCTCATTAATATCATTATTTATGGACGGATTTTCCCTAACGCCATGCAGAACGGGCGGGTTGTTATCACCACTTTTCGAAAAGGAGACGTCAAGTTGCCGACGCCATTATTTTCTTCGTCCACGAGTCATGATGAACCTCTTATTTAAATGTGTATTTTAAAACGAATATTGTTTAAGTCAGGACATAGTGATCCCATAGTAATAATATACAATAGACATTATAAAATACTTCATTACCCACATTTTTAATAAATTACTTTATTCAGTTAAATCAGAGACAGACAACTACTATTTATTTTGGTACGTTGTCAATATTTCGAACTCTATCCACGAAGGACGCATACCGTTTACTAATGAAGATGATGTAACTAAATTTCCTTATCAGTCTTTCTTTAAAATTGATTTTTACAATAATACTTAGAATATCTAATAAATTTATTTTGTACCCGAAACAACAAATTTATAAAACACAATTAAAAATACCTATATCTTATAGAAAAAATACGCCGTCCAACTCGCTTCCGTGAGGCATAGTACCTAGTACGCTAGCGCTATTGCCCCACTGAATGCATAAGCTCAGCTGCTGAGCAAAATTGATTAGTCTTTAGTAAGTTTAGTTTTTGTTTTAAAACGTTAGAATAGACCTGAACAGTTTTTGTGGGTTACGGCGAAAATATACAGTTAAAATTAAACTATATTCTCCACCTGTTTTGCTAGACTTTGACTTTGATACGGCTTCAATTTCTATGAGACATCTCGCAAATTCCGTCTTTCTAGAATAAACTGTTTTCAAATCGATTCTTCTGAATTGGGGTTAACAATGCTACAACAAATATATGTTTAAACTTATATACACCCTTCTTTTTCGTCTAATTACTCCATCAGTAGAAAATTGACCTGACCTAATGAGATAATCGCTAACTCTTATCATAAAATTTACTAAGATAAATATGATATACTTATTAAAATATCCAGTTAATGTGTAGATGTAGATCCTATTTGCGCCGTTTGGTTTAGGAACACTTGCGCCATGTGGACCAGGTGCTTACGCTCTCTTTAGAGAGTTATCTGAACGTCTGGTTAATGCATCGCTTGATCAGAGAGCTGGCTAATAATTTGGACAAAGAATCAGTCTCGCAAGGCAGTGTGACCAGCCTTGTGGGTTACGATTTCACCAACCAGGGACTTGGGGCAAGTTTTTTTCTGTGACTTTTTTCAAAGTAATTATATCATTATTATTCCCTCTGTATTACCAATTCTAAATAAAACGTCATCATCATCAGTCCGTAAACATCTCACTGCAGGGATATAGGGCATCCCTCGTATAATGAGGGAGTATGGGCCATAGTCCACCACGCTGGCCCAATGCGGGTTGGGGAGTTCACGTGCCCTATTATTATTATATCTCAGGGCATATGCAGGTCACGATGTTTTCTTTCACCGTTTAAGAGCAGTTGGATAAATGCACATAAGTAAATAAATCAAATTTAAAACTCATTGGTACTTGGCCTGCCTGGGAATCGAACCCAGACCTCCCAAATAAGAGCCAGCTGAGCCACAGACGCTAAAAAAACAATACCTTAACTAAATTAATAACTTCGTGATTTGCCAAAATACGACATAGCCAGACGACGAGACAGTAAATTAAATAAATCCATGTACACACGACGTCTCTATTTGGGGCGCAAGATTTCCTGCTATATTGTTTTTCCAAATAAGTCCGTTTAATAAAACTCCACATAAGTCCGCGAACGACATATGTCGGCTCGGATTATATTGAATCATTGCTGTGGTCGGGCGGACCCCTCGTGTCTTTGCAGCTTTATCTCTGATATTGCGATATTTGCAATAACACGATTCAGGAGAATTATTTTAGATGTGTACTTACCAACTTTATCTTTTTGTACATGCAATTTTCTTCTGAAATATTATTTTTACTTTAGTTTGTGATTGTTATAGTGTACCCATTGGTTGCCAATGTCCAGATAAGTTCAAAAATGCAGTCATTGTCTAAATTCAAAGGATTCATTTTATTTCGAACACCTTTAAATATGTAAAGAAAATAAAGCTTGTTAATTACCTATAATTCTTGTACAGTAGATCGTACTACACAGGAATGGTAAATCGCATTAAACAAAGGTTTTCGTAAAAAAAAAAATAGTTTGAACTTGGACCTGACCTTTGAACCTGACCGTACAGAACAATTACAAAATAAATAATTATTATAGTTCATCCTAGTATGTATATTTCTAGATTTTTGGATAGCAAGACAAAGGAAACCTCTTCAATAAATATATTCTTTAGTTTTCTTACGTATTTTTTATATGAAGACTATGTTATTTGTCTGATTACGTAGGTGATGCTTTGTGTGTAGAGTATGTACTATATATACTTAGTATACAGTGACCTGCCATAAAGGTAGACATAAACCTGACGAAACAAAGGTATCGCATACATCTCGGCCACCTAAATGTGTCATACAAGTCCAATAAACGTGGCAATAAATGCATCACATTTGCATAGGTCACGAGGAAAAATGCATTCAGGAAAAAATTTGTATAAGTATAAAGTAGGTATACGTATCTATCATATACCTACTTAATTTTCTCGAGTAGAGATAGCCTGTTTTTATATGATAAATATTATCGTAACTTACCTATAACTACCTAATTGTACAAACAAAACAACCTCCTATGTTGTAGGTACCTACGCAGTTGATAAGTGATTTATCAACAACACACAATACCTATGCATGATGTAAGATACTTCGGTTGGTCACAATAGTCTAAAATTTATATGTAAGTAGTTTATAAAGACTCCTCTTTGTAAACTACTTACATATAAATAAAAATAAAATGAATCCTTTGAATTTAGACAATGACTGCACCTTTGAACTTGTCTGGACATTGGCAACCGAAACGACATTTTTTTCCAATTTTAATCCAAAAGGATTAAAGTTAAAAAGGACAAAAAAAAATTAATCGGTTAAAAAAAGTAGAATGGACCAGCCTCTGTGAAAATACCTTTAATGCCTACTAGTAGTATGTTACATCTAAATACGTCGCCGGTGCCATGTCTGTGACCATTTTATTTATAAATAAGAAATATTTTCTGCAATCCAATGCCGGCTGAATTTCAATGAGGTTATACAGACATTGTTGGTAATAATAAGTATACAAACGTCAACAGTACATTTGTGGCCAGTGCCGGCTTTGGTAATAACTGCCCTAGCTTAGGCGAAATATGGCGCCCTATCGCCACTCCTAAATTTACATTAATGCGAAGAAAGAGAAGTTTGCTTAATAAAATTAGAAAGAAAGAAAGAAAGAAAGAAATTATTTATTTGCCAGAATACAGTTTACAAGGTCTGATAAGAAATTTAGGAATCATGTATTCAATCTGCATGCAGATGTGCAAAATATGATTTGTGACACTTTACATACCATTCTGATAATTTAAATATTCCTTAATATCATAGAAACACTTTGCCTGAAGCCATTGTATCAATCGAATTTTAAACATTTTGTCATTAACTATATTTATAGATATATTTTCAAGTAGGTACATGATATTTTGTCTGGCTTAACCAAAGTGACACTCATGCCAAATTATTATTTAAATCTCTCATATCTTATAACTTAATCCACTTTTTAAGAGAGAAATAAAGATACAGCAAGAGGGAGACAAAATTTGCCTTGTCAACTACATTTATTGTAATATACTGACAAAGCAGTCATATCCTCATAAAGTAGAGTTTTCTTTGTAATCGTCACCATTTTAAATCGGGCAATAGAAGTCAAACTGGTGAATTCAAAATATTTAGTTTATAATTCAACCGCCCAGAGGAGTAGATACCTACACAAATCATAATAAGCATGAGTGGGAAAATATCGCAATAGAGTGATCCGTTTAATAAAAAATAGTGAAAGTTGAATAGTAAATTACTATCGAGTAGGTATGGATCGGTTCACTTTTTAATATATAAAATAAACTATTAGTTACTTTAACTTTATTTATGTAAATAAACAAGATCGATGCCGATCATTGGGGCGATTCTCAACTACGCTCTAACCTAACTCCGGCACTGCTCTGCGGAGTTGGATACTGTGCGGCATTATGTTTCGCTATCTGCTCGTGTGTACCCATTCTACATTGTACACGGAAAAGGACATAAGATGAACAAGTGAGCTTGGAATATTCAAAGGCATGCTTAGTGGGTGGATCTTCACGTTTCAATGAATCGTGCTGTTCAGATTCATTGAGTAAGTTTTCCTTATTAGGTATATAAATGACGCGACAGTATCAAATAAACAGATATAGTAAGTATGTACAACATGCGTAAATCCAAAGTTGTTATTATTCGTTTGTTTCATGATGTATGCTGACATATTTGTCAGCATTGCAATTGCAGTGAACAGTGTACAAAGCAAAAAACAAACAATTAATTTATTTTTATTCTTTTTTCACGAACTGCAATAAAATTATTGCAGTGCTTAGTCAATTTATTATTCATCCTATAACTTAATCCACTTATTTAAAGAGGGATATACAAAGTAAGCTAAAGCTAGTTAAAACTTCCCTTGTCAACTAGGCTTATGGTAATATACTGGCAAGATATTCCTCATATAGTTTAGGTTTTTTGGCATATAAATCTACATTAAAATTTGACACTTTTACCAATAATAATGTTTATTTAAACATCTAACCAGTGTTTCGAAGAGACCGTAATGGTTTCATATTAACGCTTACGATTGCTTTCAGAATAACATCCTTATTATCAATTCACATCTCGCAGCTCTTATATACCTAAGTAACCATAGCCGTGAAATGTAAGTAAGTACTTGTGTCATTAAAGGACTGTAAGTTAAGTAGGCGGTGCATAAAGGCAGCGTTATATCAGTGAGTGCATCGTGCATCCGCGAAGTAACGACTGGCCGCCGTCTGGAGGATCTGATATTGCGCTTCTAAGAAGCATTTGAGTCCAATGCACCGGGTGTTTTTTTGCAATAATGTTCTATATGAAAGTTATGAGGACTGACGGGTCATGCATTCGAATGCAGGTACACTTGCCGAGTGTAGGTAGTGTTCGGATACTATATCAATAATAATAACTATACATATTTCGGACACGTACACTAATCATTTAGCCCCAAACCAAGCAAGGCTTATGCTATATATTAGATAAGGGATAAACATACATAAATATTTATATAAACATCCATGACTCGGGACTAAATGTTCTTATTCATCACACAAACAGTTAGATTCGAATCCGGAACCGATGGTTTCACTGACAGGGTCACTATCCACTACACCAAACAGTCTATGTCCTTCTTGTAAAAAAAACAGTGTCATTTATAATTCTGTGGTCATTGCTTAACTTGCTTAACAAGCCCGCAATACAAAGTTTAATTGTGACATATGTCGATGGTAGGCTGAAAACCAGTGTTGAGCGATTTATGCCACTATGTTTATTGAGACTATCCCACGCACTCATTATATGGTATTACCTAGCTAGTCATTATAGTCACCTCTGTTTTGGTTTCTTGTATGTTGTTGTTTTTTTCTGTACATGGTAAATGGTAAATGGTTTAAATGGTATATATATACCGCGGGTCTATCATAAAACAATATTTTAGATGTTTATATAAAAAAAATAAACCAGCGAGGCGGGCCACGCGTAATGTGGGTTCCGTATTTGGTCGTCACAATATGCGGACTAAGAAAGGGGCTTTTTATTTTCTGACTAATAATTCTCAAGGGAAAGTACATTTTATAAATTTTTCGATTGTTACTCATTGACTTGTAGTCTACTTATCTGTGATAGTTTTTCTTTCAACTTCATTATATATATATATACAGGGTGTCCAGTAAATAGCACGACAAACGAAAAGGGAAGATAGATGAAAGGTTGACCTACCAGACAAAAAAAAATGACCTTAGTAAAAGTGTCACCGTTTTCAAGATATTAATTTTTTATGTTTTTTTCTTAAAACTGCCGCTTTTTATCTGTTTGTTGTTGTTATGTGTAGAAATAACCAGATATTTTTCTTATTTTTTCTGTCAAATATTTTCAGATAGTTGCTGTACCATATTTAAATATCATTTTGTTAAATACATGTAGGTAACCCTGAGAAAATAATTTTTTATTCCTAATTTTTTTTTTTTGAATATTGTTTAATGAAGTTTGACCTTCAGCGGTGAGAAAAAAATGTATTGGACTGCTGCTGCACATTCCCTTAAAAAATTACCTGTTTAGTAGGGATTTCAGAAAGGTAAAATAAAATACACCTTTATTTTTAAATAAAAAGATACAGCATTTTTTCTGCCAAAGTGGCAAATTTCGGTCAAAAGGTAATTGATGATTAATTTTTCTTTTTTTGCTTAGCAGCGTTACTTATTATTGAACTAGTTAAAATTTAAGCCAGTTTATTTAAAAATAAGCAAAAGTTAAATAAAATACACACTTTGGATTAAAAATGAACACATTTATTACCAAACAAAATTTACATTTAATATTTTTGTATTCTCTACGATCATAAGTAATCAATCAAACACAGTTAATAACATCTTTACACACAGAAAAATAAGAGATGCTATTAGTCATTGTGTACTATTTTTCGAATTCCGATTTCCAAGGTTATGAAAAGGTTTGTCACTATTAGATGCGCAGATAACAATTTCAAGGTTTTTTAACAATTAAGCACTTCAGTGGTCAGTAAAAAGATGTAATTTTACTTTAAATTTGAATATTGGATTTAAGTGTGAACCAGACCCCTCGACGGAAAAAATGCTGTATCTTTTTATTTAAAAATAAAGGTGTATTTTATTTTACCTTTCTGAAATCCCTACTAAACAGGTAAATTTTTAAGGGAATGTGCAGCAGCAGTCCAATACATTTTTTTCTCACCGCTGAAGGTCAAACTTCATTAAACAATATTCAAAAAAAAAAAATTAGGAATAAAAAATTATTTTCTCAGGGTTACCTACATGTATTTAACAAAATGATATTTCAATATGGTACAGCAACTATCTGAAAATATTTGACAGAAAAAATAAGAAAAATATCTGGTTATTTCTACACATAACAACAACAAACAGAGAAAAAGTGGCAGTTTTAAGAAAAAAAAATAAAAAATTTATATCTTGAAAACGGTGACACTTTTACTAAGGTTATTTTTTTTTGTCTGGTAGGTCAACCTTTCATCTATCTTCCCTTCTCGTTTGTCGTGCTATTTACTGGACACCCTGTATATATCTACTACTGCCGTGAATTTTTTCACCTAACTAAAACGAACCGTTTAGCTTTAAGTTTAGCTTGTATTCATGCCAAATTAGAGCTTTCTAGTACTAAGAGCCTCTGAGCTAAGCCTCGGACAGACAGACCGAAGGACATGGCGAAACTATAAGGATTCCTTATTGACTACGGAATCCAAAAAAATACGTCATCGCTTAAAAAGCAGTACCCCTATAAGTTCTGATAGTCGGCTATTCTGTATCTTAAATGTTCAAAATAAATTTTAAAAGTGTTAATTTCATTCTTATTATACAAGGCAGAAAGAGATAACATTAATTTAAAATTAGTTTAAGATTAGAAAACTGTGTCATCACGATACCATTATCTTTGAATATGGAGGAGCATTAATATTGTTTGTTCATGAAAGTGAATTAATTTGTCAGAGTGGAAAAACGAGGACGCTCACCAGAGCTACTCCTGAATTCATCGGATCCCGTAAATATTTTATTGCCATCGAAGAAAAAAAATACCCCGACAAATTACCGGGAAATATCGAGACCATTTTTCAATCTTATTCCTTAAGTGGAACAAACGATAAAAATAAATTTAGCGCTTGTGGGCATTTATTGCTGAGATTTCTAGAGCTTTCACAAGCGGAGGGTATGCGCCCATTTTCCTTCCCTGCGCTAATGGAAGCTTCCTTAGGAGGGTCGGTAAAACAGTCTACTCTCTACAGAGTACAAACAATAGGTCACGTACAAAGGTGGACTTATTACTCTCTATTCAGTTTATATACTTGAATCATTTTCTAGCTGGGTTTTTTACAAGCTTTTATTTTATATAGACTATATCTGAACAACACAACTTGACGACATTTATTCCAAATAGGTTGGTCAGAGATATCCCAAATATACGCGTTTGTGTGTTCCAAACCTTTCGAAATATACAGAAATGAGCCCATCGTCAGTGAAAGATGCAAAGTCTGCATTTTTGGTGGATAGTCCTTTAGTCGCCTTTTACGACACCCATGGGAAGGGATGGATTTGTTCTATTTTTTATACGTACCAAACCACATGGCAATTTCTTCAATCATTAAACTTATTTTTATAGTATTTAAAATAATATTATAAACTTTGATTGGCTAATTGCAGTACTTTTTACAGCAGGCTTAAGAGCTTTGATCAATCACAAACTTACTATATTTCATTACATTTTTACATCAAAACTTGAAGATATTGAATATAATGATGTTCACGGCCACAGGCTAAAGTGCATATTGTGGCAAAATTTCGATTTACAAATTAAACTCCTTTGAAATAATATAGAATCGATTTTAATTCCAAAATATAACAGAAAAATACACAGCTAGTTCTCTGGTAGGGTATAAAAATATAACAATACCAAAATTGGCCAGTCCCAATAGACGCAGGTAACTGATTCCGCTCGCTGAATAATAAAAGAATGCGTGTTATGGAAATAGGATAATTAGCTATAATTCTGTAACGTTCGTTTTCATACCGGGGGACCAATTGCGCTATTTTACAACGATTTTACTGTTCGAACGGAACGTTTTTGGTTTAGCTTTAGTTCAGCTGAAGTAAAAAGTGGTATCGCGTTATTTTTTGTGAACAATTATATCGTTGACACTACCAAAGTTAAACCAAACCCAAAATGTTCAGAGCTAACCACGAGTATTAAAAAAAATAGTTACGTTCCGTTCAAATTATTAGCGTGACACGAAATGCGTTTAACGTAACGTTTTTGGTTATGGTTTAGCATTGGTATTATCGTTCAAACTTAGCGCGATCGGCCCCCAGTAATTCCATGATTCGAAAGAGCATGTTAAGCTTGCGGACACAGTTTTTTCAATTGGAGGCAGCCATTAAATCAAATAGGTGGCCTTACAGAGGTAGCTTGAACTTTCTGACTGTCAGGTGGCCACTATTCTGACATATGCACCAATATTCATTAAAAATTAATATTCAATGTTATTTAATCATATACCTATAAATTAAAATAGTAGATTATCAAATAAAACTAATATATTTTTAAAACACACGATAATATCTGCTGATTTTATGGGACATTTGCGATACTATAAAAGTAAATAGTTACCTCTCGTAGTTTGAGAAACATTTGAATATTTTTTAAAGATTATTCCATTGCCACTCGAGTGAGTACTTTTCTGTTGACGGTACATCGATGTAATGTAAGACGTGAGTATTCAAAGTGTTCTTGTTTTCGAGCGGTATTTTTCTATTACATAACATACTCGTATATTTGAAGCAAATTGAATTGATTAAAGTTACATAAAGAATATCAGAATTATAAAAGTTTGTACAGTAAATAAACATATTGAGACTTAAAAACAGTTAAACAATATATTGCTAACCAACGCGTAAGTCGCTAAGAATTTTAATGTCGTGAATCAGAATAAAATTAAGTTGTTTTACTATCAAAAAGAAGAGGTGTCGATGTCATTATCAAGGGAACTGTCATCATATGAGCAATTTAAAGAATTTATTATAGCAATATTTTAAACGACACGCCACTGAACTTTAGCTATTTTGGAGTTGGTCTGTTATCGTTGAATTATTTCTATGAAGATCTGACTCCATAATGTCATCAGACAGGTGATCATAATGATATGTGTGACTGGGACATCGTTGTAGGCGGCAAATTTTGGAGTCCAGAGAAAATCAAGTCTGTCATAAAATCATAGAGGAAATTTACGACAATATCAGAGTGGGCGGCTCAAAAGACCCAGTTTTTTTTTGTTTTATTTAATGTTACAGCTCAAAAAATATCAACTTTTATATTTCACGCCTCCGAAATGTAAATCAAGTAAACTGTGAATAATAAAAGGCTTCTTTTTGTTCCGTTACAATGTAGAAACAAAGAAAATAACTATTTATCCTTTTAGAGATTGTATGTGACTTTGTTCCAGTAAATATGTTCCTTTAACAAATAGCTACTCGTATAAGGAATCTTTATTTTATGTTTTACTGCATAGTAAAGTCCTATAAAAGTGTTTACCTAATTTATTGTGGCAATTTATGAAATAAAATTACAATGTCTATGCAATTGTAGGCGTGAATGACCAGTGTCTGCCTTTTTATATTCAATGCATTTTATCACGAAATTTATATTTTACATTTGAGGGCTAGCTATAAACTATTTTCATAAGGGACACGTTAGTGAAAGCACTGCGTTGTTCGAAATTCGATTCGACCATTTCGTAGATATTAAAGTTAATTGAAAAACAATAACTTATATTATGGGAATCTGCAAAGGCATTAAATTTTCTGTTACAAGTTTGTGTTACAGCGTTAGGCATTCTCGTATTGCGGTTGTCCAAAATTATAATAGGCAGTTTAGATATTAGATAAGTGGATTATTACTAGATCATCTCAAATTAATGTAATAAATTAAAATTAGGCTCACTTAAAAAAAAAAGTATTCGTATACGCTTTTCTACCTAATTAATTGGGATATATTCAGTTTATATTGTAATTCCGCTTTGTTGCGTGAAAGTTTGGGAAAATATTGGGTGCTTCCAAAAAAAATCTTAGCAAAGTCAGGGGGATCATAATCAGAAGGCTGCACGTGTTGCTCAACTATAATGTTTATTATTATACTTGTAATTTAGAATATTTTATTGTATTGTTGCAGGTGTTTGCGGGTAAGGCTCGGCGGCGTCAACGCGGTCGGCCTTACTAACAGGTGAGGCGGCCACGCCACACAGAACATGATACTAAGGTTTGAATTTAAACTTTATTTTATGTATTAAACCTTCATAGACACGATCTAACGTCTACTCAGTATGTGGCACTAACTTCATGTTAAAATGCGTACCTAATGTGAAGTTAGCATCGCATTCTGATTGACCTATTTATGCAGCTATGTAAGTTACGGTATATAGCCATTAGTTTAGTGAAACGAGAGTACTACTGTGCTATAGTAACTCTCACTCTTGTCACTCACGGTCTTGCTGGAAGAAATCTCTTTCTAGAGATAAGCTTGCACCTTTGTACATCCTCTTTATTGCTGTACTGTTTTTATGATTAGTGTACAATAAACTATAAATAAATAATAAAGTAACATGACACGACAGCTTTCCATGGCTTTACTTCATCATCATCATATCAGAGCGTCGTCATCATCAAGACGTCCAAAGCTGGACAAAGCCTTCTCCCAAATAGCTTTACTTAAAAAAACTATTTAACTTATGTTACATAAATTCGAAGATGGATGGATATAGCCAGGCTTGTGTCGGTCCTCTGACGAATCGCGGCAGACGTTTGTAATTCATTATCATATAGCTTAATTGATATAGTTTAAGCCTCCACCTAGCTTAGTCGCCTGTTTTGTTTGTTATAAGTCAGGCCACCAAAATTTACACCAAAAGAGTAAATGAAAAAACGTTCTACTAAGTTCTAGAGTTCCTTACAGATATATCACAGGAATTATCAAAATAGTTAATTTTGTGTAAATAGAAACATTTTTACTTGCTTGCGATGAAATCTTGTATTTGGCGAGTCCTAAGATATTTATAATAATTGACTCGAGTGTGAGAAACTGCTAAGTCAGTCTGAAGCTGACAAACCCACTTATGTTCTCTGTACCGAACGTGGTCCCGTTTTCATGTTAATGTTTTGATGGGATATCTATTAATAATGTTTGTAAGGTTATATTCATAACATGATTTTTATAATTAAATCATATCTAATAGTAAATGTCCCACTAACCGCAAATAATTTGTTTCTCGCTGACTAACGTCATTGTACAGTCCTTATAATTATTTTAAACTACCGAGTAGGTATTTTTATTTTTACTTACCAATACTTTTTTACCTGTAAGTAAAAAAAGCTGTTTCTAAACTTCACGCAAGTTATTTTGCAGTATATGTTTATTATCGTGGTTTATGTGCAGTTTAAAGTAATTTCGCTTGGTGTCGGCAAAATGATGAATAATAAGCAAGCAGGTACAAATAAACGGCCTTCTGCCTCCGTTTAAATAAAACGTGCATTCAGGAAACGTGTCCCTGTCAGGTAAAGTTGCACAAAAAAGCATTTATTTCCTACGCTTGTCCATAAATGTGTTTATGGCTTTATTTACATGTAACATTAACTGCATGTTCGCACGACAGGATATGCCTTTGTTTATATATTAGTGAAAATTTCATGGGTTCATTCGTAATCGTTGTTACAATAATTTAAATTAGAAATCCATCGTTCCTGCTGAATTTAAAAATTTGCAGCAGATGAAATATTAACATGACGTAAGAGCTGGTATAATGTATTTTGAAAATATACATCGATCTGGCAAAAATTACCAACATAATATTTTTGTTTGGCACAAAAATAAACGTAAAATACATTTGACTCGCCGCCTTGTCATATTAATTCAGTTTTAAAATTTATCGTGCTATACATTGAGAGGCAAAAAACTTTGCAACAAAGTTACATTGTGATATCGCGATGACGATTTAATCTGACCGAAGTAAAATGGCGGAATATTCTCAAACCTTTCGTAGGTAGAGCGTAGGTAGGTATTTTTTTCTACAAGGGGTTTCTTATTGGGCATTCGTGATTTCTGCACGTATCACGCCCGCTTAAATTTTGTCGTGCAAAGAATAAATAAAAGTAGCTTACATTCGTTGCTTTTGTTCTGTTTCTATCGATCACAGCGGGTTAGAGTACTGTTGACAGACGTTTTTATTTTAATTATCACATTACCTACTCCCTTTCATGTGAATGTGCGGTTTAGATACTAATAAGCCGCATATTCATGCTATGGCCTAATAAATGTACATGCCAACTTATGTGGGAAAATGGGAATATCGTATGGAAAAGTTACTCAATATATACATTATGTTAGTAGATAGGAAGAGATATCAGACAAAAAATGTACCATAGATGGATGTGCTTACTCTTTACGTATATCGGAATGGAAACTGAAGAGTTCAAAGTTGAGTTGGCAGTCTTTAAAAGTTTTATATTGAATTTTAAACTGAAATCTGAACCTAAAAATTATGATTCATCATCATCATTAGCCCGTAAACATCCCACTGCAGGGATATAGGCCTTCCCTCGTATAATAATGGAGTATGGACTATAGTCCACCACTCTAGCCTAATGCGGGTTGGGGACTTATATATTCTTATACGAAAGGGGAAATATGATTACTGACGGTTTATTGATATAGATTTCATGTTTAATAATTTTGAATTGTCGTTGCTCTCGTTTGCAAATATACAGGGCGTCCCAAAGTTATGGGACATGAAGGGGAAGTACCTTAAATATCGTAGATAGTGAATTTTGCTCAAAGAAGACTTTATGTTATTTTTAAAAGTTAGTAATTCTGCATTCATAGATTTTCTAAAAATTATTTGCTTCGGCTGGGAATCGAACCGACTCAAATGTGAAAAAAAAAACACCCTACTTTTATGATGCCAATCGAAAGAATAGCTAAAAAATAATAACTCTGCCTAAGTAACATAGTATTTTAAAAGAAAGGAACAACGTGAAATTAATCATTTTAATCAAATAAAAAACATACATGAAACTGCCGTAGTCAATTAAGTAGGTATTTTTTTGTAAATTAATTAATTAAATGCTCAAAATGTGATCCCTCTTGTCTTACGCAAATCGCCAATCTTTTAATGAGCCCGCTGCCTGTTGATTTTCTAATCATTTTATGGTGAACACTCGATGTGATATGGCACAATTCTGTTTGCAACTCGCCTACGTTCTCGTATCGCTTTATTTATCATTTTATGTTGTTCCTTTCTTTTAAAATACTATGTTACTTAGGCAGAGTTATTATTTTTTAGCTATTCTTTCGATTGGCATCATAAAAGTAGGGTGTTTTTTTTTTCACATTTGAGTCGGTTCGATTCCCAGCCGAAGCAAATAATTTTTAGAAAATCTATGAATGCAGAATTACTAACTTTTAAAAATAACATAAAGTCTTCTTTGAGCAAAATTCACTATCTACGATATTTAAGGTACTTCCCCTTCATGTCCCATAACTTTGGGACGCCCTGTATACATAGGTAAATATTTCTTGATAGTGATTAAGTACTTATTAAGTTAAACTTTTATCGAATCATACATGTGATTTTCCTGGAAAATGTGTCCATCAACAAACTTTCCACACCCGGTTTGACTAACACAATCGACTCCACGCACACGTCGAACTAGCCCTAAGACATTCTAATTCATTGATCGAGCTTTGTATCGACGTAGCGATCTATTCCGGGTCGAGCATCGAATCACAATAATGCGTCCTTGACGATAACATCGGGTCTATGGGAATGAATCGAATACTAAATACTGGGGACCACCGGCCGATCGATACCTAAATATGTGAAGCGTGTGTGCACGCCCTAAACTAAATCCGGTGGTTGGGAATCCGGTGTAGAAACCATGTGGGTTTAAAATATCGAAAGAGGAAATTTCCATGGGATATCTAATTATAAGAAAATATTGGGTGAAGCTCGAAACTCAGTCCAGTGGAATATTAAGTTGGAGTCGAGGAACTGACTGGTTCTGGACTGGTATTTAAGTTCTAGAGTGGAGACCAGCAATCAGAACGCCTTAGTTTGCTTTGGGAATGGCTATGGTTTATAACGTCAATACACTGTCCGTCCATGTCATATTGTAATACATAATGACCAAGACAGACAGTGCATTGCCATGGCTATCGCTATAGCTTTGAGTTAGGCGGTAGAGCCCCAGGCACCGGCAAGCGCTATGTCCATCCACAGTCTCGTCTGGATGCAGATCGTTTCCAACCGTCGTTATGGAAATATATATATATATACTATACTATATACTGTTCAGCAGTAGACGTCTTGCGACCGATATGAGAATGGTGATTCCGTGATTTTCATGTTGAAATTTATGATAGGTAATTTATTTAAACTACCGTAAAAGAACATTTTAGTTTCTCTAACAGTGGCAATTGTGTTTAGTTTCCAATATAAAGTATGATATTTATTTCTTTCTTTATTTGTAAAGTACTACGCGATATTTACTTTAGATAATACTATCGCCGTAAAAGGTCTATATCTATCTAAATTATCCATCAGATTAGGAATAATTTAACGAATTCTCTGATGACTGGCAATCGAATCAAAGTATACCTTCACAAAAGTATACCTAATAAGTTTCGTTGGATAATAATCGGTGCTGACTATAACATTGAGATGGAATCGAGCCACGCCAATAAAACGTCGATATGAAAGCCAATGAACTTCTATAATTGGGATTGATCTTGGCTTAAGTCACAATCAGCTTAAAGTGATTTGTAATCAAAATAACCACCTAAGCAGGTAGTTACTTGAGCTTGAAATGATATTACTCCTTAGATTCATTAAGCTGTTATTGTTCCATAATGTGTATATGTATGTACAGTCGGCCGCACGATGACCGCATAAACAGGTCTCGCTGCGTTCACATTTGCGATAGCGTTGCGGGGACAACCGACACTGGTAGTATTAGATCCAGGGCGTACTTGGATTCAGTATGGAGTTATATGGCTTTGCGCGCATTTGACGAATCGATCGAACTATCGAAAATGACTGCTAAAATTATCGGTCGCCTGAAAATCACAAGTGCACGTTTTCACAATTACTAATCATAATCTGTTATGAATATTAAATACCTACGTTATTATTGGATAATGCTGAATTTAGATAAAACACTTATTCAATTACAATACACTTCAAATTTTATTATTGGTTGCTTAGCTATTGAACAGTACAGGTACTCAGGCGTGCCCGACGGGTGGGTACGCGGAGCTGTTGACTAATGGATGGAGAGTACCTCGTATTTACTAATAACATCATATTGACTCACACGAAGCACGTGGGGCAGTCGCCTTCGCTTTTCGTTTCGATTGACGGAGTTACAAGGGTTTATCCTACACGGTATTCTATACAAACTTTCAAGTCCAAGTTTTTCGAAGTGAATAGATCGATTCTAATGAAACTTTATACGTACGGCAGGATATATAGATCTAAAAAGTTTGTATAAAATATTTTGATCGAATTTAAAAGAATATATTGCATTTTATTTGTTACTATGAAAAACTTAAAATCGCTCTAGTTTAGTAGTTCTGCTCGTTTTCGAAAGTATTCTCTACTAACTTGTTAGATCTATGTACGTTCCGTATTGTTATAAATTTTCATTAGAATGGGTTTATTAATTTCAATCGTGCGGAATCAACCCTCTTAGGCAATGTCTGGTTTGAATAGTTATAGTGGCATTTTAATACGAGTGTTTCCGTGCTTTGGAGGGCATGATAAATAGTCGGTTCCGGTTCTAATCATTGAGAGGAGGATGATTTAATAATATTTACTAGATAGTCTTCAAATTCCATTCGTAATTTTTTATTACTATCTGTCATATATTCGCATACTATTTCGCTGGCAGCTCAGGCAAAAATTTTACAAGCCCTATTCTAATCATTCTAAATATATTGAAAATAAATAAATACAGGTCTCGTTGGCTGTGAGGTTGGATACTCGTACAACAACTAAGTAAGTCTGCATTGAAATTCATATATGCATTTTAAGTAGGTGTCTTAGATGATGATGACGAATTATTAAATTATCCATAAAATCCGAATATAACAGAGGGCTATTTATGTTTAAGGATCTTGTTAGACCTTGCTTTGACCTTAGCTTTCTCAAACGTTTAGTTGATAGACACGAAATTTCTCCCATACACGTACTTGTTTATCTAATGGATGCTAAAATAGACACCGACAGCATAGTAATCATAATCAAAGTCACACTTTTGATGACAGTACCTCTTCTGAATGGGAACTGTATGCAGACCTAAGTGAAATCAACTAACTAAATCTAAAAATGGTAGATTCCGTACTTTGTGTTAAGTAAAGACATTTCCTGGGGTGCTTCTCTATTCGGGCTGGACGTAACCTCTTAGTTTTTACTTAAGAGAGAAGTAAATTTATGATCGGACTTGGTAGTAAATTAGGCGAAAGACAGCTTTCATCATGTAGACCGATAATCATGTAGATGACTAAGTTGTCAAAATCGTGCAATAGCAAAATATATCAAGTTATAGTAATTCATAAAATTACTTGCTTAACTCTGATTTTTATAATCCTTCAAGAGAAAGGCCAAGACAGTCTTTGGAATTAGAAAGATTTGAGGATATTTTTTTGGGAGAAAATTATGTGCCCAACACGGCCTTATTTCCCAAGTGTCGCATGGTTCCGATGTACAGTCACGGAATGGAAAAGTTCGTCATCTTAAAGTTGACTTTTGCTTGTACACAGGTTGTTGATTTGACATTCAACGCTAACATGACGTTTATACCATGGTGACATATTTATTTATTTACCGACTTTTTCTGAGCTCATGTCACAATTTAGTTAGTTTAGAAAGGTAACCTGTGCTAAGTGCTAAGTGTCAAATTAAAGTATTTGAAAACAGTGCCTTTTTATTCCGCGACTTTACATATAATATCTCCGAAAGTATTTCAACTTATAGATGTCTATAACGTGTCAAAATGCGTGGATAGTCAAGAATTTGATATTTTAAACCATGTAAAATTGATGAAATGTTATTTTTTATAATCCTCCATAGACCTTATAAGATAGTTTTTGGAATTAGGCATATTGACAGACATTTTCGGGTTAAAATTATGGACTCATGAAGATACTGATAGCATTTACTGAACTTTACCTGAAGAAGTTCCTTCCTGATTATAAAAAAACAGTTTAATGCTGTATGGCGATTCATGATGACATAGGTAAACTAATGACGATTATGTATGTATTTTAAGCACTTTTTGTATCGACAACCACAGCATTGTGAGGGTGAGTCAGTTTTCATGACTCTACGCAATAACCATTTTTATAGTAACAAGACCTTGGGTATCGATGTTTAAGTGTCGATTACATGTACCTACTCGCATTAGTTACAATGAAATTGTCATGTGCTGCTGCGTGCTTGATTGTCACATTATGACAAAAAAAAAATCCTTTACATGAAAGAACGTAGTTGTTGTTTCTATACTTCTTCTTTTTCCACAGTAAACATCCCTTTTCGTTGGACTTACTTACGGACAGATGATCTTTTTAATGCTAAATAACGTATACGAATTGTATTCATTACTTATTTTATTCATTGTATATTAGTGTGAAAGATAATAAATCTAGTAAAATTGCAGGTTTAAGATGCAATCTACATTCGTCTTTAAGGTGACAACGCATCTGTAACCCCAGTATTTACGAATGAAGCATGGAATCTTACCTTTAGAAGGTTTCAGGTTATAGTTTCACTTTGGTAGATTACTATACAGCGGCGATTATTTATCATTCCATTATCTAAGAATATTGTGCCTTCTCCGTAAGAAAAAAGAATATGATAATTGGGAGAGGCTTTGTAAACTGTCACGCAAAAATAAATTGTCATTCAATTTATCTTTATACAAAGTATTATGCTGATTTAAATTATGTTTTCACTTTCTTTAGCCAGAATAACACTAATTGCAATTATATATACTCCATATAGTATATATATCGTAGTCGTGATTATTATGGTGGTTACGCAAAAAGAAAAACATGCGGACCGAATTCATAATAATTATTGAATGGAATATTATGAATGAATTACTTCTGTTCAATCAAATTTCTGGAAATAATCCCTCATGTCACATAAACTTATCGTAGATGGCTTTAGTTGCTGACTTTCTATCTAACAAAGTGAAATTTCATTAAAATTATGTATAAAACCAGAAGTACAGGAAGTTGTATAACTTTAATTGGATGACCACTTACTTTTGTTCCGGAGAGTACTCATGAAAAAACGCCAGGCTAGGAGCACTCTAAACCGTCGATATTTATGTAGAAATTAATGAGAGTGAAGTGAGGTGAGACAGGTGCGTCAGGGTGTCGAAAGTAGGAGTCTTATAGTATCTGCCCACCCTTTCGGGATATATGTATGACGTTATGTATATGTATGTTTGAATGTCACAGGCTGTTGATGTGTGACTCATATTGTAAACATCAGTAATGTAATTATCACCATCATCTAAAATTACCGATCGCCGGTTGTTTTGACGTCGGCCAGTCGCTGGCGGACCGTTGCTAAGTCGCAGTTAGAATTGCAAATGAATCGGCCGTTTACTCTCGTGTCGTAAACTCCGGGATATGATCCAGTCAGTTTTCGCGCCATTAACCTCTTGGACCTCCTCCCACTCCCTCCGCGATCTTATTGTAAATATGTCGTTATAGTACCTACATACATATACGTATAGGAGTACGATTATGTAGGGGTATCGAATTTTAGATTTGTTGTTACTCGCTTTTAGTGGCGCAGTTGGATAGTATAGGTACCTACTATATGCTGAGTCAGTCCCTGATCTTAGTCAAACTTGGTGTTAATATAACGGCAGATTCACGAAATCCTATTGGTGATACGACGATTGCTAGGCCGGGAGCAAACCTTTGTGGGCTCGCCCCCGCTTGACAAAGCTGAAAAAGGCATATTAAACTATAGCCAGGGCATATAAAAAGCTCTTTAAATAAAACAATGAACCGACTGCACTGATAAGTAATTTGCAAGATTATGAGGGGCTTCAACTCGGTGTCGCAAATCAACTAAGTGAAATAAAATATCATTAACTATAAATTGAAAATTAAAAAAAAACCCCGACATACAATGATTATATCATCCAGATATACAAATAAACTGATAAAGCTAATATTTTCGAAACGGCCTAACCGATTTCCATCAAATATGGCTAAAAAACCATTAGCTTCACAGACAGACACACATAGTTATGTATTGTTATATTATGTATATTATGGAATATAGTATATATTTTTATATGAATATTATATTTTATAAGTAAGTTATAAGTATGAACGCCAAACCTACTGTTCTTTAACTAAATCTATGGTTTGACTGGAATAATCCCGCTGTGGGATAAATCCACCTTGTGCATAAAGGTAAATTTGTTTTTTGTTTATTTTCTAATACAATAAAGCCTTTCCAAACAATCACACATAACATACTTACACGCATACGAGTAATTAGGTAAGTGAAATAGAAGTTATTGGCATAGGTAGTTTAAATATTTTTTCAACATTTTCGGAGTTTGATATGCGACTGGCGGGAATTGTAGGGTTCCTACCATGCGAAATTAATTTGGGACTCATATTTTCTCCAAGGTATCTTTATTTATTTAAATGATGTAATTATGTGGAACAGGCTACAAACGCGACCGTAAAATTACACAATTAACGCTTTATTCGATGATAGTTTTGAAAAAAACAATTAAACTACTTATCTAATACCTTCTATTTCACTTACCTAATATGCCCTATTTTTTTCCTTACGGAAAAAACTCATCCGGTATAGGATTGAAACTTAAAACACCCTTCTTTTTACATCGGTGGTTAAAACACTCTGACACTTGTTATTGCTGAGATTAAATTGTAAAAACGGGCGAAATATAGATATTACATGTTAATATTAAACTAACCAATAAAATCATATCTTTATTTAAAAATCTATCCGATCTAATCAATCCGACTTTATCATAATTAAATAATTTTTTTATTATTCGGCCACTGATGTTGATATCTAACATTTTAGCCATTATAACCACAGTAAAAACATCTTACGTACGGGTCAACGTTAAATATTAAAAATCCTTTACACTTTAATAACAAAGTACGAGAAGTCCAGCAGCGCCATAGACCGGAGAGCTGATAGCACTTACTCATCTATTTTATGTACGCAAAATATGATCACCTGCTGAGCCGCAAAGCGATACATAATCGTTTATTAAAATATCTATGGCCGGGTGTATACATTTATTAGCACGGAACGAATGGCACTTTTTAATCATGGTGCGATACAATACTATATTTACAGACACCAGAATATAATACATAACTATTAATAATAATTTACTAGCAGTATTCTCTTCTAAATTCCATTTTTCTTTAATTTCAATTTGTATTCATTATGTCCGAGTATCTCGGAACTCTAGGATAATTTCTAGTTAAATAATCTGAAATTAGTACCTAGGTATTATGACTGAGGATAATAAAAATAAACCGTAGTATTATTCTTAATCAAACTCATTACTAAAAGTATGTAAAATGTGAGTATTATGTAGAGCAGACAACCGTGGGAGATACATTTCCGTATAATACTTAGGTACTTGTAGCACAGACAACATTTCTTGTAATGTGTCCAAACTAGTCCTGTCACTATGGCCATCGAGAACCAATGTCCACCATTTTATAATGACCTCTACGTCCATTACAATCTCCTTTGAAGACACAACGAGAAATTTATTCCGAAGGGAGGGGTAGGTCAAATAAAAATGGTAACAGTGCATACCAGTTCAGCCGGCTGGCGGCTTGCGCTTTGGGATTGAGTCGTAAATGTCATTTCGAGTGCCCTCTGCTATCATTATGCCTGTCTATTTACTCATACTTCACGAAAAATAAAAAAGTTAACAAAATGCCTGCCCGGATTACATGTGATAGGAGTTGGACTCCAAATGGGCACAACTTAGATGAGTCGTCGAAGTTTCGTCGGGATACGACTTAAGTTTTCTTACTTGCTCCGAAACTTGCTATGTACTTGCCTCAATCCTTAGATATACGGGATTGATCTAAGTCGCTCACGGGGCTTATATTTAGGTGAGATAAATCTGAGTAAGTACTTCTTACGCCCACAAATGATTATAGACTACTGGTTTACCTAGTTACTCACGCGCCGCACGCAGCGCCGTGAACATTATTGTCTTCGTAAATAGCTGTTTAAAATCAATCATTACCGAAGCTCAAGTAAATTGTAAGGCAACACAAAACAGAATTTACGAGCCCCAAACACGTATCCGCGCAGCTAGTAATCGTCAACAAGAAAAAAGCCTGTAAACATGTTTTTTTCGCTTTCGAAAATAAGTGGGTAGGTGTGCTCCGCACCCCCGATGGAAGTCGGGGAAAAAAAACCGTGGCATTCGGCGCAAATCACCTATTTTATGTAAACTTCGTGACTTTGCGCCGTATCGAATGACTTAGAAAGGATTTATTTATATTCGTATCGAGTCGAGTGTAGCTAGGAAATAAAATGGTAACCGTAGAACTTTGTCAATGGGATGCTTGTGGGTGGAACTCGTTGGTCTTAAAAATAAACTGAGTGATGGTTCCGAACAGACGTTTAATATGCGGCAATGATTTAAGCGGAGTTCCAGTGGCTTGTTAGTCATGTCATTATTCTGAAACGTTGCGTTACAGTTTATAGATTTTCTATTTTTACTATGGCCCAACTAAAATTAACAAAAGACACATAGCTAACCTTTTGGATATCGTTCTGCTCCTGTATTTCCCGTCTATTTGTCTGTCGCCAACATACAAATTTTGGATATGGGTTTTGAAAGATTTATGTTTAAAAACCTTGTAAATATTGCCTCTATGTCAGTTTATAGGTGATAATTTGTAAACACTAAAGTTAGCTTTAATGGAAGTTAATGAACGTTTAATCTCATGTTATTCAAAATTAGAACGGATCTGTTTCCTTTTTAAACTAAGAAATTCCATAACGGATTTTCCGAAATTACATAACAATACGAATATGTACATATTTTACATGTAGAGTCATGTTAGATAATTAATATATTTACAAATTAGAATTATTACCTACTAAATACTAACAGCGGGTTGGTACTTGACCTCAATCACACCTGATGTTAAGTGAAGATGAGGTCGAAGGTGGAAACGTACTGACCCGGAAACCCCAACACATTTGGGGGACTGGCTATCTTATCCCTGACAACCGGAACACAACAATGCTATTAACATTGCTTCTTGGCGGCAGATTTAGATAAGAGCAGGTGGTGGTAGCTAGCCAGGCGGACATTTAAAATGTTCTTCCACCAACCTAATCGAGCACTTAAACATGTACCCTGCTGGGAATCGAACCCGCGACCTCCGAATCGTAAACCCAATGTTGTTTACATTGGACACTACCTACTAATTGGACACACCTGACCTGTCATTCTGTGCTTGCTGGCATCACATTAAGGCTCTACAGGCGTCCAAAATACCTAACGGCCGAACAAAAATAGCTGACCACTCGAAATAAAGCCCCGAGTGCAGAAAAATCAGGTTTTCGGAATAACCACTTTTGAATTCTGTGAAATGAGTTTAGCAGGCTGTATTTTTTTGCAATAAAACATTATGCCAATTAGGTACTAAGAGTTGGTTAGGTTTTGAAATGGTTATACCTATACGGCTTAGACGCCACCCTGGGCAGCAAATTTTCTGGCCTTGTCATGAGCTGACACATCAGCCGTTTCCTGGACAAAGTTTAAGATACCCTCCATACTGTAATATTCTAATATACTTAATTTATTAAAATTATAAATAATGTTTAGCAGTATAATATGTTTTTTTACAGGTTACCGTGCCCTTTTACGCAGACCTCGCTAGCGAGTTTACGACAAGGTGAATATAAAAATGGTTTTTTTTTAATCTATTAATTTTGAATGTAACTGCTGGCCTAATTAATTAGTAAGTTTTACTAACTTTTAGATGTATTCATTGCTACAAAATATGTTTAGAACAATATTTATCCACTTATTTTATTTACTCAATATTTTTAATATTTTTAAGAATAAAACGTAATTATGCTAGATGTATTTTGGTGGAAAATCCCATAGTCGCCTTTTACGACACCTACTGGAAGAGAAGGGTTGCTAAAGATACCAATTACCTAGTCCATTGTGGTAGGTATTACCTAAGATCACTAAGGTTGAATGCATTTTATATACCTACGATATTATAATAACAATTAATGGTAATAATTTATTAGATAAAGTTAATGCAATTAGGTTTGATTAGAGTTATAAATTGAAATTGGTTCCAGCCTTGATTGACCAGTCACTGATATTATGATCACTGGTAGGTTTATTGTCTATGATTAATCATCATTCGGATGGAGGTCGGAGAATTTACTCAGAAGCTCTCAGAAACTTGTACATAACAACCGCAACCTATTATCGAAGAGTGTAAAATTTAAACCTAATGATTGTATGACTTTGAGCATACATTTTCTTTGGCTGTAGATTTTCTTTATCTGCCCTAGAAACGAGAGTAATATTTTTCAGGTGTACGTATTTAGATTTCTATTTTACTCCTTGCAGGCTTGACCGATTTTAAAGAGCAATCTGTCATTTGATTGCATTTTATCGTAAAATATTCAAAATGGCGCCCGCAAAATATACAATATGCTGTTTTAAATCGTCAAATAACAATACAACTAATATTACTAGTCGCGAAGCGAAGTCAAATATCACATCATACGTTCTTGCTCTACATTCGCTCTGCCACTAATTTCAGTTAAATTTATTTAACTAACCTCCAATATTATAATAATATATTTCATCCAGCTATTAATGTAATTAGAATATGGCAGAACGTATAGTAATGGTTAACTGAGTTTGTCATGCTTTATAAAGTTTATAAAAGTGCTCTGAGTTTACTGCAACTAATTTCCACCCCAACTCAAATTAAAAATTCCAATTAAAAATAAGGAATTAAATATTATTGTAGAACAACATACACGATAGGTGTGCGGAATGCTGCATTCGGCTATCAGTAGTCCTGCTTATAGTCATACAGATAGACATCTTCGTCATGATACCTTTGAATTTGATATTTCAAAGATATTCACGAACTTCCGACCGCTATTACGTATTCAGATGATAAGTTTGAATACCCTTTAAACATGTTGGGAAAGATTTGATCGTATTATTATAAAAAAAGGATGTATCTTTGTTATCATTGCCGGAAACCACAAGTTATATATCAAGAAATAACAAATGATCTCTGCATTCACTCTACTGCCCTGGTCAAATTGTAATTTTTTAATTAACCTCAATTAAAAACAAGGATCAATAATTCACTGTGGAACCGGTAAGTTACAGATCCAGGTTGAGCATAAATAAAGCCTTGTTTAATTTAAATGCGTCGAGGAGAAAGCCAATGTTGCGGAAATCGTTGGGCGGTGCAGTTACAGAATTGGGACACATTAATCATTTTTATTTATATCTTAGGGGATCACTGATATTCTATATGATGTACATGTAGATAAGTTTTAATCAATGCATCTAATAAAATTCACGTAGTTATAGTACAAGAGCTGTTTTTCTTTTACGAAGAAAGTTAATTGTTTTCTTTAAGACTACCAAATGATGGACCTGATTGTGGATTGAATTAAGTATTTATTAGAGCAATCTTTATCATCAGTATTGCATAGTTGCTTTACCCGCAATATTTACTTCTCTGGACAGTAGGTACTTAAAATCCATAGAATGGTAGTTGTATATTAAACCTACAATTCTGAAATTATTGATTATTGAAATGAAATTGGATGAAAGAAATTGTGAATCAATGCGTGGCTTAGACTGCAACCTCTTTGCTGTAACTAATAGCAGACATCGATGCAGTGTAGAACACTTATGTTTTTCACAAAGTATTCCAAATAACTTAAATCACGAAAATTTGCTTTAGCTATATTAGCCCACATATTTACACCACATACCTACCTAAATATTATCGATAGGTACGTAGCCTCAATTCAAATCTCGGCGTTTGCGCAACACCCGCACACATGTTTGAGATAAGAAAGCGTACTTTTATTTACGCGTTCGATGTATGGCCGACCATTGGCCTGGAGAGTTTCCTAACGTAAATATTTATAGACGGCCCGGCCCAGGCGCACACTTGTTCCTATGTTTGTTTCTGTCATTCAACACGCCTGAGCCTCGTCTGCTTGTTTGTGTTGGCTGGAGATTATGTTATTTTCATTTTGAAATGAATTATTTTGACTTATATTGGTAAATTTTATAAATGTCTTGTCAATATTGCCATCGCAACCTATATAGTTTAGTTAAACACGGGCCAAGCTTTGATCATAGTCTTTTCACTTAACATAAGCTACTGGTCTTATGTAATGTTGTAGGTACATATATTGTAAATATATTGTAATCGATTGCCACAATTCTCTGCCTTGAAGTTTTCCTTGTTACATACATACTTAAAGTCACGCCTGTTTCCCGTAGGGATGCTACTATCCTGACACACCTCTTTTACTTCATTCACTCTTATAAAGTTGTTTATACATTTTTCTTGTTAATTTATAAATTATTCTCTTTATCCATATATTTACCTAAGGCTGCAACGGAATCCGAAATGATTTTTTTAATAGAAATGCTTCCGTTTATTATATTAACAGGTAACAAACTCAACACGCTGTCTTTATTATTTACAATGTTTCTTTGCATTAAGCATATCCAAATATAAATTCATCAATCTTCACAATGCAGAACCTCTGTAATCCTTATGATTACCATTGTTGACACGTCCACAACTTCTGCAAATTTATCGTCTGCATTCTGGCATCACCTTTTGTCATAATTACTCCATCTTACTATAGGCAAGTGTGGGAAATTAGTCAGGTTTTTGTTGTGTTTCTTTGTACTGTGTATTTTATTTTGACAATTCGGTTTCAATTTCCATAATTTGTGCGTTACACCGTCATGTTAACAAGAGTAATAACGATACTTAGTGTAGTATGTATGTTTTTCTTTTGTTCGCCTGATATATTTTATAGCCGTGTCTTGTGTAAACAGAACATGTCGTCTGTATAGGTGTGAAATATTGTGAGCAAATTTATTGGTTGCACGATATATTGTTCTCGTTGATACCGTGTTACTTGGGGTGGCTTCAACTTGGGGTGTGCTGTATTAGGTGATCTTTGAGGTGTCCTATTTTTTAACCCCTGACGCAAAAAGAGGTGTGTTATAAGTCAGAAGTGTATGTCTGTGGTTGTATTTCTGTCTGTGGTATCGTAGCGTCAAAACGCCTGAATCGATTTGATTTTTTTTTTGCGAAACTTGGTGGTTGCTGGTTGTTCTTCGCTTTGGTTAAGTTATTTAGTAGAGTAGAGGGTTTTAAGCATAAGTTTGTTTTAATGTACAGTTATTTTCTTCTAAAGAAAAGAGTATCGTCAGTTATTAAAATATTTGTACAAAATATTCAAGGTAATAGCGACAAATTCAGAGTTAAATTTTTAAAACACTACTCAGGTCTTGGATGGTGGACATTTCATTCCACAGCAGTAATTAATGAATAATTATCAATTATAAAAAATATGACCTACCCTAATACCTAATTAAGATTACCAATTATAAAATTGATACTAGCTACTAAACGTAGACTAATACGAAAGCGAAGCTAGTTTTCTTGAGACAATTTAAACATAGAGTCATTTCATTTAAATTACATCATTAATCGTAGATAGTAAAGTCGCTGAACTCAAGATTACGAGAATGCAAGGCATTAGAGCACGGCCTTGCCATTGACAATGGTAATAAAATAAAATTATACCTACCTATAATTTAATCTAGTACCTAGCATTATTTGTGGTGAAATTAACAGACGATAAAATTAAGTTTATACTCACAATAAAATGTGAGTGAGTTGCCGTCATAAAGTCTCGCGTTTTTTATTGGTGGCAACTCGGCGATGGTCGAGTGACGCTTGCAGTTTGGTTAAACGGCGGTTTATGGCTATTTTGCCTCCATTAATCGGTTTACTACGCACCCGCGCGCGCCTCCGCTTCCTACAACCCTTTGAGCTACATGCGTACTATCTATTAACAACTTGTTGGTGTCATAGAGTCGGGGCATAGTTTTATTTTAATCAACAAACTTAATTAGTTGCATCTACATTTTTGTGAGAGTATCTAATTAGGCCTAATAAAATTTAAAAAAATACTTAAACAAGTATAACACAGGAAAATAAGGTAAAATACTAAATGGGAACGCGAGAAAAATTCCAGACGACATGAATATTTCGTGGCTTGCATGTAGAGAAAATGGTAGCGGGGAATGGGCGCCGTGCCAGCGGGCAGCCGCCCGCCTACGGGCCGCGCGGGGCCGCTGGTTCTGCCGCCCGCCACTAGATGTCCGCGGGTCGGCGCGCGTGTGTGCGTCCCACACTGCTACACGCTCCGCCACTCCGCGCTCGACCGCGCCGCCGAACGCGCGCCTCGCGTATCCCGCACGACTCGCCAACACGCGACACGCTCGCGACCACATCGTACACTCCGCCGATACTCGATCCAACTAAATAAATCCAAAAAAACTGTTGCGTCATCACAAAAATAATAAGAAAATTCTTCAGCAAATACGAGTGGACTCTAAATATTTTCCGTGAAGGCGACGTAAATAAATGAACTGAATTTTTTTCCGAGGTTACGAGCCTTATCATATCAGTGACTGTTCAATGAGCGTACCAAAAATCGTTCCCGTCTCCGAACTTTCAATAAAATTCGGCTGAGCCGTAGTTTTTTAAGTCTGTAAACTTTGCGGTCAACTCCCGTCCGGTCAGCTGGCTAAATCGGGAATCGCGTTTTAATTTTCATGTGCCGTTGCTGTGTGTGGGACGCGTGTGTGCGCGGTGCAATGTGCCCGCGGCGCGCGTGAACCGGCTGGTGACATTCCCGCTCCCCCGTGGCTTGCCCGGCCGCCACCCTGTACCCTGACAACCATGTCGGGGGCCTCGGCGCGCCCTGCGACGCGGCTGCCGCGTCGCCAGCGCCCGCATCCGGCCACTCCGCCGGGCCGGCCTGGTGGACCATGATGAACGGGGTCGGCGGCGCGCTGTACGAGGAGGCGCACGCGTCGCCCCCCGGGGGCTCACCGCCGGCCGCCCCGGCCGCAGCGCCGCCCTCTGCGTCCAGCGCCTCGCCCGCCTCGGTCGGATCCAACCCTCCTCAACCTCCTCTGCACATCCCCGCCAAGCGCTACGAGCCCGAGTCCGGGGTCATTCGGCACGTGCAGCAACCCTGGGGTTATCCACCTGACGCGCCGGCTTCGTTTGAGCACCAGTACCCTACCGGCCCCACCTACTACAACCTTCCAGTGGAACGAGAGCGCAAGTCGGCCCTTCCCTTCTGGCCTGCTAGCAGCGGGGAGTATAAGCCATACGCTGATGGCGGTTGTCATCAAGGTTTCTCGCAGCCTTGTTGGAACTATCCGTATGGGGCGCCGCGAGGCGACCAGCCTCTGCCCTACGCTGGTGGCGAAGAACGTCGGACGGCCGTCTCCGAGGCATCGAGCTTCTCGCACGACGCGTACGGCCTGCGGAACTACGCACCGGAAACTGTATCCAGTGCACCTTACCCACCTCCGGGCTCCCTACCTGGTCAGTACATATTGATTATTAATTTTCAAAAAAAAAAAATGGTAATCACATTCCTCGAATCTGGCACTCACGTTTTTCGACGTCCGGTCACGACTAGCAGCTGTTTGTAATCTTTAGCCGAACTTATCGGTGTGGCCAGAGAAGCCAAACATTGTGCGGAAAACAATTTTCCAACGGAAATTTATAAACAAATACATTGTTAGTGAAACTGCGACATTCGCGGACGGCAACCCTGTGAATGTGTTATGTATTTTTGTATTTTGTAAATTTTTGGAGAAGATAAGTTATAACTAGTTGATTTGTACATAATTACGAGTTTGTCAACCTTGACCCTCGCCGGGCGCTGCTAGTCGGTAGATGGCGCTGTATGACGCACACAGAGGCGAGACCGGCGCGTGTGTGTCGCACGCACACAGGCGCGCGCCCCGCCCGCCTGCATCGCTGATGTGAGGGTGCCAGTCATAATCTTCGATGCACACTTTTGCAATGTCTGCATTCTTTCTTTTCTCGAGCCGAAGATGAGATACATGAATTTCTGATTGCCATGATTTCCACAAACTTTATGTATATAATACCTATTGTTCATTAGTATGTATAGTCTATACTATAATTGCTGTAGATACTGCATTTGGACGCATTAAACATAATCTGTCAATTCCACTATGAACCGAGTATGAAATGTTGGTGTTACTGTTTAATCATATATTTTATGTTTTCCTTAGCAATCACATTTATGAACCAATGTGAGTTTCACTAATACTTTTAAAATTATAATAAAAAGCCCAATAGATAAGTCACGTCCTCTGTCACTCATACATAATAGCAGTAAAAACTCGACGTCAGTTAAAACAAACCTTTGCATAATGAAACCATGAAATCCTCTAAACCTTTTGAAAGCGACCGAACGCTCAAATCAAAACATTTTCCCACAGACCACCATAAATTTGATGAATGAACGAAACACGTGCTACAAATGTTTAAAAACGAACCGTAAGCACCGTTTTATAGGCAATGTTAAACGGCGCTATACAACCGACAATAAATTAAAGTTTACGTAAAATAAAGCGCCAATAAAAATGTATAACTAATAAATAAACACGATACCTGAGCGTTAAGACAATAAACTGATCTTTGAGTAGCAGCAATAAACCAAATATTGCTACAATAAACACATTATAGACTGATGATGAGACGATAAAAAAACTAGACGAGTCTGAATGAGGCGGGGCAGCAACCGATGCATAGCATCCGACTCATTCCGAACCTGTCGTCGTAGATGTGTATATCACTTTTATGATAATCATAAAACCGCGATGACGACGTCACACACATGCAATAATACTGATTTCTTCCCCAAATCGCGCTAGTAAGTAGTAATTACGAACTACAACCGCCATGTCAATATGAGAGCAATAAAAAGGCTCCATTCATAAACGCTCGGCGCTAGTTCACTTTCGATCGCCGCCTAACCATAAAGATGGGTTTATCGCGCCTCTGTTACGGCAGAGGTGTAACTTGACATAATTTTGCGTAAAACGCGTATATAATGGGCCATTAAAAGGAAACAATTGTTGAAAAAGTTATACGAGTGTTCACGTCACTTTATGATTGTGTGTTTACGGCCCACCTGAAGTTGACATTGACTTTGATTTGTGCATTTACGGCTTAGTAAACGGTTCGAGGAAAGACTCCGTTAGTTAGATAGTGGTACTGTAGTTCTTCGACTCTACGAACTCCGATAACAATATATGAGTTAGAATCGAACCATGATTTACCAAAAGATGCAAGTATTATTTCTTTGTTTTGTTTTACATCCAATCAGACTATGCCATGTTTATGATAAGATAATTGTAGAGTAAGAAAACAATTTTCCAATTCTCAATCAACTCGTAAAGCGTTACAAAGAAAATTAAAAAGCAACTTCAGTATTGCATTTAATCAATGCCTTCGACTCTGCGAATTGTCAGAAAAAAATTGTGGTTCACGTTTATTGCAATTGGAACCTTATGTCTTGGCAATACACTGAAGTTGTCAATTGGCAAAGTAATCTTGTACATGAAATAGACAAAGCCCGCGGTCGTGTAGGTAAACTTTTATGGGCGAAGAGAACCCGCACTTTTATTGCCACTGATCGCTACCTATCCCCACATAATTGACAACTTGACTTGTCATTATGTTCTGTTAAACAATTGGCAGTGGTCCCTTGGAACGCAAATTTTAAGCCGAAAGTGATATATACTACATCAGTACATCAGTTAACTTTTTGAATATCTAGGTTTTTATATATCTACAATTAAAAGTTCCTTTCTTCTGCTTCTACTTCTAATTTGTATGAATTTAATTTAGTATTTCAATTGCTTCAGAATTCTTAGGTACCTTAAATTTAACGACAACCAAGTTTTAGCCATTTGTTGCTAAATTATTAAAATAATACAATTCCTTACAGTAACCATGATGCTCTAAAACTTACGCATATACTTCATCCGAGAAGTAATTTGATCTTCATTTGCAAAAAATGCAATTCCCCTTCCTTCCTTTTCCCCTTTAACATTTAAATATTAAGTCGCATTTCACGTGTTAGCGGAGTTTTGACTAATACAAATCAATTTTATTACCTGCTGATAAAGAAGACAATACTGACTCGTCTCGATTTTTTTTGCTGAGCCACCTGTTAAGTTTTACGAGCGGATAAACACTTGTCGGCTTTATAGCTGATGAAACAAGATTTTGAGTGCGTTAGATATTGTCATTTAGTGATCCAGCATAAACTTAAATATTGTTTGTATTTGGACTTTATTAAAATATAAAATCAGTGGTATTCTCATTAACATTAAATTACGTTTAATCGTTGTAGAAGTATCACATTAAAATTTAATGGAAGAAATTTAAATTTATGTTGTTCAATAAAACGTTTCAATTGGAAACAATAACCATTGAGATGTTCCGTTGTCTCCATTTTCAGTCTTATGGTTTCTAAATTGGATCCCACGCACTATAATTTTCACTCTTCAGAACTAGAGCGTCTTTGATTTAATTTTAAATGATGACGTTCTGATTGCATGTAGTAAAATCTTACCTAACACCAACGTAGGCGACAGCTTATTGTGGTAGGGCAGTTTTATGGGCCACTTAGGTATCGGCAATGTAGAGACGAAACTCGAGTAGGCGGGTCAGCAGACATCGCATAGGTATGAGCAAACAAATGTTAGAATATTTATTTTAAACTATGGATTTTTAGGGTTAGCCTGTATTTGTAAATGCTATGTAAAAGTAGTAGAGCTGTAGGATATGCTAATAAATACATCATGTTCAGAGTATAAACGTCTTGCAATGTAAACCGTGACAATTCTGGCATTTCCAAGTATTTGACATAGTCGTTAACTGCGAAACTTCTAAAGTGTTTTACTGCACAAATATTTAATAATTTAGTTTTGTTAGAGCGATTAATTAGTACATTATACATTACGTAATAAACAACATACTCATACATATTACCATTTCTTAATATTTGCAACTGAATACAATGGAAATAGAAATCAATCTATCAACATTACTTACTTAACTCAGCCGACACTACATCACAATGCAGCGATTTTGTGTTGTTCCTTTCTAAAAGCAATATCTAGTTTAAAGTATTTAACTTACATTAATAATGATTGACACCAGCCTAACATGTCAAGTCTCATGTATTTATATTGCTATATTCAATACGTCGTTGGCTCACTACGAGATGCAAGTGTTGCTTACGACACAAGTGCATGCATTCAGTCGCTAGACAATGAGGCATCTATTTCGCAATGTGCATACGAGTACCGTTTTGAATAATAGGAAATGGTGCAGTGTGCTGCACGCATCGAATATCGAGAAGGTCGCCAGTCGCATACAAAGTTTATTGTCGGTGATCTCATCAAAAGGACCGCTCACATAAATCGTGCTATATGAAACATCTAACGCGCCGGACGCCCAGTCTACAATTGTTTCTATGAACATAGCATGGAAATAGCTAGTTAAAGTAGAAATTCACGGCGGTGGTAGTGCGGCGAAATGCATTGTGACCGAGAAAATTAATACTCGTCGTGTTACATTTTAGACATCTTGTACCTAATCTATGGAGGCTTTTGTCCAACAGTGGATGTCTTTCGGCTGATATGATGATGAATCAATAGAACAAATGATTACGTCATAAAATCTACCAGTTAGAAGAATTTCAAAACTTAATGCAAAACTAAAATTCTCCGCTCAAAACTGTGCAATCGTGCCAACAGATATTTACGCCTTCATCACTATTTCATTAGCTATTTGTATGAACTCTAACATGTGTACTGCAATTCCAATTTTATTTCACAGCCTTACATAAATATCGTGTTTTCCTTGTGCAGGTTCCCTCTCAATGTCAGTTGGAGTTGGAGTCGGTTGTGGTTCCTCGAATCCGCTCGACTGGACTGGACAAGTGACGGTGCGCAAAAAACGCAAACCCTATTCAAAGTTTCAAACCCTCGAACTAGAGAAAGAGTTCCTTTTCAACGCGTACGTATCGAAACAGAAGAGATGGGAGCTGGCGCGAAATTTGAACTTGACAGAACGGCAGGTGAAGATATGGTTTCAGAACCGGCGGATGAAGAACAAGAAGAATTCCCAGCGACAAGCAGCGCAGGCAGCCCAGAACAACAATAACAATTCTAACGCGAACAACCACAATCACCATGCTGGTCACCACCATGCGCCGCATCACGTGGCATTGCACCACGCTCCGCCTGCCAAACACCATCAGTGACCCGCGCCCTTCTCTGGGACTTATCCCCTTCACCACGGTATAGCCAGCTAAATCCAATGAACCGGGAAGGAAAAGTTCCATAGGACTCAGTGTGGAAGTGGTCGTACTTAAAGGTTCCAAGATTTGTTCACGTCCAATGTTTGTTACCCAATAGACTCTAGGAACGTTATGTATGATGCTATACCGTTTCTTACGTAAAGTGGACGCTTCGTTATGGCCCGTGCCTGGCGCGCCTCAAGTCCCAGAGAATCTCATAGTAAGATAAAATGTGTTGTCGATTTGTGTATAGTATTAATTACGAAATTATGTTCTGTAATTTTAACGAGACTAAGTACATGAGTAGATAACGATTCCTGATATTAATAATGTCTAGTATAGCGCTGATAATGTATTTGAAATTTATTTAAGTACGAATTACGAATATTAAAGACGTCACCGATGATTTATAGTTTCTAGATAGTTTATTGAATATAAATTTTGTAAAATATTTTGTGAGACTGCTTATTGTTGTATTCGTATCGCTGTTCAGAGGGTGGTTTAGTCTTAATCAGTTAACTTTTATTTAACTGCCTACCTGCCTGCCTGAATTGCCTACGACGGCATCGGCGCGGGCGCAGGGCCGCTTTATGTAACAGCGAGCCTTAAAACTGTATACTCAAATCTGTTGATTTATTACTGTAGTAATCAACAAGCTATTACATTTTTCGGTAGTTAAAGTTTTAAAATCAATTCATTAGTCTCCCTCCCCGCAGCTCTGTACGTACATGACGTGTTTTTGTTTGCTCTGTACATTAAAATCTCAAAATAGTAAATTTTTACATTTGAGACAATAAAAGTAAAATCAGTTTAATCTTTGAAACCTCTGCTATCGAACTGTGCGAGTGTAATGGCTTAATAAGATCTTACTTAAGTGTAAAGTGTAATCGAAACTGTGAAACGTATCGTTAATATTAACGGGTACCCGCCGCGAGTGACCTTGATCTACCTGCAGTCACTAAACTCACTCTGCATTGAGTCAACTATAGAGGCGAACAAGTAGCTTAGTTTCACCTACTCACAGCACAGACAATTGGCGTAATTGAGAATACGGTCGCGGCGGACTAACGCAGTTCGACGGGACGTGGTTCAAATCTCAGTTGCGTAGCACTTTTTTGTAATTTTTTTATTACATTTTTATTGATATTCACATAATGCCTTTCAACGGGAAATCATGTGCTGGATGCCTGAGAGCAATAGAAAACAAAAGATGCCTTCAGTGTAGTGTCTGTAATGGATTTTACGATTTACTGTGTGCCAACGTATCCGAAAAACGATTTTATAATACAATGACTCCAGACCATAGGGAAAATTGGAAATGTGTAATATGTGTGAGTAAACAGCCCAAAACAGATAATACTCACACCCCTGTGCGTGCTGCAATGACCGGAGTCACGTTGCGTCGCGGTGCAGCTGTACCTAGTCCACCTAGCCCTGCATTTCAGCACCTGGAAGTCGCATCGGTGACCTTGTGTGACGAGCTTAGTGTTGATAAAGCCGCAAGTAGCAATATTTTGGAAGCGGCTAGTATAGAAACACTAATAAAAGAAATGCGTCAGTTTAGAATGGAGATGAGTGCGACGCGGACGCAGATGCAAATGTTGAATGCAACCATATCCGGACTTACCCTTAGAGTGGACAGTTGCGAGCGGAGTATCGAGCAGCTGACGACGCGTGTAGCGACCGTGGAGTGTCAAGTCGAAAACTGCAAGATACGGGATGAGAGCTCGTTAGCCCAATCCATTGAGCAATTAAAGGCCGAAATTAATGACCGTGATCAAGACCTTTTATCAAACGATGTTGAGATTGCATGCGTAAACGAAGAAAGGGGTGAAAGTTTGCAGCATATTGCAATAACTCTGGCGGGGAAACTCGGCGTCACTATAAGCGGGGCGGACTTGGTGAGCGCTGCGCGAGTAGGCGGTGGCCCACCCGAGGCATCAGGAGCAGTGCCATCTACATCACAGCAGCGCCCTCGGCCTATTGTTGTCCGGTTGGCGCGGCGGGCTCTTCGCGACGAGTTACTCAGGGCGGCCCGTGTGCGACGTGGGGTCACCACCGAGGGTACTGGTCTCCCAGGATCGCCTCGTCGGTTTTACATCAACGAGAGGCTAACGAGAACTAATCGACTGTTATTCCGTCGTGCGCGTGAGCTCGGCGCTCGGTCCAGTTGGCGATTTGTATGGACGAGGGACGGGAGAATATTCGTCCGTCAGCGGCAGGGTCCTGATGCTCCTCGGTACCGCATACGTACGGAAAGCGACCTTCGTAGGGTTTTTGGTGTTGAGTCTGTTGGTTCACCTGGAATTCCAAATAAATAAAATAAATAGGATGTTTGAAGTGTTGTCTGAACTGAAATGTATCTCAATATGTTGCATGTCGATATTTCTCATAGTTTTAAGTGTTTTGTTGATCACTATAACGACATTATGCAGTTACCTCTTGCCATGTGAAACTAGTACATATTTCTTGCCACTCGTTGCACTTGCCATGTTTTCCATTAGCTATATCATTGTCATGAATCTGCAATCACAAAATTTCATTACAATACATCATTACTACTGTTCTATAAATAAAACAAAATGTCTTCAATCTAAGTTAATGTTCTATCGGCTATATAGAATTTTTATTTGTGGTACTAATCAATCTTTGTTTCTTAGTATACTTGAACCAGTTGTTCTTTTTAATAATTTTAAAAGCCACCTTTTAATAATTGTTATTATTGTATATCACTGTTTCTTTGTTTTGTGTGCCAAGGTAGTACGAGAACACATGATGCGAGATGCGAGGCGACAGATAGTACCTATCGTCACCCAAAACGCTATCCTTGGACTGCTACATGTACCTATTTCCACAGTCACTCACATACAGAAACACTATACATACCTCTCTCCATTGCTTTGTATTATTATTGTTGTTTTCATATTTATACACATAAATGGCTCCACACACTAAATTTATTAAGTTAGGGCTGTTTAATGCTGGTTCACTGAATACTGGTCATGACGAATTTCTTATTGCAATGGATAGATATAGCGCTGATATTGTAGCGATTAATGAATCGTGGCTCCGGCTTAATCAAAGCGCGTGTGCGCCGTGTCCTCCCGGCTACCGACTGCGTCTGGCGCCGCGTCCCGATCATGTGCGTGCGGGCCGGGGGGGCGGTGTGGGGTTTTATATTAAAACTAATATTCGTGTTCGAATCGCTAAGCATCCATCTGCCGACATAGAACAAATATGGCTAACTACTCGCTTGAATGGATTCCGGTTGGCGATTGGTACGGCATATAGACCTCAATGGGTAAATATTGATACATTTTTCGACGCGCTAACTGAAACAATACATTATTTTTCCTACTGCGACTGTGTAGTTTTGCTTGGCGACTTTAATATAAATATGCTGGATTTGTCTAATCCGGGCACAATAAAATTTAATCAGTTTTTAAATTGTATGGAACTTCAGCAGGTAGTTACAGAACCCACACACTTCACTGCTGCAAATGAAACTCTGATTGATGTTGTGTGCACTAATGTTCGCGTGCGAAACGTCTCTGTTGCCAATATTACAGGCCTACTCGGACATTCAATGATTAATGTTGAGCTACTTTTAAAAAAAAACAAAATTCCACCCAAATTAATTTCTTATAGACCAATTAAGGATATTAATTTGGAATATTTTGAAAAGGATTTAAATACAATTGACTGGGAATATATTACTACATTATCTGACGTAGACTCAATGGTCGAAATGTTTAATTCATCATTATTGTACCTATTTGACATTCATGCCCCTATTAAAACAATATTAATTAGAGATAGACATTCACTACCCTGGTTGACCGATAATTGTAAACTTATGATTGACTTGCGTAACGACGCATTGGATAGATATCGTAGATCTAAATCAGATATACATAAACAATATTATAAAGACCTTAAAAAACTAACTAAAAAAAGTATCTCGAGTGAAAAACAAGTATACTTTGACCAACACATTAATTCGCAAATTAATAATAGTAAGTCTTTTTGGGTAAATTTAAAAGATAAAATACTGACAGATCCTGGCAAAAGTGACTCTCTTCCTGAGCATTTTGACAATCCGGACGACATAAATATACATTTTTTAAATACCCCCGGAACCAACTCGGCACCCATGACGGAAATTCGGTTTTTCCAAGATCATCTCTTTAATGCTGCAACATTTGGACTGGGAGAGGTGAGTGAAAGCGATATTTTTAAATATATTACATCTATTAAGTCGAATTCGACTGGTTGTGACTGCGTTAGCAGAGACATGATCTTACTCACTCTGCCTCGCACACTCACTGTTATTACTTTTATTATCAACATGAGCATTCTCTCTGGTGTCGTACCTAAACAATGGAAAAAGGCGTTGGTAACTCCCATACCCAAAATTGATAATGCGGTTGATTATAAAGACCTTAGGCCAATTAGCATCTTGCCATTTTTATCCAAAATTCTGGAAAAAGCTGTACATGAACAGTTTATGAAGTACGTTGAGGAAAATGGAATTTTGCCGCGGTTTCAGTCTGGATTTCGAAAGGGACGAGGAACAATTACCACTTTACTTGATGTTGCTGATAATATTCTTGCGGAGCAGGACGTGGGACGTGGTACTATCCTAACACTATTGGACTTCTCTCGCGCTTTCGACTGTATCAATATCCCGCTGCTCGTAGTTAAGCTGAAATACTATGGTGTTGATCTCCAAGCCATTAAATGGTTTAGGAGTTACCTCAGTGAGCGATTCCAGTCAGTCAAACTTACCAAAAATGACGGTAGTACCTTATTGTCTAGTCCTCGGGCAGTCGAGCGTGGTGTTCCTCAGGGTTCGATATTGGGCCCGTTGTTATTTATCATATACAGTGCTGACCTTGTGCATTCTATAAAACATTGCAATTACCACTGTTATGCCGACGATGTCCAGTTGTATATCTCTGAGACACCGGACGGGATCTCTGAGGCATCAAATAAAATGAACGCGGATCTGGAAGGCATTTCGGAATGGTCAAAGAGAAACTGTTTGGTTCTCAACCCGACTAAATCCAAGCATTTAATTCTAGGATCAAATAAGCAAGTTTCAGACATAAAAATTAAAAACCCTGATATAAAAGTACTAGGATTAAATATAGACCGCGTAGATGAAACCAGAAATTTGGGTATTATCTTTGACAGTCTGTTACGCTTTGAATCTCATGTTGTAAACATTGTAAGAAACTGTTTCTACAGACTGAAAATATTATATAAGATTCGCCATTTACTCTCTGAAAAGGTACGTATCGCGCTGTGCGAGGCTTTGGTACTCTCGAGACTGAATTACGGCGATGTCCTATATGGACCACGACTTTTAGCGAGATCCCAACGTTTAATTCAGCGCGTACAAAATGCGTGCTGTCGCTTCTGTTTTAACATACCACCGCGAAGCCATGTCTCTCCGTATATAAATAATGCCTTACTGCTGAATATGGAATCACGTAGACAGCTTCATCTGGCAAGTCTCTTGTTCGGCGTGATGAAGTTTCATAAGCCAGAGTACCTTCATCATAAATTGAAATTCTCACCGTTCCATGATAGGTACCAGATGAGGCCGATTCGATCATGTCTGACGTTTTATAAGCACAAGACCGTCGCATTTGCTGGGTCTTTCCGCTACCAGGCAACGAAATGCTGGAATAATATACCACCTCCATTAAGGCATATCGGAACATTGAGCTTGTTCAAAAAACATCTTAGGGCACATTTAATGGAAAAACAAAAAATTGGAATTCCAAAGCGTTACCTGTAGTGGAACTGCCTATGTACTTCTCTTTTTCTTTTTGTCACATCATTGTCATCAATTTAAATTACTACTCAACACTAGCTGTATCAACAACCGACTTTTCACTCGCGATTGACCACAAATGTACACGCAGACGGGAACATGCACGTACTTTTATGCACTCGTACTTGTAGGGGTTGTAACTGAAAACCAGTGTTTCGCTCTTTGAGTGATGTGCCACACTGAGTTATAACCCATTTGTGCTACTGCGGCACACACTCGCTCTTTGTATTTTCTAGTCTTTACGTTTATTTGTATGTATATTTCTTTGTAATTTAAAAATTGTGTAATTGTGTGAACGCAGTGGCGTAAATAAATGCTTATCTATCTATCTATCTATCTATCTATTTTTGTTACCAAATTGTTAAATTACCTACTCGGGTTGCTTTGGTGGCAGTTATAGATATGTCTTCGCAACATGTATCATGTTTAACATTGTAAAAAGTACATAATGCAACCTTTATTATTATTATTAGATACCTGTTATTACCGGCGATGCATCAAATTTCTCAAATTATAAATGCATAAGCAGAGATGGAAACCACATTATGATCAAATATTTATTACTGTTTTAATTTCTTATCTCATAATTCGTAAATTTTGTTATTTAAATTATGGATTTCTGACAAAGCTTTAACTCGGTTCCAGTAGAATTATACACTAAGTTACTGTTATGACTTTTTTAATATTGAAGTTGATGTTATAATCAATTAATTAGGTAATATGGGCAAGTGCATTAATATTGTCCTCTATTGATTCATTGTGCTTTAGCCAGTCTATTACTTTTTTATTTTTGTTTTAGTTGAATATTTTATTATTTATTTATACATGAGTATGATTGCAATATATTAATTAATGGTTTTGTTCACCTGCATTTTGCTCTACATCGAATGTACTACATTGTAGGCACGTTGTGTATAAAATATTTTTTGAAAATATTTTTCAATTATGATATTTCTTACTTAGTGATCGACTTAAATTCATCCCAGTCTTAGAATATCATCATTGTACTATTTTAGCTACATCTTACCTATTTTATCATATTATATCTATGTAATAAATATTTTATTGTAAACTTAGATGTTTACTCGGATCTAACTAATTCATAAAATCTGTATTGTCCCGTAATTATATAGTGAATAAATTAGGTGTTTTTGTACAAAATCTCGACCTCGTCTAGGTGACCGAATTTCTGTATAATTTCAAGGCATGTTATACACACCTGCGTACATACAACTTAGACGGATCGGATATGTAGTTAAGCGATTCCTAACATTAAAAATACAGTTAATCAACCGATTGAAAGTAAAATAAAATCTGTTGTTGCATTTTTAATCTGAAAAGCAATGGTTACAATTTTATTTCATACAACAGCACTTCACATCAGATTAAAAATTACTTAATTTACGAACTTACAAATTTAATCAATCGGCAAAGTACTTACTCTATTTATACAAACATACCTAACGAGCTGATTGCAGCAGATGCTTTGCCATGAAATATTGCTTTTCAGATACAACGGTAAATTAGTTATTATATTACCCATGAATGTCATCCACCAATCGCTTCTTTTTACGGAATTACGGACTGTATGTATATTCAACGATTTTGGTAGAGTCAACGAATAGAACCTTACTTACCTATACTATTATAATTGTAATAATTAAAGGTCTCGTAATTATTATTGTACAGATTAAATTAATGTAGTTAATCACGCCAGAAAAATGTGAGGTTTTGTTAAGTGTAATGTATAATTAAAAATGAATGTGCTCTCGACAGTTTTATGACGAATTTAGAAAAGAATGTATGAAAGGGAAAAAATTAAATATTTCGTCGTGTCTTGGTTCTTTTTTAATTTGCATCCCTAATCAGCTTATTCGTATTGTTTCAAATATTACTTAGTTTTTGGTTGACTTGGGTAAGAACCCATACATAATTCTATTTTTTTAAAGATTATAGACGGCTTAATTTTTTTTATGCACAACGGGTTGGTTCTTGACCTGTATCACACCTGATGTTAAGTGAGTTTTTAAATGTTTTTATTCAATAAATATGACCGTCAGAAATAAAAAAATGAGCTCAGTACATCTCGAGGCGGTATAATGCCGCACTAAATGAGAGACTAATTCTTTGTGCTAACTGACTAAGTTAACAAGCTTCATAGATTTATAGCAAGTTACATATTACATATTAATGACGACCTGTTTGGTGTAGTAGTTAGAAACTCTGACTGCTATACCAAAAGGTTGCGGGTTCGAATCCCGCTAGGGGCATATGTTTGTATAATGAATACAGACATGTGTTCCCGATGATATGTATTTATTAAAAAAAAATGTGTAGTATCTAACATTTGGTATCCATAATATAAGCCTAGTGGCTTAGTGTGGAACTAGATGGCGCTGGGTGTATGTGCAGAGATATTTATTTATTTAATGCTCGTATCTATAATTCTTTTAACATCGATGTAAAAATCTGCATACGATTTGATCACAATAGTAGTCCTCTATTCCGTTCATGCTTCATGTGAGTAAGAGAGATACAATGCTTCCATCGGCTGTCATTATACAGAGACTATGGGGCATGCTAGCTCTACTGGTGTAGTTAGACGTCGTTTAATTAATTTTATTAATATTTATTCCAAAAAAAATAATTAATCATGCGATGAATTATAAATAATGCAATTGACTGATACATAAAAGACAAAGTGTCAAATCAGTTTGCTGTAGTTATGTTGGTTGGATGGTATAGTATCCAGTGGTCCATACAAATATAGAACCGTTTTTATTGGTACCTAATTGGTGTTCATCATTCCAGCTCGAACACGGCCATAATTTCATTAATGTCACTAACCAGGATTTAGTTCCTTGCAATACTATTTTGTCATCGAAAACCAGATTTTGTCCATAAATAGGTAAATTAAAAGATACAAAGGGTTGATGTACCAGCTGGAGTTACGTCACGCCAGCTCGAACCTTATGTACTAGACACGTACTTCAATTCTGATGACAACAGGCTGGACTTCGAGTTTATCATATTTTGTCACTAAAAATTAGATTTTGTCCTTTGTTAATGGTAAGTATACTTTTTATCATCTTAAAAACTCCTTTTAAACTTGTGAACAAGCCAACGGATGGAAGAATATAAGAATGAAGCATAGAATTTTTTTATAATTCGCCATAAAGGCAGGCAAAAATTTACAATAAGGCCTAAGTTAATCCATGGCTTATATTTTATTATTAATATGCCATCTATGCGTTTTAATGCCTTTTGGAGTTTGAAAACTCGCAGCGAGTCAAGTAGTTCATAGGTCCGAGCTGGAGTGGCCTGCAAAATTGTGTACATACTAAATTCTGTTTAGTCAAATTCCCAATTAAGTAGTCAAAAATTACGACCTTGTGACATGTTGTATGCAAAAATGTCTATTATTTTGTTAGTCTTTATCATTTTTCAATAGAGGCCAATCACAAATCTAGATTTATAGCATTAAATTATTCATACCTAAAAAATCAGCTGTATTGAAGGAGCTCTGCAAAGGAGATGATCCACGACTGCACCGATAGACATCAAATAAATCGGTAGAACTTGGTGCGGGGTCCAGACACTGTGAGGAGCCTTAACTCATAAGTTGTGTACCATTTCGGAAGTCAAAAATAACTGTCTTTTTCGCGTTGTGCGGAGAAGCATTGTCATAGTAAGTAGGTACATACAACTTCTCGTCTCGTATCTCTTGTCTCTCTAGTCATCTTTATAGGCAAGTAAAAGTAACCTACCATTTACTGTCCTGTACCTGTACTGAGTCAAATGAGTATATACAGGCAGGACCAGTCTGCAAAAAAGTGCAATAATTCTTTTGCCCACTCTTCCACTTTGTCAATTTTCTTGGTCTTCCGTCCCCTTCGAACACCCGCAGCAGAACACAGAAACAACACATTCACCAGACTACAGCTTTTCCTCTGGAATACGAAGAAATAGCATTTCGATTTCCGAGAAAGATCTCGGGAAAAATAATTTTAAATAAGAATTTAAAAAAAATTTTTTGCACCTTTCAAGGCTGTGCGTACCTACAGTTCCGAGGTGAGTTCATGAGGAAACCAGTTGGTGTATTTTTTTAAATATCGGTTAAAACATGGTGTGGTTAATTTTTACATTGTAATCGAATCTTCTCATAGGTCGATTTCCTTTAGTCGCCAAAACTGTCCATTGAGAGGCCCGGCCTTGATTAAATGCGGCATGCGGAATACTTCACTGTGTTCAGTTGGTGGTTCCCTCTCGAGAGCAATTTCAAAGGCGCGTAGTGCAATCTTAAAGTTATTTGAAAATAACAATAATTTGGGTTTCACAATCCGAGTTGTAACATAAAGCAGCAGTGGCCACATACCTACATCATTGTACTTACAAAAAGTTGTTTCAGTTTTTACAAATTTTTGCAAAATTTGAATGCGATGTTTACGGAAAAAGTACTCAATAACACTAATTAGGTAATACTCTAAGGCAGAAACCGGCAAGTGCAGAATAGGACTCAGAACTAATACGCACATAAAGCTCGCGGGAAGTTGTCGAACTCGCTCGCTCTGAAAACCTATGAGAGAGGTCTACTAGAAACTGTAGCTAGAGCTTAAACTTAGCGTAAGGGTGGGATGATTGCTACATTGTAGGTATTAGATAATCTTCTTTGACAATTTGATAGGCAGTTGCAAAACTTGTAATGTTTTAGGTAGTTTCCTATAATTAAAATCGAATTCATAATTGCTCATTCAAGTCTCAGGTCACATGATTTCGATTTAACCGAACATTGTATTTAAGGTTAGCATCTACTTATTACTAATTTTATAATAATAATAATAAAAGGTATTTATTCATCACAAAAAAGAAAACACAAGCATGCATAGAATCGAGAACCATAGTATTGTGATGAATGGGTAGAGTCTCAGGAGTGTTGCTGATTTTCAGTCCCCCCTTGCGCAGAGTAGTTGCTGCCACCAAAGAAAGTATGGACGACTTTCCAATGGCTAACAATTTTTTTATTTTTGTTTTTATGCTTAGGCGTGGCTCTGGACAATGTAGAAATTAAATTAAAATATAAGAAATAAGAGGCCCCACCTGTTAACGCCATCTTTCGAGCCACTTTGAACTACTTTAAACTACCTTACCTTTATGTAGTACATCTGACTGCACACGAATTAGAAATATTTTCCTTTAGACATTCAAATTTCTTCTCGGCTCAGCTGCCTTTGTATGGCACGCCATAGGTAACCGGATGGGTTAGTGATTGTTGATTTAGACGTCCTTAACGCAATGGTCCATGTTTGTAATCTGCCAAGGACAGGACAGGACAGGACGAGACGAGTTGATCTTAATTCATGTCCGTATTCTGAGCACGCGCCTTAAAAATATACGCGAGTATAAGCGAGAAGAGGCTTATACCCAGCAGTGGGAGGATGTGGGCTGAGAACGATGATGATAATGCTAAACGTTTTTTGTCTAACGCAGACACGGATATAGGTGAGGTTGCTGTTCGCATGCGGCTTGTTTGCTATAATATCTTTTTTTTGTAGTGGGTTTAGGAGAACTTTTAGCGTCCGGTCGGGCTAGTGCTAGCGTAGTAGACTCATAGGCTCGTAATTAGCTTCCGTATCAATGATACTGCATAATAAATGATATTTCAATAAAGTGAACGCTGAACCCCTCCAGCTGGCGGCGCGCTGACATAAATGCTCTGGTACGGAGAGGCCACGAGGGCAGATGAATTCTACATCGACAAACACGTTACAGGCTGCAAACTAAAAAGTTACAGTGTTCGTCATATTATCAGTGGCTTTCACCTTTTCAGTAGTAACGCTGTTGTGTGCTAGAGCGGCCCCGGTGACGCTGAAAAAGGCACCGGCCTATCAGCCAGCACTGTTCCAGCTCAAAAAAAAACACAAGGAACCTATTTTACATTAAACTTTTAGGGGTTATTCTCTTGCATCTCCTGCATACACCAATGAACTATATAGACAAGCTAAAAAGTTAAAATAACTATAAATTGGAAATTTAAGTACACGAAACAACTTTACCCTATTGTATACTGTAAGATAAATATCATCAAAACAGCAAATCGGACCACGTTTTACTGAGATACATCCGTACAAAGATGTTGATTCACAACGGCGTCAAACACATAACACCATTTTCGTCGAATTTATTTAATTAATGTCATCATTTGATGACAGATGATATTAAAGTTACGTAGGTATATTTAATACTTTTTTCCTATTTTGCAAGAAGTGTCATCTTAAGTTTTTGATTTGTATCTATGATTTTTTTATAAATGATGTGATAATATTTTTTTATGCACAACGGGTTAGCACTTGACCTCAGTCACACCTGATGTTAATTGAAGATGGAACCGTACTGTGACCCGAAAACGCCATCTTATTTAGGGGACTGGCAATCTTATCTCTGAGCACCCATTTTTAAACCTTAGGCATAGGTAATAACGCCATCTACCGGTTGAATCAGTCCGAGTTTACTACCTACATGTGTACTGCATTAGTAATAGGAAATCATTGGTGGTGTTTCCGCACCCAATCAACAATTATGAATAGATTCGTAGTAGGTATTGATTATTTCACATTTAGTAATTTAATGAATATTAATAAAATAATATCTTGACTGTTCATATTTTTACCCGAATACGGCGCAGCCAAAAGGAGGGTAATGTATTAGTCTGTTACTACCTACAGTCTAAACGCCTCAACCAAATTGGACAAAGGAGTTGTCGTTAAATTCGTATAGTCCCGGGATGTTATGATAAGTGATGTCATGATACATCAAATATGGCGAACGTTACACACTTGACAAAAAATAATTCTAGCACCCCATCGAGATTGGTATCTTATGATAGGTCTTGTCTATATAAAAATATAATAAAAATTTTTAAAAACTCGACTCTAAACGTAACTAATCATGGCATATTTCCTGATCTAATGAAGCACATTAAAGTCATACCTTTATTTAAAGCCGGTAGTACTCTCTCTAGTACATAGACTCTCAGTGAAATCTTTGAAAAAATTATATTAAATCAGTTATCGACTTATTTTTGCAGTAACAATCTTATGTCATATAAGCAATTCGGTTTTACTAGGGGCTGATCGACAACCGATGCAGGTGTTGAGCTCTTACAGTATATTTTTGAGGCATGGGAAGATGCGCAGGATGCATTAGGAGTATTCTGCGACTTTTCCAAGGCCTTTGATTGCGTTCATTATGTCACTTTAATCCGGAAATTACGACATTATGGTGTAACCGGCCGTGTTCTCGACCTTCAGAATTCTTATTTGAGTAATCGAGTTCAGAGGGTTGATATCAGTGGCAATACATCGTCAGAGTCGACAGTCTGTATGGGCGTCTCACAAGGCTCCATTCTCGGACCATTTTTGTTTTTGGCTTACATAAATGACTTGCCAAACCTTGTAAAGGATAAACATGAAATGGTATTGTTTGCTAACGATACGTCTGTATTTTTTAAAGTAAATAACCTACAATTAAATTATGACGACGTGAACAACGCCATTTCTCAAATAGTAGAATGGTTTACGGCAAATAATTTGTTACTTAATGAGAAAAAAACTAAATGTGTTAAATTTGTACTGCCTTAAGTCAGGGAGGTGCCCACAAATATGTATAATGATAAAAAATGTCACTCTAGACCTTGTTGATTCCACTGTATTTTTGAGCATTACCTTGGGCGCCAAATTACAATGGGGTCTTCATATCCATAAATTGGCGAAGAAGCTCAGCTCTGTAGCGTTTACAGTCAAAAAAATTAGGACATATATCGGACGTAAATACTGCTAGATTAGTATATTTTAGTTATTTCCATAGCCTGATGTTTACGGTATATTGCTGTGGGGAAATGCCGCGGATATAAATACAATCTTTGTTTTACAAAAACAAACCGTTCGCGCAAATTATCAATTGAGAGCTGCATTGTCACTTAGAGACAGATTTAAAGAGTATAATATTCTAACCATTTCGTCACAGTACATTTTTGAAAATCTAATATGTCGAAAAAAAATATAGCATCATTTAGGAAAAAATGTGATAAACATGATGTCAATGCAAGAAATAAAGATAAACTTGCAGGTCACATAAGTGGCCTCCGCAGAGTCAGTAATTCATTCAAAGGGTTATGTATACGCTTTTTCAATAAGGTTCCTGTTGATATACAAAATCTTCCTTTCAATAAATTTAAAGATGCTATAAAACAGAAACTTATTAAGAAAGCATATTATAAAATATCAGATTATTTAGATTTATTATTTAGATGATAAACATTCATAGACAAAACCAGCTCATTCGCATAACCAGGCTATTTCACAATTAATAATGAAATATTATTGTGCCCTTTTGTAATAAAAACCTTTTTTTTAAGAGCAACCTCTAGAGTTTCTTGCTTGTTCTTTTTAGGGAAAAATTGCCTTTTGAACAAGCAGAAGATTTAAAAATGTAAAATCTAACTATTTTAAGTGTACTCTGTGTAACAAGCTGACAACCCGTCCACCCGCTGTCATTCATTATCACTACGTGAAAGGTGTGCTTGCGTGCCCGCATTACGTACGGGTAAAGATCGGCTATGTTAGACATTTTCCAGCGCACCAGCGCCAAACCGATTAGGAGTCGCAGAGGTAGCAATGGCCGAAATCGACGGAAGCATCATCAGACGTAACCCTGGGATGCCGACGGTTGTTGGAGGAATGTGAATTGGGCGCCATGAGTACAACAACACAATAAAACACTAGATATAACACAGAACACTAAACGGCTTTCCGGTGGAACTGTCACGGTGGCTGGAAGGTGATATACTACTCTGTGTAAAAAGTATCGGGAATATGTCAATAAAAAGACCCGCGTAAAAGAGGTCGTTCTAATTTTTTTACTGCATGTTGGTAGCACTGTACTGATTTAGCGCGCAAAATTTGAGCGGGATCTGTCATTTAATTTGTTTTAAACTACACTTTTTGTTGGTCATAGTTTTGAGTCCTCGGCGATTTTTACAATGGAAAATATTGTTGAACAAAGAGTGTGCCTTAAATTTTGTGTTTCAAATGATATTTCATGTGGTGAATCACTAAAAATGTTGCGAAATACCTACGGCGAATCGTGTATATCGAAAACAAGGGCTTATGAATGGTATAAGGCTTTTAAAGAAGGCCGAGAAGTAGTAGTAGACTTGCCTCGTTCTGGTAGACCTTCAACCGCTACGACTAAAGAAAACATCGACAGAATCAAGAAGCTAGTGCTCGAAAATCGACGTATGAGTCTGAGAGAGTTGGCTAGTGAGGTGAACATATCTTTTAAGTCCGTCCACAACATTCTCATTGACATTTTAGGCATGAAACGCGTCGCCGCTCGACTAGTTCCAAAAGAGCTCAATTTTGTTCAAAAAGCGCAGCGAAAGCTTGTCGCTGAAGATATGGTTTCCCGAGCTTTTACGGATCCGACCTTTATGAAACGTATAATAACTGGCGACGAGACATGGGTTTATGAGTACGACATGTAAACAAGCCAACAGACTTCAGAATGGCGTCTCGAAAACGAGCCGAAACCCAAAAAACCGCGGCAAAGTCGCTCCAAAATCAAGGTGATGCTGACAGTTTTTTTTGACTACCGTGGTGTGGTTCACTCCGAATTCCTTCCAGAGGGAGAAACAGTGAATAAAGAATATTATTTAGGCGTCATGAAGCGTTTGCGTGAGAGTATCCGCCGAAAACGTCCAGATTTGTGGCAACACAACTCATGGATGCTGCACCATGATAATGCACCATCACACACAGCCATTATAGTGAAAGAGTTTTTAGCGAAAAATTCAACAAAAGTTCTCGACCAAGCACCGTATTCACCTGATATGGCTCCGTCTGACTTTTTTTTATTTCCCAAGTTAAAATTACCACTTCGAGGAAAACGTTTTGAGTCGATAGAAGCCATAAAAGAAAATTCGCTGAATGAGCTAAAGGCCATACCGCAAATAGCCTATGAAAAATGTATGGAAGACTGGGTGAAGCGGTGGAGATGTTGTATTGCAAGCGATGGGGCCTACTTTGAAGGCGATAAAATAAATTTAGATGAATAATTTGTATTTTTTGTTTTATTGACAAATTCCCGATACTTAGTACACTGATGTAGGTAAAGAAACGTGGAGAGATGCGGATACCGCCGGAGTAATGCGAAAACACGTGGAGACGATGTGGAGGACGGTATGCAGAAACGATGTGTACGAAGTGCTGCTGACCTATATTTCACGTTACCGGCGCCATTGCGATGGGTGGTAGATGTAACCCTGCGATGCCGACGGTTGTTGGAGGAATGTGAGTTGGGCGCCGTGAGAGGTGTACACGGTCGTGTAGTTCGCACCTATTGGTCCAGCAGACTTGCACAGGTGATGACGGTATCTTTGAGTTACTAGTTACTATTATAAGTAGGTACCTTGCTTGATTGTGGTCAAACGCGAATCCAGTCAATCATAAAAAAAACCTTGCTTGATTCCTTCATAACGAAGGAGTATAGTAGTACACCACCCGCTCTCCTAAATAAACACATGTACGAGTTGCTAAACACCCAACCACCACCAAACCAACCACTAGGCACACGACAAGCAAGTTCCTATAATTATCTCTATAAATTAAGCTCTATACTATTTCACTCTACATTTGTGGCGGAGAACCTTATCTCTGCAGTGATACAGATGTCATGGGCTGTAATAATCACTTTACTCAATAGGTTTACTCCTTTGCTATGACATCACACCTACAACAACAGCATATAAAAGTTCACGACTGAACAGAAGCCTCTCCGATGAAGTGCTTTGAATCGGTTTCCAGAGGAGGATATGCTTTTATCACCAAGACCAGCAGGCGGGTTTGCAATCGCAAATTTTTGCTTGGAGCTCTGGACTATTGGTGCTGCAGCCCACGATTGTTTATACAGTCACCATTTACGACGCTCACCGGAAGAGAGGGTTGGTCCTATTCTACCATGGCGTGAACCACATGGCCTTGCACTTTTAGTTGGTCCTTTTCTGATATACAAAGAAACAGGCCAAATTTCCAAGTTTGGCCGGCGCCGGCAAGTATTCTAAGTCTTTAGTATTGTGTTTTGATTTATTTGCGAGTGTTAAAATATGAGTCACAAATAACAGTATCCTTTGATAGCACTCATTTAGAAGCTAAAATTTTTCGCACAGGTCCAGGTGACCGCAGACCTACCTATTTGACATTAACTCTACACGTTCCTGAAAAACGGCGTCTTAAGTATATCATTGGTGAAGTTATGTACGGAATCCTCAGCGTTGGAGTCCTACTCGCCTTTACCGTCTTTTTTGCGTTGATATACATAGTATGTACCTACCTAGTAATCGCACGTAAATCAGAAATTATGTGTAGGGTTTCATATACAGAAGAAAGACCATGGACTAACAACAACTCTTGTTTCAACGATGTTGTAATTTCTTTGTTTCTTTACACTGAACCTTATGAGGATTATATAAATGTAAAAAATAGTCACGAATCCTAACCTTTAATTAAATTACCATACAAAGTTGTGGTATGTAAGTATACACTGCGCCTGCGTCTTTACCGGTTATTTGGAGTACGCCGCCTCCTCGCCGATTACCATATAAATGAACCGAACCGAGACAACTTCATATTACATCACCACTATAATAAGACCCACCTCCCTTTCCCATCAGTAGAATATGCCAGAACCAAGCATATGCAAGTAAAAATGTCACAGACCACGCGTCACTGGACGCATTTACACTTCACAGTTTAAATGTGGAACTCGATGCGATTGGCCGGCCGCAGCACTCGTAGTGCCCTCTAAAACCGCGCGCGCGCACTACATCGTCGATAATTACGATAAAATATTGACTATATTTTACACCTACAAATTGATTTTTATTTTCTACTGATATCTTAAGCAATGATATTAAGGCAACAATGTACGAGTCGCTCACGTATAAAGTAAGTAAATATGGAACCGTAATGAAATCAATGGTTTAGTGTTATTGAGGGCAGAGCGTAATGGGTATGTTAGCCTCGGCGTAGTCCAATAGGTTCGGCTTGTTATAAAATATTCAATACCGATCATCGATACTTTAAGATATGGCGCACGTCCTCGCAACTTTATTTAATCTTACACGCTTATAAAATCTCATCTGAATCACTACACTGTTTACTTGGTTAATAAATAGAAACTATACCTAAATTGAAAATTCCCGAGAAAACCAATCACATTATATCATTCAGGTAAACCAAACCACACACCACCAGACACAATAGGACTTTTAATGTCATTGCCTAAATGCGTTGTGTGTGTCCGAATATGTTACCTAATAGTTAAATATCTTCGAAACGGTTCAACAGATTTAAATAAAAAATGGCTAAGAACGTATACCGGACTTTAATTACTTAATCCTCTTAAATACTACGATCATCCAAATATACCAAAGAACTATATTGAAAGCTACATATCTTCGAAATGGCTTAACCGATTTTCACGAAACAAATGCCACAACGTTTTATTATATTTTATGGTTTTATAGAAAAAGAAATTAAACTATCTATGCAAATACATTCTATTTCACCTAATATGCCCTATTTTTTTCCTTACGGTAAAAAAACTCATCCGGTATAAATGAAAAACATCCATAACTCGGGAACACATATCTGTATTCATCATACAAACATATGCCCTTAGCGGGATTCGAACCCGCGACCTTTTGGTATAGCAGCAGAGTTTCTAACCACTACACCAATCAGGTCGTAAACAGATTACAGTTAACACAGTGGGTTTATTTATATGAATAATATATTTATTTCTCGAGAGTTTGCTAATTTTTATAATTAATATTTTTTTTTCTAGCCCTGCACAACTTTATGAATTAGCAGGTATTTCATTACAGAATTCAGAAGTCAAGAAAACTATTTCGAGAAGCAGTCATCGTCGAAATTGTGTTTAGGTAGGTAAGTATATCAATCTCATTGCACATTTTAAACTGTTTCTTTGCACTTCAAATGATCCAACCGATAACAATCAAACAGATGAAAATATTGAAATATTATCTCACAGTAAGCAAGATACCTATGTATTCCTATCGCACCTGTTTTCCTTCACAATTGCAGGGTCTTGCTAGAAGAAATCTCTTTTTAGAGATAAGCTAGTGCCTTTTGTACATCCCGTATATAGTATGTATTTGACTTTTATGTGTACTCGTGTGCAATAAATTATAAATAAATAAAATACCTGAGACTTTACCATGAAAAGCTTTTTCAAAAGAAAACAAAGTTTTGTCTTGCCCATCGTTTATTTCACTAATCGTTTTCTTTTATTAACTCAAAGCGAAGAGTATTTCTCTTTATCAATATTCGTATTGTTGGTTTTGGAAAAAAATCTTGATAGACCTTCACCTGTTCACCGAGATTGAAAATTTTATACGTATTTAGACGGGTGTGGTTTTGTTTTGTGCAAGGTTATCACCAGCAATGGTCGTGAATAGTTTTATGTACATGCTAAAGGAGAAAGTTTTAATAAATTAGCGAAAGCAACCGCACCATTACTATGTAAAATAAATATCTTATTCTCATGAAAATAGCATGGAAAATTCACAGGGTTCTAACCGTTTGCAGATAATGTAATTATGTAGTGAGTGTTACGGGACACCTCGGCTCACTCTACGTAATTGAGTGCGCCCTCCCTCACTCCTGCTATTAGGTAAATCGAATCTTGTCCCTCCCTGCGCACCCCCGCCTCCTAACCTCCATGCCGGGATGAATATGTGAACGAGCTTCCTCTTGGCTCCGAACCAAGGATTCAATTTGTGCGAATGTAAATAAAATGCCTCGTCTCAGTTTCGCGCTCCACTTGGATATTCGAATAATTCAATTATGAAGGCAATGTATGTAGGAAGATATATATATTCTATATAGGAGCAAAACAGGTTAATAAAGGAAATAGTTGTAATTTACATCTTGATTAAATAAGAATAATTTATTTTAAGAATAATTTATTTTTAACCACAGGTAAATACAGTAGTTTACAACCGGTAAAATTTTGTAATATTCATTAGAATTTCTAAAAGTAAGTTCCCAGCTGATGCCTATGCTAAAAAATGCTAAAAAAATACCTATTCATGTGCATTCATTTATCACATTATTTTTAACCGACTTCACAAAAGGTAGAGGTTCTATGTTTGTTTGTACACGTATTTTTAGGTTCCCCCAAAGTCGGTTAATAAACCGACTTTGATGATTTTTTTGTTTCCAGTCTTCAGTTATCCCAAAATTTGGGTAAGATTTGTTGATACATTGCAAAGATCGATAATGGAAACTTACTGAAATCGTTTCTTATGCCAATTTCTGACGTTTCAAATATTGTAGAATATACTAACTGTTACTACTAAATACCTACAAACTAAAATTGAAGGTAGTTTAATACAAGTTGCCTTACTGCAATTGTCATCGTCTGTCGACCTACATGCTTGTATGAAATAATAACATTTTTAAAGTCCTTACGACTCACTCGACACTGGCAAAATTCAAAGAGTTGCCAAAAACTAAAGAATTGAATTGAACATTTTTAAAATTAATTTTCATCTTCTCTTTAATAAACCAAAGTAACTATAGACTAAATTGTTAGCCATTATTTTTAATGTAGCCGTTTGTGAAACGAACGTTGATATCTGTCAAATATGACATTTGTCTCATAACATTTAAATACAATACGTCAATATATTTATTATTAAGTGGTTTGTAGTGGCTCAACAATTATCGCTCGTGCTGTACCAAAACGAAAAACTTTTTTTGTCAACATGCTGGACAAATTTTCCAAACAATACGTGTTCAAACCCTTTGACTTAAATATCACAATAATTAATTTGCAAATTTCGGTTCCAGTTTAGTAAAACTGAATTTATAAGTAGGTACAAAGACGTTTGGTAGCACAAGAGGTCAAAAAAGGTGAAGTCGTAAAACGAAAATTTACACGCTCTTTGTTGATGTTACTTTAGATAATTTGCTAGAAATAATAGAACATATTGGGAAAGTTGATACCTCAAATATGTTGAGAATAATAAATTTTACACATAAGAAAAAAAAGATGACAATATTACAAGTTAGTTTTAATCTTCATGAAATTGAGCTGATATTTTTAATCAATGTTATAATGTTATCTGATGGAGAGTCGGCAGGTGGCCATAGGAAGTCTGTAATAAAACAATGCAATCTCGGCTAGATATGACTCTTTTGATATATCTTGACAAGTAGATTGATCGCAGATGGCGTCCAGGGTACTAGAATAATACTAGAATAATTTTTTGTTTTTATTAAATACTAATGTTGTTTTATTTTTTACCTTTTATCTATAACTCAATTTAAATAAATCACTTCATTAGTTACAAAAGAATATTTTTAACAACCTGTTTATTCAATTAAATAATTTTTACCGAAGTACAACCATTTATAAATATAATTTTTGTCAGTTGGTAAATTAACCTGTGCCCGGGGTCCTCGGACTTTCATAGCTATATAAGTAGGTACGTAATAGGTATACAGTTAGTTTACGAAAACCACATCCAACTCTAGAACCCCGTCACATTAAATGCCTCTAGGTAATTTTGATTGACGACCTATCTACCAAATGTGACTGAGTCCAGGAGCAGCCAGTGCTTGAACCGACCGCGTTTATATATTTTGCCTTATATTTATAATTTGATAATGAAGTCCTAAGTAAGTTGATAATTATACGTTATTAAGGTAACAAAAGTAGCATAAACATTCCAAGTTCTGAAATATACTTAGTCGATATAGGAGACCAAATTTTTTAATCGCCTTGGAAAATAGGTATCTATTTTTATTTCAAAATTAAAATATTAAATCCTCGAACGCACGCGTTGAAGGCTTTACGAATAATAGAGCATTGTTCCTATCATTTTTAGCGTTGCCAGTATTTTAATTTGCGTAGGTATTAGTTTTACTATAATATTTGTGTTCAGAAAATCAAAGGAATTGGCACGAACGATTCAAAAATTGATCTCCAGCATTTTGTTTGTTTGTATAGCGAATAATAAAAATATTTGACGTGCAAGGAATCCTTCTCTTTTATCCGTATACTTCCGTCCTTGTTCGGCTGGTTCGGTCGGCACGTCCGGGGGTCATAACGTCGTTTGATGTTCTGCTCTCCAATGCTGGCTGGGGCGATATAAAGCAAGATGTACGGCTGCGCTCTGGGCGACGCCTATATTTCCTAAACATCTTTCGGCGTTATACAGCTACACGGCATGATCTTGCAACGGAGTGCGTTTCGTTTATATTATTGCTTCGATAATAACCGAAATGGTCATTTCAAATTTATTATTGTACTCAACTTAGATCATCCTCGTCTTTTTGCATTATATCTATACAATAAAATTTAAATAACTTTTTGTAGACTAAAGTAACGAATGAGCATAATATATTACTTATTATAGCTTTAACACTATGTTTACTAAGATTGATATCTTCGTGAAAACCACTGGCTAGTGGTAAGGTATAGTTATTCTCTGAGATTAATCAGTAAAACAATAGATGGATCTAGTTCAGAATTGGCATAAGAACGCCTGTGGAGAAATGATATTGACATCACTAAGCATTATGCTCAATATACTCACTAGGATAGGTATAATATTACAGACAGGTACATCATGAATCAACCTGACTATTCCAAGAAAGACATGGAGTTGAAGCCCAAATTTCTCACACATCATCTCAACCCACACTAAAAATAAACTTTATTGCATAATATAGCCAAAAATAAATATAAATAAATAAATTGCCCACAAAATCGCCGTTTTCACAAACTGGCCACATCGAACAAGACTAACTTCTATTTGCGTAGGATTTCAAAATTCAAATATTATTTGCTTTGAAGCCATGTAATTTTTCTTAAAATTCAGTTAGTCATTTATATTTCATAGTCACAGTTCTTCACGAATTACATATGATCAATGCAATAATTGCAGTAGTTAGAGGCGGTTCAGCCAATCTATGTCCTTAATGAAATATTAGGTATGGTGATTAGATGTCGGCGTAATTCACTACATGTCAACTATATTGTCAAGAGTAGTCGATAATGGTGGAGTAAAACAATGAAGTAAGGCAATGAGAAATTGACCAGCTCCGGTTGTTTTATTGCGTTGTTTAGGGTAGACGATATTTAGGCAGGAGCTGAAGATGACGACTCTCAGTCTTCAACCATACTCGCGGAAGTTTCTCAAACATTTTGTTATTTTTCCTCTAAATTTAGATAAGTTTTTACACTGGAAAACTTCAGCTCGGAGCTTAATAGAGTCGGAGAAAAATACCTTCATAGAGTTTGTCGACTTCCGCTCGCTGTATTTTTAAGCAAATGCAACGATTAACCAACATTCAAAGACACAACTGTGTGGATAATATGAGGATATTATTTGGATTACTTCAATAAACAAATTCTTAAAGAATGTGGAATTTTTTCTACACAAAACAGCTATTTTATCTAAGAACGACATCCTTTGAATTTTTGACTTGGAAGATTGTGTGAGTGACGAAGTGAGATAAGAATCTAAGCCGTTCACCTCTCTCCAATCTCACTTCGTCAGTGCAGACGATAGTCACAGGACTACCAACACGCTGCGCAAATTGCATATGCTAGAGACCAGGTGCAGCTACCCGGAGAACCTGTACCGTAGGTTTCCATGATTAAGGAATGAAATCAGTTGCACATTGCATGATCAGCTGGATATATAGGTTTGGTCGTCGTCCAGAAGCGAATTCGTGTAGCCTCCACACACCAGAGGTCGGGATACGTGATCATGTCAGTAAAGAAGAACACGGTTAAGAAGATACTAGCTACATAAGCCAAGTGGAACAATTTTCACGTGAAATTGTCTTTGTTTACAGACGCAACGTGAACGATATCGTCATTCAGTAGTTATTGAGAAGAAATCTACAATTTATGTATTTTGTATTTAATTGTCCAATTTTAAAACATCAGCCTCGATGGTAAAATGCGATATCGAACAGTAACTACATACCTAACATTTACTTTAAATTACATTTAAAATTACATACAATAAATTCTACAATTATAAATGTGAAGTTTGGATGTTTATTTATTTGTTGCTCAATCACAATTGATTTAGATGGCATTTGGCATACAGGTAGAAAATATTGTCTTGGAAGAAGAATTTTATTTCAGTAGTTCAAAATTCCTATTCGGTTTCGATTAGGAAAGTTAAGCAATATCAGGCGCGGTCAGTCCTTGGATGGGTGACAAGTGGCATTTTAATACGAGTGTTTACGTGCTTCGGAGGGTTCTTTATATAGTCGGAAGGCAGTTGTTAAACAAAGTCGCTGGCCTACAGGGGCGGCTTAAAAACACTGACTCTCAGGTGGCCACTAGTCTGATACAAAACCACCAATCCCCATAAGGTCCACATGGTGGATTATGGTCCATGCCATCTCCCTGAGTTGGGGCACAGCCCATGAGAAAAGGCCCCAACAGTGGGGACGTGTAAAGCTGTCGATGATGAGTGCAAAATGCCCAAAGGAAATTATTTCACTGCGCATGCAGTGAGGCTGTGGAACTCACTACCGCACGGCGTACGTGATAGTGCGTCGACCGCCATCTTCAAAAAACGTCTGAGAAAGCACTATTTGATTTTGGCTTCTAACTAAAAGTCCTGAATTGTATGCATTTAGATATAGAAAAATTATCGTATGCATAATAATATTGTGTATGTTTATATGACAGACTTGTATGTTTAGTGTATGTATATATTATATGTAAGTATATATTTATTTGTTAAAAAGATACAGGCATTCCTCATTTATTTCATAATTAAAACCTATGTACGTATTTTATGTAATATTAAATAGGTATTTATTCTATTGTATTTGAAGTATTATTATTATTATAGTCTTTTTGATTTTAAGCTGATTATGAACACATTTTTCTCAGTGCACGTATGTATGTCTATCCTATCGAACATGTTTTCCTTCACATTTGCAGGGTCTTGCTGGAAGAAATCTCTTTTTAGAGATAAGCTAGTGCCTTTTGTACATCCTATATCTAGTATGTATTTGACCTTTATGTGTACTCGTGTGCAATAAATTATAAAATAAATAAATAAACTATTTTTAACAGCATGCAAATGTTATAAATTCCATTCATTATTTAAATTAAAAAATCCTATTTAAACAGACGTAAGTCATACAAGACATATTATTATCGTTCATTATCAAGAGAAGTGGAATGGCAAGGCTTCTGTATCAACATCAATGGCGAGTATATCACTCACCTTCAATTTGTTTCAACATTGTAATCAGGCGAATGTCGTGCTGACGTCACAATAGTTGGGAACTCCATTCTCGAAGTTGTAGAAGAGTACATCTACCTTGGACAATCCGATTTGATAGGTTCAACTTTGATAAAGACGCCAATCGTCGAATCAGACTCAAATAGGCAGCGGGAAACTGCATGTCTGCAACTGCAAGTCTTTAATCAATGTGTTACCAGTGATAACTTATGGCACTGAAACGTGGCTTCGTACTATGGGCCTAATAAAAAAGCTCAAGGTCACACAACTAGCTATGGAGAGGCGATGCTCGGCGTTTCACTACGTGATCGAAATAGAAATGAGCTATGCCGTAGAAGAACGGATGTTACCGACAGAGCCCAGCGAATTTGTAGGTGGAAGTGGCATTGGGAAGGGTTTAAAGTTTGACGAGTTGATGGCCGATGGATCAAAGTTCTTGAGTGGAGACGTATATTGGACGTCCACTCACAATAGATGCTCGCCGCTTCCAACCGGTTGCTGAGGAAATCTATGGGGGTGACCCATGTTCAGCAGATATAACGATGGACAAGAGAAAAAGAAGCAAGAAACTCAAGTGTTGTTTTTAGATATTAAGAATTTAATTGAAATTGATGCCATATATGAAATAGCTGAAGTGAACAGTACGATTAAAATCCTACACTCTATTGCACAGTAGAAGGAAAAGTACTTAAATACTTTGACAGAAAATGGTGGCTATTTCCTAGCCGAGTATTTGATTTATCTTTGATACAGAAAAAGTTTTCTCAAGTAGCCACTTATTTAATATTATTAATTTATTGAAGTGGAGTTCTATTATAGTTGGCGGTGTTTTGGTGTAATATACCGTTTTGCACACAAAACATTCTTCCTGAAAGCGGCTTTTTTTAGGTATTTAGTCTGCTTTAAAGAATATATGCTGCAAATTTAACTATTGCGATAAGGATAAGGAAGAGAAAGAATTTCGCGGTCTATATGAAACGTCCGCTTGAAGCCACAAATTGCACTTAAACACTTGTTTATGCCATAAATGCCATATTTAATTCGTAGTCTTTCTCCAAATAATCATTCCCTATTTTAGTACAGAATGCATAGTATGCAGATATTGCAATATGTCTTGATTCCCCTATAGTTAATTAAAAGAGCAAATGTGAGACTATTTGGCTTAATACATACCTATTGACTATTCTAGCCAATTTATAGGAAAGTCAAATTTTGAGGGTTTTGCAGTGTATAGTCATTGTCACTTAGACTATTTTTAATATTATTAAAAATAATCAAATCATCATCATCATGAGCCAGTAAACATCTCGCTGCAGGGATTTGAGGGAGTATGGGCCGTAGTCCACCACGCTGGCCGAATGCGGGTTGGGGACCTTACATGCCTTGGAATTTATTTTTTTATTTCTCAGGTATGCAGGTTTCTTCACGATGTTTTCCTTCACCGTTTAGGAGCAGTCGGATAAATGCACATAGGAGCATCGGTGGCTCAGCCGTTAAGACGCGATCTACCAATTTGAGAGGTCCAGGTTCGATTTTCAGCTTCGCGTTTTTCTGTTTGCACACTGTTTTGCGCAACGGAGTTTGATACGATTTAAACTATGATTCATAGAATTTCTTTCGGAAAGTTTATCCCAATACATGCATATCATATTTACGTGCAAACGGGTCGGGTCGCTAATGTATACTAAATATATGAGGGCCGAGTATGTTGCCCTGAGGAACTCCAAAAGCATTTAATTTGTATTTTGACTTATAATATTAGATATTTATTGTTTCAATTGAAATACCTACCTCAGCTTATTGGAGGCTGTCTTATTAACAGGCGCTTCACTGATTATAGCGTAATATGATGCCGATGGTGGAACTGTGCCAACGCCAGCTTATTTATATTTAATAAAAAGTTGTCAATTTTCCGATTTATAAACCTAAATGTTCTTTACGAGAATGCAGAGCAGAGCAAGGTATGCTGCACGATTGGGAGTGTCGACCTCACTCTCAGCGTCGTTGTCTTTTACATGGCCAGCTCTGTGTAACTCCAGCAAAATTTTATACTGACATTGACGGTTGGCGGCTTTTTTGTACAAGTAAACTTAAATTCTGACTGAAAACTGCTTTGAGTTGTCGTTATTGTTTTTTTTCTATTTTTTATTTTAACACTTTATTGCACATAAGTATACACACATACATTGAAAAAAGCATAAGACAGAAATTACAATACACATAAGGTGAGCTTATCTCTGTAAGAGATTTCTTCCAGTAAACCCCCGGGAAGGAAAAACCAAATTTTTTTTTTTATTTTCACTTCTTTTTGAGCGTATTCATGGTTTTGACTATATGTCTAAGTTAAAAAAAACCGGCGGGTACGAACTAACACAGCTGTCCTAAAAAACCCACAGATCTCTTCTCATTCATGACTTTCGGGTATAAACATTGAAAATGAATATAAAAATTTCATAATTTATTTCATATAATAATAAAATTTTCACACTCTCAGCGAAAATCGGGCGCTATCAAGCTATCGAAAAAATATTTTCAATGTTAAAAGTTAAATAATATCATCGCACACCTGAGAGTAAAATTTCAAAGGACGCTCTCACAAAGTCACCTCTTATAAAAATATGCAACACGGCGGCGGTACGTTACGGAGCGGATACCAATTCTATCAACAACCTATAAACCGCAACCTTTCTTTGTCTCGCTTCTTAATATCAATGGGGCGTGAGTGAGATAGAAATCTACAAGTTTAATGGGCCGTTACGCGAGAAAAAAAAATCAGTCCGCATTCGCGAGCGTAGATACGCGAGTGATAGTGCTAAGACGGAAGGATATTCGTTGACTGGTGCATGGTGCAGTGTTTTTGACATTACTGTGACGATCGCGACTACTACGACCGCGACTTGTTGCTGCTCAACTAGTCGCCTAGACAACCACGTGAGTACATTATAGGTACATACCAAATATCATTCTGAATTTTGAAACGTCAAATCAAAAACAATTATTGGAATGCATCAATCTGTTGATTCTAATTACGTGACGTACGTACCAGGAGAACAGAAATTAAAAGCAATAGAGTAGCGGTAGTTAAAAGAAAATGTTGACGCGTCATCACCCCATGCTTGATTCAGCAATACTGAGCTATAGCTTTCTCTACATCAGATATGCATCTAGAAATCGAGCAGGTGCACTGACCGGTTCTTAAGCGCAAGATAACCTTAAAGCATGGTATACATAGTATAGTTATATTGTATAGCTCCATGGCATATAGGTATATGTAGGTATTAGTATGTATAGTATGGCATTGAGTCACGTTATGTCATAGACATGGGATGTAGTAAATCATGTTTATCTACCACAAACGTTCATTCACCGGCAATTAATCAACAAGTGAGTATTGTTTGTTTATTTACGACTAATATTTTCTTTGCCTTTTTTGGATTCCTTTACATTTGGTATTTTTATTGGTGTTGTCAGTGAAGATTAAACCACTGACTCTATTTTTACAATCCAATCTGACTTAGTCTAATCCTGTTTGGATAAACAGCTTCCAATTAATATTATAAATGCGATAGTTTGGATGTTTGTTTGTTGGTCAATCACAAAGAAACCGATGAACGGAATTGCATTAAATCTGGTACACAGATAGAATCTGCCCTGGAATTGGTCATGGGATACATTTTATATCGATAAAGTGACTATTCCGATAAAGCTAATTTACATGTAAACGAAATTACCTACACACAAATGAATTCCACGTTGGTGGACCCGCTGGTAAATAGGTAATAGTTAATTCATTTTAATATAATATATAACTTATACTCATTTGGTGATTGGAATTAAAATTTTATCAAAATAATAATATAATTATGAAAAACCCTGTATTTTCGTGGAAGGGTATTTAAATATATCGACACATGCCTAGATATGTTTCGAAAGCTAAAACATTTGTCCACTAAGCTTTCACCAAATTACCATAACAACGGGTAAACAAAATTCCATTCTCTAATAATTTCTTTTTAGATTCGAAGAGGTTATTGTATAACACTTTTGGGATCTCATTTACATGACATTACAATTTTTTCAGTGTTTGCAATCCATATCACTTGTCAGCCCAAGGTCTGATTACAGGGTAAAGGCCTACCGGGATTCGACGCGGTATTGGCGGATATTTATAACATATGTTTTAAAATTTCATCACAGGCTACTAACACACCACAGGTTTCTAATTTAATGGTTCTGACCAGACGCGAACCCACAACTTGAACCTCCATGATTAATGTAGAGTCTGCCTTGGACACGACTTTTTTATACCATTATGACATCGATGCATATGACCAATGAACAAGGAGCTCTTCATCAGTCTTACACATTCCCACTGTTGGGGCACAGCTTTCTATTTCACTGGGAGAGGGTGTGGGCCATAATTGACCACGTGGGACTAGTTGGTGGATTTGTGTCAGACTGACTGACACAGTTGTGACCACCTGACTGTCAGTGTTATTAAACTGTCCTTACAGGTCACTGAATTATTGTAAAAACTGACTTCAATTGAAAACAACCGCAAGCAAGCAAGCAGCTTACCTGATGGAAAATGATTCTTGCCCATGACTTTAGCAGCCACGACCACAAATTCCCTAATTTGAGGTCAATCTGTGTGACTCCTTTACATCCATATATTGTTAGTAGGTATACTTAAGAACTATATTAGTAAATGTAGTGGGAAGTAAAAAACAAGTCTCATGGGCAATCGGATACACACATCCATTTACTCAGCCCTTCCTCTCCCCACTTAACCCCTAAGCAGAGACTTGTGTCGCTGCATTCAGTGGCACAGTATTAGGCAGTTGCCTACTGAGATGGAATGCCTTTTCACTAGCTTCTTCACATCAGAAACTAGGCAGCATCATATAGCCACCTAGTGGAGGGTGGTAACCATCCAGTTAGTATCCTGGCAAATTAAATGGCTACCTGATTTTGCAATTCTTTTACCAAGTTTGAAATTATCATCATTCACATTTACAGCCACATCCTTCAAGTTGGTTGGTTGTTAATTTGTACCTGAGTCTTGCAGTGCATTTAAGGGTTTATGCCAATTACCATACTTGGTAATAGTATTATGAGCAGGTGGCTTTATTGAAAAGCAGAAGTTAGGGAATCTTACCGATATCTTTCACATTTATAGATACTTAATTCGAGCATATAGAGCTCGTGGCCTACCTGTAATCATGATCAGTCATATAGATGTGACCATCTAAGCTTTGCAGATATCAAATATCGAATCTTCGAGTATTGGGTAAGGTAAGTTGTATATTATGTTGTATAGTTAGTGTGGAATAGAAGAATCCAGCCAACATTTCCTACCTGAGTGAGTGGTCTATTCCAGACTAAGATGTGAAAATTTCGGAAAGGATAAGATTGAAGAAGAAGAACAACAGTATCTGAAATACGAAGACATCACAATGTTCTGCAAGAAGACCGGATGATTTAGTGGACGTACTGAACCAGGCTCACAGCAGCCAATACTCCCCAATGGGAATCGGATCGAACAGTCCCATTAGTGGACCGACCATCTGTCTGTAGCCTGTGGACGTCCCATCTCCGATACCAATAAGCTCTTACATTTAATTATTTATTTATACGGGAATGTTTACAATTTGGGTGACATAACGCATCATATTTCTTAGACAAATATGCCTACTTACACATAACATGAATACCTAATTTATAGAATGCAAATTGAAGTCTATCAGAAATAATAATAGGATATGTGCAGTTTATCTGTAAGTCAGTCTGTTCAAACTATCACCGAATAAAATGTATTGATGTTCATAATATTGAAATCCTGCAAATGATGTGGATATACCCAGATATGGTGTATATTATTCAAACAACCAATAACAATGCTGACACATCTCAAGAATGTCGGTGGTTGAGAAGTTTCTCCACATTAGCATAACAATGAGTCTGTCCCGGATTATTCCCACACCATTCTGAATACACGCCCCTGCCTTGGGCAACGATTTATGTTCACGATTTCTGATAAAACAAACGATACGATAATGTACAGGACTAATATTTTAGTACAATCAGATTTTATTGTATAATTAAACTGCCTACTTATAAAAAGGTTCAAATATGGCAAATCGTCAAAAAATGACAAAACAACCTACTTCAGTAAGGTTCCACTCTCTCTTTCTGGAGTGCGTCATTTAGATCTTATGGGATTATCTTGGTGATAAACCCTATCAAACAAGAACAATCATTAAGATCGGTTGACAATTCACGAAAATATTGGGTAAAAACAATTTACATTCAGACGAACATCTCCTCAGACAGACCTCTTTTTTGTGAGTCGGTTAACAATTTAAACAGACGAGGAGTCCGATGACCGGTTTCTTGTGTGGTTGTTACACAAAGCGTCTAGATCATAACATATCATCATAGACTTTTTTCGGGCAACAGCATTATAAGTCTGGTAATACCAGCATTGGAAAATACATACATACGAGTATACATACATAAAGTCAAGCCTGTTTCCCGTAGGGGTAGGCAGAGACCACAGACTTGTACTATAGAAAAATTCTGTAACAAAAAGCGAAATAAATCGCCCCATGACTGTTGCTCATATTACGTCCATCTATGGACTTGTAAGGCTATTGTTCTACCCATCATGTCTCTTCCCATGATATTAGATCTCTTCCGAATAATAACAAACACCCCATTTTTTTTATAAAAAAATATAAAGTACAGACAGGAGCTAATACTAGTCTATTTTAAGCTCCTTGACATCGTCTTTAATTGCATGGAAATAAATTTGGAAAGTAGGTCGCTCGGCGTTTTTGTTTCGACTCGCCTCATGGGGGCGTCCATTTTCATGCAAATTAGCTACCAATTCTGACTGTGCATCTACTGTGCATTGAGAATCTAAACAAATAGTTGTCGTCTACCGTTCGTAACACTAGTGGTTAGTGCTGTGTATAACTAAAATGGGTAACAGAGATGTATATAGTGGCCAATTTTGAGTGCAATAGTGCTTAATCAGTGTATGTACAGTAGCATATTTTTTGTTTTCAATGACCCAATGAGCTTAAGAGTGTTTTGTACTAAACGGGAAAGTATAATTTTATTCTTTAAAACATTTTGATGTATAATTCCAAAACATCATCATCTTTTATTAAATCTAAAATTAGGCTTTAAGCTGCAGTTGCTGAACAACTTGGTGGAAGCCAAATCCTTAAGGAGAAATAGAATTCAAGAAATAATCGTATCAATTCGACTTTCTTTGTGGTCTGTGGCTAAAAAAACAGAAAATGAAGCAAGCAACAATGTAAAACCTTTTGCTGAATAAATATTTATAAGTACCCGTAATCATGCGAGAGTGTCGGTGGCTCAGCGGTTAATACGCGGTCTCCCAATTTGGGTGGTCCGGGTTCGATTCCCAGGCAGGCCATGTACCAATGAGTTTTTAAGTTTAATTTAATTACTTATGTGCATTTATCCGACTGCTCTTAAATGGTGAAGGAAAGAAAAAAAGGAGGTTTTTAATGTCTAGGTTAATGTTTAAACATAAACACAGCCCTATTCATGTGGTTCTCATATTATTTCTTAGATTCGCTGAAACTTTTATGAAACGGTTATTTTAAAAAATTAACACTGCCTATACTTAACTTAATGTTATCCGATAATACACACAAAGTTTAGTTAAATTTGGATTTGCCGTTCTCAAGAAAATTTCAAAAATGTTTGTATGGAGAAAACAGTCGCAATGTAATTCTTCATACAAAACGCCAATTTCTTAGGTAAGGGCCGAATATCTATGAGTATAACTGCAACATGTTCATTCCCATTGGGGGACTAGATGGAATCACTCCTCAAAAACCTAAAGATCTCACTTATTCATGTGTGAGACAGGAAAGACCATTCCAAAGAAGTCATTCCGAGATAAATTTAATGTTAGTCAGTAAGTTGTGTGAGGAAGTGAGCCGTCCTTTACGCTGCAAACTTAGTTGCCCTATCTAAAAAAGATGGAGGTGTGTGTGCAGAGGTGACTACCTATCGCAATTACAGCACCTTCCGATACTTAGTTAACTAAATTTACTGCCACTTCCTTTACGATAAACTTACCATGAAATTTAGTTTTTTTTTATGCGCAACGGGTTAGCACTTGACCTCAATCACACCTGATGTTAAGTGAAGATGAGGCCGAGGCGTACTGACCCGGAAACCCAAATATTTGGGGAACTGGCTATCTTATCTCTGACAACAGGAACACAACAATGCTATTAACATTGCTGTTTGGCGGCTGATTTGGATAAGATGGTGGTAGCTAGCCAGGCGGACATTTAAAATGCCCTACCACCAACCAAACCGAGTACTAAACATGTACCCCGCTGGGATCGACCCCCGACCTCCGATTCGTAAACCCTATGTTGTTTACATTGAGCCACGGAGGCGGCTAAATTTTACCACAAGTCCAGGGTTCGGGTACATGCAGCTAGAAAGTTCTAAATACTAGCGTTCATAAAAACCGATGTCAAAGAAGCATTCAACTCTTGACAGAGCGCCTAACGAAATTGAAAAGTAGTTTCTGAATTTCTTTATTACATGATAGTGTCCCGACGAAATTGCTTCTTGGTGATATTGGAATTATGTCCGTGTTGGTTAACAAGGTTATCCATGCATCCAGGTAAAGCGCGAGTTAATTTTGATGACTGAGCTTGTGGTCAAACGCTCCCATAAAATTTGATGGATTTGGTGTTAGGACCTCGAACTTGGCTTTCCTGGCCTTCTTCTCATCCGCTAGCACATACATTCTCGTCAAAGAAATTTTAAATATTTGATTAAAATTAAAGCTCGCCTTTACACATTTTATATACAATGCATATTTCTGTAATAAATTTGTTTACAATAAAGATAAAAAAAAAAATACTACTAGCACTACCGAAACAAGATACCGATTAGAGTGATTTGCATACCTCATCATAAGAGAATTTTTCCTAATCCCCTCTGGGCAGGCGGGTGGGCGTATTTCATACTTACTCATATAAAACTACTTTAGATAGAGTCAACCATATTTAAAGTATTAAAAACTTTGTTACGGTTGTTATATTCAATGTAAAACATTAGATCCCTGCATTTTTCACATAATTTTTATTGCGTGCACACTACATAGTTGCTTTTCCTGCGATTAAATACCTAGATATATGGCCATGCAGACTGCTCTTTGTATATTTTATATAACTTAATAGGACAATTAGTATAAATTTTAGTAGTTAATTAAGCAGGTGGTTTGTTTGTATAGGTTATTTTACTGCTTATGATGTCGGTAAATTTTATTTATGCTCTTATAATTTCTACAGGGAGCGCCTACAGTCACGTGTAGGTGGTTGCTCATGTAGAGCCGTGATACGTATAAGACAATAAATAAATATATATAACGGTTTTATAATTAATCCTTTGGGCGTGCCGCCGTGGTCACCAGTGACCGCAAACAATTAATGTTCAATTGTGTTTGCGTCGCGACAGTTAAAGGGTTTTAATAATTGTGATTGCACAACAAGTAAATATCGAATCGAATTTACTTATAGCTTTCTATATTAGTAAGCACTTTACCTCAGTCTCAGATGAAGCCGAATGTGAATCCATCCACCCACCCAATACCATCACTAATTTTTCTTGCTAACATATGTTATTTATTTAGGTGATTTTTTTTTTAATTAGTTTACCGTGAACGCTACCTACATGTCATGTGCATAATGCTTCTTAACCCAAAGGTTGCCTGGAAGAGATCGCTTTTAGTGATAAGGCCGCCAAATTGTACTATCCTCTTTTTCTTATTTTTTTGTATGCTTCTTATTGTTGTACAATAAAGAATATTTTGTTTGTTGTTTGTTTGTTATTAATTGGTAGTTACTTATTTCTGAACAAACAGACGAAGTAGGGATGATCGATGTTGCAAAAACATCGATGATGGCATCGATGATGGCATCGATAAATAAAACAATAATAGAATCACAGGATTTTCTAATTAAACAGAGAAATTAGTAAAATTGAAAAATTAAAGTAATTATTTTTTGTGTTTTGGTTGCGTTCAGGAAGGATTTTCTAATTGACAGAGAAATTATTAAAATTGAATAATTAAAGTTTTTTTTTTCGTGTTTTGGTTGCGTTCAGGATTTGAGATAATGTAAAATCGATGTTTTATCTCTTAACATCGATGATCATCGAGCAATCCCTATAAGATGAAGACGATTTGTATTGTTTGTTGTAATTACGAGTATATTCTATACACAGAACGTGTTACTTAAAAATAACTTCATACTTATTGTTGTGTTACGTGTGACAATAATAAAATATGACGACCTGTTTGGTGTAGCAGTTAGAAACTCTGACTGCTATACCAAAAGGTCGCGGGTTCGAATCCCGCTCGGGGCATATGTTGGTGAATACAGACATGTGTTCCCGAGTTATGGATGTTTTTCATTTATGTAATATTTACAAAAAAATGTATATGTGTATCAATCCTCTGGTATCCATAGTAGGTACCTGCCTAGTTGTTAAGTGTGGAACTAGCTGGCGCTATAATGTGCAAAGGTATTTATTTATTTATTTTAGTTGTGTTGTAAAATTCATACCTTTGGAATATTATTTACCTACTTATATGCCACCCCAGGTAGGCATTGGTAAGTTGATAAACAAGGCAATTATATTATAAGTATAAAACCCTTGTAAACTCAAATCATAAAACCAAGTTCAGAACCTGCCTCAACACCTAAGTAGCTAATGAAATAAAACAAAATAAAACATGGACGTATATTTAAAGTTCCAATACCGATTCCAAGCATATTGTATATGAATACTTTAATATCAACAACGACATAAAATCTATATCTGTCTTCTTACATTGTAAGCGGTGTTCAGATCGCCGACATTGTCGGTCTTGGTTGTCTCTTAAATCGTCAGATAATGTCTCCGGATACCATTTACTTTGAATACCTGGCTTAAAGCTTTAGTTGTTTGTGTATCATAGTGCCTGCAGTTGTTTTTTGGAAGTGGTCTGCTTCTTGGAAAACATCTTGAAGTTATACTTTTGCAGGAGTGAACCTTGACTTGTTAACCGGGAATAGCAAGTACGATTGAAGGTATAATATTTTAAAATCAGTCTGGTGTTATTTGGCTTTTTTTTTGCTTTTAAATTTATTAGTATAATTGTATACAATATAGCATCCGACTGATTCGTAATTTACGAGATTATTTTCTATTCTCATGTTTTATATATTAAATAAATAGTAAATATTGTGTGCGATCTTAGGTATGTAAATTTAAATTATTGTCCCTGTAGCCAGCTTGAATATTCCTCTCGTCTCTGGCTTCCGAATTATAGGATAGGGACATTAGGGATGTCTCCATATATCTCCGTATAGTAAATGATTTAGGTACTATATCATTAGTTTGCATTATTCTGTTTACCTACACAATTCTTTTATCAGTATCTACTAGCTGTTGCTTGTGACTTCGTTTCAATAAAATCGGTTCAGCAAAAAAAATTGCCTATATGTTAATCTAGGTCCTAATTTGTTTATCAACTAAATATCATTCAAATCCGCCCAGCTTTAGGCCTGAAGAGGTAACAAACACACACACACGAACTTTCACAATTAAATTCGGATTTCTCGAAAAACTAGTGGCACGAAGCTAAAATTAATTGTGTTATTCTCAAAAATATAATATTAAACCACCCAATTACGAGGTTAATTCAATGATATTGGTCGTCATCGATGTTTTAATGTACTTTTTGATAAATCATACAGATAAATCAGGATGCGTGTGCGTGTAAGAGATTTCACGATTTCCCAGTAAATGGAGTCAATCGATATGTACTTAACGATAATGGTGAATAGAATTCGATGCTTATCTTGACAAAATTACGATTTGATGTTAACAAACCCTGGCCTTACCTTTTGACTTTACTTAATTAAACATATGGAGTACTTTGTCGATACAACAAGAATATGTATATATAATCTATTCGGAGAATGTAGTAATATTTGAATAAATTTACATTAATTTCGTTAATAGATGTATCAAGAGGGACAAGTTTACAGACACGGCATTGTATTACATAGTAACTCACGCTTTAGTAGCTTTATATAAACGATATAGGTAGTATATAACTTACTCGTATGTACCTACTAATATTGTAATAATTAAGTGACAAAGTAATTAAAAAAAAATTACTAGGTACCGTCGACTGCATGTCTAACGTAACAATGCCAGTATAAGTTGAGCTTTCATATAGTAGCGCGCCCATACACCGCAGGGATGATTAAAGTTTAAAATGTGATGTATACCTATACGTGCTGTAATAGGTAGCTATTGCAGGTTTTGGCGTCGTTAGATTACCTCATACTTCGGGTTTTTTTTTTTTTTGGAAAGACTAGCTTTCTTCTCGCGGCTTAGCTTGCGTGCAATAACTTTATCGCTGATATGATTAATTTATTTATACCGCGGGAACTACTCACTTCATTGGGATAAAAAAATTCCTGTTAATCTAAGGCATGTTCGTCCAAATCCGTTCATCTGTTTCGTCGTGATTAAGCAACAACCAAACAAATAAACATCCAAACTTTTGCATTTGAACATAATATTAGCTAGATACTACTAAGCAGGTCTGTTTAAAAGTGGCTTATAATAACACTCAAAATATAATAAATGTAAAATTACATAATATAATCTATCTAATCTAACTAATATAATAAATGCCAAAGCTTGGATCTTTATTTATTTGTTTGTTGCTTAATCACGGAGAAACGGATGACCGGATTTGGTTAAAATTTGGTATATCTACTTATAGGTAGAACGGTATGTTCCTACCTATAGGTGTATTAAACATGGGATATTTTTTATCCCGACATAATTAGTAGTTTTTAGCACAAATTTAACATATCCGCGATAAAGTTATTCCGCGGGAGAAAACCGCGGGCGGAAAGCTAGTATGTATATAAAGTCTAACTAATAAATAAATAAATATAAATAAATATCCTTAGACATACACACAGCGCCATCTAGTTCCACAGTAAGCAACTATAGGCTTGTGTTGTGTATACCAGATGGTTGATATACTACATAAATACTTTTTTTTTGTAAATAAATACTTATTATAAATGAAAACATCCATAACTCGGGTACACATGTCCGTATTCATCACACGAACGAGAGTTGCTAACCACTACACCAAACAGGTCGTCGAATAATATCATTATGTTAATTAGGAAAATAAAGATAATAATTAAATTGTTAAAACATTAAAATTTCCAAACACGACCAGTTTATTAAATATAATTAAATTTTGCATGCCATTGTCTGGTAAAATGTGTGAAACTTTATATTTGTGAATGAGGTCTGTGTACCACATTTAGAGCAAAATAAATGTATTTGTATTTGTATTTTTAGTTAACTAAAAACCCTTTGTTGAAGAGATTTTAATTAACTCTAATATAAACACTTGGATGTTCGAATTGCCTTTAATTGACATTTCAAATGAAACGCTGGGGTATCGTGACGTGCAACAATTGATTAAATTATGAATTATTGACTCGTCTAATAAAATAGTGATATGTTCAAATCATGACATAGAATAAAGTTAAAGAAGAGGTTATTGACCATGCTCTACAGTTTTCTTTAACTTTATAAAGCTATAAAATATTAACGATCTATATAATTAAATGGAGGCCTTTACCCGTAAATGATCTAGCTTACAGCTCACATTATTTTGTGAATAAATTGATTAACGCTTTTCAAAGAAACGAACGAATAAATTATTTATGAAATAGTTTGCTTATTTAAAGGTAACTGAAATTTTATTATATCTTAAAATTTGTTGAATCTGTATATTCAACAAATAAAATACATAATCACAGTAGGTAGGTAGCATTAAATAAATTCGAAAATAATTCTTCATCTCATATTTTTTCTTTTGAGTGACTTCTTAATGTATCTTCATATTCATTTATGCTAAACGAGACAATGCTATACCTAGTAATACAAAACAGTAAAATTATATAGTCAGTGCCATATTCACAGTCACCTGGGAACCCCAGCTCATCGATAATCTGATGCAAATCTAGACGAGCAGCACAGCGGTGCAGCGCGCATGAGCACTACGTATATCTGATCGTAAAACTGTTACAGCCGTGGAGCCACACAACCCCTCCACCCCACCACGCCATCGACCCTGCCACCCCCCTCCTGGCCCGTCTGCAAAGCTCTTTGTTTTTGGTAATACCTCCGTGGAGGGAACTAAAACGGACTAAGACTTAAGACCCCTTAATGATCCTATTTCTGCGGCACGAAATTTCCTCCTTTTCCGGCGAAGGGTTGCGAATTTTAAATTCGCTGTTTTTATTTAGAAATTCTTGGGTTTTAAGGACAAAAGAATATTATGGAAGGTAGTTTTGGTAAGAAATTGGCTGCCGATGTAATGTTCACTCTTTTTTACAACTGGCAAAGGTTGTGGATACAGAATAATAAACTTAAAGGCTTAATAAGGAATATAGAAAAAAATAAACTACGGACCTCCCAAGTGTAAGGCCGTATACTTGGTTAGTACTGTATGGATTGTTCTTAGTTACAAAACACTAATTATCTACCTACCCACCATATTCATATTAACAGCATGTTTAATCTTTTGTTATAAGTATACCTGAATCACAAATGCGTTTGACAAAACACGAGCAATGTTTTGTCATATACTAATTTTAAATTGGAGAAATAATTTTGCTATGTATTTGTAGATATATAACAAGTTAACAATGTCTTTTAAAGCGATTTGTTATTCAAAAAGTCGCGAGATCGTTTGCTCAGGTAGAGACCCAAACTTCTTCAATACGTGACGTGGATAACCCATACAATATAATATGTATATTTACGAGTATAGTGGAATTCAACCATTTCGTCTGCGAAAAGGCTGCGTGTAGAATTATTTATAGTAGCTGCCAAGAAAAATATCAACCCCGGTCTTTGATATAAATCTGCATATCGTCACCTGATGAAAGGTGAGATTTTAAACGAAAGTTCGCCTAATTAATTTTACAATATATCTAATTCTATACCTACTTAGTTCCTCGTATAACCTTTCTCATCCAACTACTTGTAGCCACCTGTTTTAACTACTAGGTAATGGGTATGTACGACGTACATGATAGAAGCGTTTCCCGCATGCTGTTTTTAATCTAGAATTCTGCATTTGCAAGTTACTATTGCTGCATCAACTTACTAAGTTGTTTTGGCTAGAATTTTAGCACTTGTTGGAATGTCCTATTTGGAACAATCTGAAATCTCGGATCGTATGGGACTCTCTCTATAGGTGGTTCAACTATATCTCCTGTAATGTTTATTTCTTATCATCATTTATAAAAATATTGTCAAACACATTAAAAAGAGATAAATAATAAATAAATATCTTGGCACATGCACACATCGCCATCTAGGTCCACAGTTGATAAACTACACAAATATATTACTTTTTTGTAAGTAAATACATATATAAATGAAAAACATCCATAACTCGGGAACATGTGTCTATATTCATCATACAAACAGATGTCCCTAGCGGGATTCGAACCCACGACGTTTTGGTATAGTGGTCACAGTTTGTAACCACTACACGAAACAGTTTAATGATGTCGAATGATGTCGTTTATATATGTTGTATTTAGCATTCTTGTTATATTACAAATTAAGTCTTGGTATATGATATTTTTACTTTTAAATACTTGTTATTATAATAATGCTAGTATGTGCCGTGAGATAAAATATTTTCCACTTCAACTGTTATGCAAATGTTGAGTTCTCATACTAATTCACAACATTAAGATAACTGTGATTTGGTGCTGCCAAAAAATTTCTTTTGTATTCACCAAGGTTAGATTATAATCTATACTTCAATAATAATTGGAAGTCTTTGTCTTCAAACAAGTCGTAGGCCTCTTTTCCGTTAGCAGGAGGCACGATATATTTTTTGCTAAACATCAATTTTTGTGTGCAAGATAAGAAAGATAATGAATTTGTAGGTTATAAAGCCAGTTTAGTCCTTAGGTGACAATACATTTGTGACCCTTGTATTTGTGGTCGATTATATAATTTACAATACAATACAAATACACTTTATTCACCAGAAAAAGAAAATACAGTTTCAGAAAGTTTATAAAAAGTCGTAGAGGGTATAGTTTATCTGTGGGAGGGCAACTAAAGTCTTATTTTCAATTATAAACTGAAGCTTATTTCTGAATTATTGAAAGATTCACACTGTTATACTTTAATGCTAGCTTAGTAATTTTTTTTTTTTTAATTTTATTTTAACACTTTATTGTACACACACAAAGAAATGGTCATTAGCAAATATTTTAGAAAAATGTACAAAGGGCGAACTTATCTCTATAAGAGATCTCTTCCAGCAAAACCGTGAGAGCGAAATTTGATATGAAAGGTAGACATAAAGTGTACACGAAACAAAAGAAACTAAAAATGTTAAAAATATCATATAAAAGAATAATGTTTGTGAAAACTCTCTGATACCTATACAGGTGATGTAAAATGTTCCATTTCATTAAATGTTAGGGGTGCATAGTTTTCTTGTCCGCCGGTGTAGCGAACAAGATGTGATCGGCATACAAACGACAGAGGTAGATTGTGAGCAAGGATGTGACCATGATCGATCTTACACAAGCGATGTTGAAACTGTTTTTTCTTTAGTTACTGTAACAATCCTATGTATTTTGATTCATATAATATTTACTGTTTCGGTGAGAACAAAGATTGAAATATAAGAATCTCTTTCCATGGGCTAGTGAAAGTCACATGTTAGTGTTATTATAATACTATATTTTAATTTAATTAATGTTGTTAACATGATAACAAGTACCTAATAGTGTACCGAAGTTTTCTTCTATTTGGAATACTTGATATCCCAATGCTGCAAAGGCAAATAAATCCCTAACTATACCTAGTTATTTAACTAAATTGAAGTCAATCATGCTGACGTAATCTTGCCAATCTAAATTATGATCATTATATTTAACTACAGAGCACGTTTTGCATAGATACGTTATAAAGTCACGAGTTTATAACTAGAACTCATATTTATTATTTCATCTTTGACAGAACCAGTTGTCGTGACTACATCAAAAGTAATATAGTGGGGCATATCGGGCGTGCATTCCAAGAATGTAACATTGTATTATACATACAGACATGCCTACTCTACCATGTATAATAGAGATAACATCAACGTTTCCTCTTATGCGATATTACTAACTTGAAAAATGTTTTGAACTTACGTAGGTGGGTTAGTGATACACATAGAGTATGTGTTTCTCTGTAGAGCTATGTAGATGTACAAAATGTAAAGAATATATTTATTTGGATTATTTTGGTTACGAAAAATACCTACCTGCCTTAATACTATATTGGTAGCTATTTAAGAAATTTAAAAATAGGACAATGTTGATTATTAAAAAGCGGGTTCTTTTTGAATATTTTCATCTTTTGACGATGAGATTTGGATTCAATGTAGTTTTGTCTCTACATATAAAAAGTAAGTATTTATAACACCTCCCCCACTGTGTAGCCTCGCAGCCACTACCTCAATTAAGGCGCCCAACACCCAATTGTTGATCATTAGTGACTAATCCGACTCATATTCAATCAATACCCAAAACTTTACCCACACACCTCCGCCCGCCGCACCCCTGGCCCCTCGTCGCGACATTTAATGACACTCGTGCAACCGACACACCATACCATTATACTCCTTACGCCCTTCGCCTAACGGCCACTGTTCCCTGAATCCGCCCACCACGTTATATAGCACCGAGGATCTATAAAAGTTACGTCTGTAATCTAACATAAAACTCGGGCCGTTTAGATGCGAACGCGGCCACGGACGACACATCTCGGTTCGCTCCGTACTTTTACCGAAATATGACTGTGTTTTTCGTGTGAAACTTGGTGTTTTTTCGTGCAAAAACGCGTGTTGTTGCCGTGGCCGCCTCATAGCCGCCGCACGCCGCCGCGGCGCGCTCACGCGATGCGTTTTCCAACAAGTTTGACGTTTCAACATCGCTCAAAACAACCGTGAGTATGCAATTTGAATACTTGAAATCCGGAACTACGTTTGGAATGATATTAAAAAAAAAACGTGGCAACTCTGTATTTTTAAATTGTTTAACAACTTGAATTGATGTTTTAAATCGTCGCATCGAGTGAAAATTTAATGTAGATAAGAGAATGAGCAAACTTTAAAAGTATTGAACTGAATGTAGTTAAAAACCTGTTTACCTGAGTGTCGGCGATTATTGTGCCATATTTTTCTTGATTTATTCAATTTCAAATGAATTAATAGTATAAATACGGATGACTATTGAACTCTATCAAGACTCTACCATTATATATTTCCTAAATTGCCTATATTTAGTTAAGTTTATAATCTGAATTAAATTGACATATACCAAATTCTTGATTGATATCAAGGATAGTTTTGCTGACAATAAAAACGCTGAGAAGATGTCTCTAATTTGAGAAAACTTATTTATTCGATTTTAAAATTAATGATAAAACGAGTTGAGTTGAGTTATATATTAATACTTATCGTTGTAAATTAATTTGAATACTGTTTATAAAGGAACAACATGAAATGTTTTGTTATATTCCCACATAATCGCACAAACGTAATACTTGTGGCGCCATCTCTTATCCGTATAGCAAACTTTGCACCACGAATTTGGAAGAAACTTTATTGCAACTTGACCACTCGATGCCACGTATTCTCTCTCCTATTCTGACACAAGCACCCTCTATATACCTTACCTTCTCCACCCGGCCTCCATCCGAATGACAGGGTCGATGCACTTGTTCGATCTAAATACAACCCTCTTGTTCACATGATAAGGTTGCAGTTGCAATGCAAATGATTTCTATTTAGTTTCTACTAAAGATGTTACCTTGCGTTCTGGAGTGCACCTTGAAATGTGGTTGTCTCGCTCGCGCGTTAGTCGATATCTCTCTTTGGTACATGTAGGATTATGTATAGATATCTCGTTCGTTGGGAGATAAACAGATGTCTGTTGGTAGGTAGTGACAGTTTGAATGAGATGTTAAAGAGGTAGAGGTACCACCATTATGAAATAGGCGGAGCATGTGGTGTATTTCTTAGTCTAGTATTATTATGACCGGATTGATGTAGTGAAGGATGATTGATGATTATTGAATACATTCATTGATGAAAATAAATGCATGATAGTAATTTAATAACTACATTAATTTAATGTTAATGAGTTAACTTTTTTGTTATTCAATTATTTTTATCTGAATAATAGCTAAATGCAGTTTTTATTTTTATTTTTATTTACCTTGCATTTGTTTATTTCCGTTTACCAATTTTATCAAAAAACCTGTTTTAAAATTTAAAATCTAGTGGTAATGTTATTGGATACCAACCTACCCATTTATTGTTTTATAATAGTAAGATCCTACTAAGAAGAGTGGATAAGACTGTGCTGTGGCTGATATGATGAGGAAGTGTAAGATATTTTTTTTAGAATAAAAAGAACCACAATCTATTCTTAGTTAGCATTTTAAAAGGTTCTATTACTCAACAAATCATTTATTTATTATTATTAGACATATCAAACTAATGTGTATGGAAATGAAGGCGAGACGAATTTTTAACCCATTCATGTACCTTCTACTGATTTTTTAAATACAATACGAGTAGACCTGTAATGGTACCCTTAGGTGACTTTTAAGCCATTCTCTTAATTTTAGCCACGAATTCCATAACTCATTTAGAGAGAAGAGTAGATAGATAAGTACCGAACTCAATATTTAAAACTGGTACACAGTGTGTGAGCAATTTTAAATATGTCTACCGTGGCTGTTAATACCCAACTAACCAAAAACTCTATGTCTTGTGTATTCAATAACAATTTAATTTTTATAGTTAGAATTCTTAGCTGATTTTCCGTACAAAATTATGATATTTCTTATACCTAGTTTAGATTAGTTTAGTATCATCCTTAACAATTGTACATCGTGTTGGACATTACAAATTACACATTATAAATTATATACATAATAGAGTCGAGCGCAATTGAGTCACCTCTATAAAGCATTGTACCTACCTGATTACACTGGACAGGACAGGATTTGCTTACCGATATATATATTAGATGTAAAGGCACAGCCAAATCTATGTGACTCTATTGGTACAGTCTGTAACTTTTCGCATACAGATTTTGTGATTTTACTGCTAATATTTGAAGTTTTTAAGAATTACCTACTTTGTAGATAAATCTGAAGATTTTTTCTGAAGATGTCTTGAGCAGCTATGTTAAAGGAATAATTTGCTTTATGAAAATATGTAAATGTGAAAATATGTAAATGCTGTCATAAAAATTACATGACAACGGCAAGCTTATTTTGTTTATATCATCATTGACAAAGTAAAATAGTATGACAAGATTGTTGCAAGTGGAAATCGATAGTCTCTGCCTACCCCAACGGGAAGTAGGCGTGAGCATATGTATGACAAAGCAAAATATTATTATTATCACTCAAGACTTATCACTCTTGCGTGACCTGCCTATATGATGTCCTCTTTGAAAGAATAATACATACCTTTTAGGAAACTCTTTTTCGAATCAGAATAACCTATATAAAATTTAAGATAACATATAAACAATGAAGGAATTTGATTTTTTTCACCAAGAAATATTCCTGCTTTGGCTATGACTTAAATAAAAATTAAACAAGAATTAAAAGTTAATGAATATATATTATCAACACATCTTTCATATCAGTATTTAGTTTTCATACATTACTAAGCTATTTAAAAATACTAACCTTATATCTAGTGTAAAATTAGATAATCAGTCATTTTCACATGAAAACTCTACATAGAGCTCCCGTTCGATACAGTATTTTTATTTATGAGACTGGCTAAGCGTCCCATAATTAGAAAACTAGATACCTGATCTTAGTTCGACGTGGTGATATATTTATTCATTAACTTTTAATTATTTTTGTTTGATTTTTATTTATTATATGAAAGCATAAACTTAATAATATTGCATATTCCCAAATGTAAAGTAACAATATATTACTTTTATTATAGTAAGCCATATTGGTTATTCATTCTGGTATTTAAAAATCGTTCGTTTCCACTGCTGATGCATAGCCTCCCCACTAATCTCTCCTAAGGAGAGAATGGACTATAGGTACTCCACTATGCGGACCAAGTGTGGATGTGTTGATTTTTAGTGATCATCTGATAGATCTGTTTTCAATCTGCTCCTTAGGCCAACGTCAATCTGCTCCTTAGGCCAACGACTTGGCTTAACGACTGCGGCAATTGAATTGAAACCATTCGGGACCGACCTTGTAAGGTTACCTTATAAGTACGGAAATACTCGTATGAAGATGACTGATTAAAACCAATAGCTGTACTGCGATAAATTAGAATAATTGGAATATGAATAGAAGGTCAAACAATATAACTTTACTTGTCGTAACAACTAGCCTAATAAAAAAAAAAACAGATTTAAAAGCAAAAATAAAAACATTCTCTGTAGTGCCGTGTGATTTCCTCACTTAAAAAGAATAGAACCAAACCGTCTCCTCCCGTGGGTGTCGTAAAAGGTGACTAAGGGACTTTTCACCAAAAACATTATCTGCATATTTCAAGGTCGATGAGCACCTCCCTGTCACTTGTGAATTTCTGCATATTCCGAATATATAAATATGTTATATAAAGTTTCTGTATATATATAAAGGTGAACCGTGGATGGTATTTCAAGAATTAAACTTTTAACGTTTGGGATGATTCTAACCACCCTATTAGGAATATTTGTCGTGACTTTATGCATTCTTATTCACACAGTAGGTAATATAACAATATCCTAGCTTATAAGTTATAAGTCACCAAACGCGATTTACTTAGGTACTTAAAAATCTAATTGATAACTCAATTAAGCTAAGACAGACGCTATTTCATCCGCGAAGATAAGATTGTTATAAACTATAATTATAATCCAACCCTATTGGTATCGAAATGGTATACCCAGTAAAATACTCTCAACTGGTTTCGAGAAATTCCGTTATTATATTTATCGTTTGGGCGTCTTCTCCAGTTCCATTTATTAGGAATATGACTACATTAGTTAAATAAGATTTCAATAAGACTATTCTCATTTGAAATCTGAGTCCAACCAGAGTCTAACAGTCATTGGTCTCAAATAGCCCACGGACAATGATTTAGAGTTTTACTCTTATTGCAGATCCTGTTATTCTATCAATAGAAAGTTCATAGATTTTAAAATATAATATTAGGGAATTGAGGGAGAGCACATGTATTTTTAATGTTGATTATTGAGCAGAACCGTATACTTTTGTGAGTAGTTTCTATTAACTTTAGTACCATATAACCTTCATGAGATACCCACAAGATGAGCTCTATATAATTATATATGATATGGAATCTAATGACGACGAGTTGACGAAACTATCATGTTGACAAAACTGACGGCTTTAGGAAAATAACGAGTCAAATAAAATAACAATAAAACAAATTGATGACGAGCTGAGGAAACTGACGAGTTAAAGATATTGACGAGCAAAACAAAAGGACGAGTTAAGGAAAAGGATGAGACTGACAAGTTAAATAAATATGATTTAGATAAAGTGGTGGGATGACTGATCAGCGTAGTTAACATTTTTTTTTCGTCAAACTGGGACGTGATAGTGCAAGCACTATGCAAGCAAAATTTTCGCAAAACTCCCAACAAGTAAATTTAATCCAAGGTTTTGAATTTAATTTTACTATAAGTAGGGCATTTATTAAAAGACACAATTGTTACATATCACCAATGACACAGAGCATTTTAGAGTTTTTAATTTGCATTCACCAACCGTCAGTGGTACACCGGAGAGCATAAGCAGGACCTGAATAAGCGGGAAGGCTCATACCTAAGCTCAAAAAGGTTGAAGAGGTGGCTGAATACACGTTCGCACTGCAAATTTTTAAGAAACAGATTGCCTATGTTTTACTGATAAAGAATAAATATTGGTGAAACGCAATGCTCATTTGGTTTCCGATGATCCAATGGCAGTTATTGCTTCTCGCAGATATGCTCCTGGTACAACTAAGGTTAGAAGAAGTACAGTATACAATCACTCTACAAATCTACTGTTGACATAGCCTAGCAAAAATTTTAATAGCTGGCCCCTGTCACATTACTCCGTAGTAACGACACCCTAGCCCGACCTGACTTATTGTTTAATATTTCATCAACAGTCTTATGGTCCCTAATGTTGGAATACTGCCCTCTCTCACTGGGAGAGGCTATGTGCCGTAATCCATCACGCGGGCCTTGTACGGATTTGTTTCAGACATACCACCCGACAGTCAGTATTTTAAGCCGACCCTTAGGCCACCGACTTTGCTTAACAACTGCCATCAATTGAAAACAACCGAGACCAAACATTTAACGTACCCTCCGACCGACTGAGCGACCGACCGACCAGGCCAGATATTGCTTAACCTCGTTAATTGAATAGCGAATGCGACTGCCCCACTATTTAACATCATTAAAATTGACGATAAATTGTTAAGGCTGGCGCTGCTGAAGCATTGTCAAATATCCTAGCTACCGTCATAATGAGATACGATATACCTAATGATATGATTTCTAGTATTTGAGAGAACGTACCCCATCCTTCCAATGATTAAGAGCGTTCCTATCGTATCCTAGTCTACAAACCTGGTTTTACATATTTTCATACTGTTCATCATTAACTGTGCTATCTACTACTCGATATTATAAATCATAAAGCCATCAGTGACTTTTAACGATATACTCGCGAAAATAAATGGATTGCTTCTATTTTAAGACATTGATTACTAAAACTGAAGCTGGTAGAGACACCTATTTATACTCTAATAAATATCTAATCGTATAAAAACGGACCAATTTTTGCAACGAACGCTCGAATGCTTTCTAAATAATTGAAAACATTTCTGCAGACAGGTGACGGTCTTAACGGCAGAGTAATCGTAATTAGGGCTGCTCAATGACAAGCATTTTTCATATTATATATCGTTAATTAATTTTATGATTTTTTATGCCATTCCAGTAATGGAGGCAACTGTTTTTAAACTGAAGGGTACTAGATTGTACTCTTTGCTCATAAGAATTTCTCTTAAATGCTTATTAGAAAACCCACAATTTGAAATGTGGTTTCTAGGTGTAAGGTTGGGGTACACCGAGTTCTGAGTTGGAGCCGATAGGCACAACAGCAGCGGTAGGCTATGAAAATAATTTGCTATAAATAAAGTATGCTGTGTTTTCAGTATATACTATTAAAATGTATTAGAAATAAATATTTATAATTATTTATAATATAATAATCAAGTTTAATAAAGGTTTACTTTATCCGATTTCACAAAGGTGCAATTTAGATATAGGTAGTAGGTACTGAATTAGTGTCCATTCTATCAACTTATTTCACATGTTTATAACATAATTTATATATTACAGAAATTACTGTTGGCGTGGGGTCCAAATAAAGAGCACTAACTATGGTTGCAAAAAGATGAGGATAGTTTAAAATCGTCATGGAAGTATCACTACCACCTTTTATACTTTATCATGATTAAATACGCTTTAAAGTTTGTTTAATTTTTCTACCATTTTATGCTGTTTGATTATGGCAGCCAGCATCAACGGTGTCTACTATATTACACAATGACTGGTGGGTTCTAATAACAGTTCAATGTTCTAATTGCAGCATATTGAAACACCTTTAATCATGAGTACTGACCATGTAATGGTCGACAGACGTCTGTCATATAATGACTCGTAGCGTTACTGATGTAGGTAGGTACTACGATGAGTAGTATGCTATGTATGCTTATTTTTTAAACTCTACATATACACGGCTGCGATCATTGAATGTAGCCATTAAAGACTAAATATAAGTGGTGTAGCTCGGTGTGACTCGAACGTTATCTTTGTTCTTCAGCAATCTTTTCTTTATAAATTTTTGCATGATAATGATAAAGTATTGTTTTACATATTGATAAGTCACATAGCATGATCTATAAGTATTACCTACTTACAATCAGTGGACCATCTTATGAGAAAGACTTTTTAAATTTAATCAAAAATACTTATTATGATTTAGTTCTCTTTAGATATTAACCTACATATATGAACAGTTGTGAACATACCTACTGCAGGAGTTATATAGATAAATATATATTTAAACTACCTATATTTTAAGCATTTAAATTATGATTAGAGGTATAAAACCAAAATTGATAATATATTTATGTCAACACTTACCTACCTACTACATAGATTTGTTAATTCTAGTTTTGATATCTAAGTATATCCAGTATATACTTTTTACCGTAAGGAAAAAAATAGGGCATATTAGGTAAGTGAAATAAAAGGTTTGACATAGGTAGTTTAATTTTTTTTCTGCAAAACCATAAAATATAATAAAACGTTGTGGCATTTGACGGTCGCGTTTATAAGCTATCGCACATAATTACATCATTACATTAAATAAATTTTAAAAACTTGGAGAAAATATTTGTTCCAATTAAAATTCGCATTATAGGAACCCCAGGAATCCTGCCAGTCGCATATCAATCTAAGGCAGGCGCGAGGGTTGGTGATGATTTTGAAAAAAAAATTATACTACCTATGCCAATAACTTTTATTTCACTTACCTAATATGCCCTATTTTTTCCTTACGGTAAAAAACTCATCCGGTATATAGTGGAATGCATGGGCAAAATTTAATTATTTTTTCTGATTTTTTTCTAATATTATTTTAAGTTTTGACCCAGCCATTTTATATACTTACCCACTTAGCAGGCGGTATCCTTTCATTTTTAACATTAATAGCCTGTGAGCAATGCAGCTGTGATATACACATGGATATAACGTAACAAAATTATGAGTGTGCGTAGTTGACTATGAAACCTTAAAAGTGGACAATGCCAATTTGGTAGATTACCTAATTCAAATTTAAAGGAACAATACCATTTATTCAAGTATTGTTCTTTTAAATACCCTTGGTAATCTGATTGTTTAATATTGTGTATAAACTAAAGTATATTACTTAAAAATAGTAAATAGACATTTAATCCCGATTTTGATGAATTACATCTCCAGTTAGAGTTGGCGCGAAAACGATTTATAATGTCGTAAAAGCAATGAATGCAACCTAAAACACATTAAATTGCTCTACCATTCTAAAACGCCACAAGCGACTTAGTTGTTTTCGCGAAAGCAGGCCTTACGCATTTTTATTACGTACTATAGCATCTTGTGGGACAAGGGCGTTTGGAGTAGCGTAATCGACTCAGGGTATGATTAGTTCGCGTTGATTCCGCAACCAGCGAGGCAGCACTGTGATTGACAAAAATTAAATCCTTTTCATTATTTCACTAATAGTTATTATTTTTAACATCAAAATATTTTTAGCATGCATAATAATTATTTATAAACATAATTAAGGCCGGTGAGGTTAAAATTTCGATGCCGCATACAGCGCCATCTAGTAACGAGTGGCAGCACTTCAAAGCTTATCGAGCTTACGCACACAGCTATACCGTTCTCCTTCTCTATATAAAACACACAAACAACTATATTTATGTTTGTGAGCAAAAATACGTACGGTATGGGCTGGCCTGAGAAAGGTGAGAAAAATTTTCGTCACGTAATTAAAACTAGTCCTAATAATAAGAAAATGAATTAAGTGATAGGTTGGCACTATAGTAGCTTGAGTCCTTGTTGAGATTGAAACGTCGTCGATATGTTATGATACTTTTTTAATTTTTTAAATTGTTGTATGCCAATTTAATAATTTCAACTTTTCTAAACGAAATTTATTTGGTAAATAATTTGGTTTCCTTTGGTTTGTAAATATACTTACTTCATAAAACTAGAATAAATTAGGTATTCAAAGTTCAAATACCGATAGATTTAAAATTAATACAAATGCTTTTTTAAAAGATCATTTTATGACAATGTTTTTATACATTTATATTAAATTACAATTGAAGTTTTTATGTAGGTTCACCGCAGTATACAAAAATATTTATAAATTAACTCGACTAGTTTCTTTTAAAATATATGGCTTAATTTTTCAACTGTCTTATATGTTTCATATCCTAGTAGTAAAGAATCATTTATTACTAAATTTCTAACTCTACCTGCTTTAAACATGTTACAATAAATATTTTATAGGATATTCACTGGTAATTCATTGCACTTATTGTAATTATAGTACAAGCGGAATTGAATACCATGTATAGAGTGACTTAAACACCAATTGTTTTTAAATATCACATTATTACTCTTTACTCTCGGAAGGCAGTACTCTCTCAGTGTTAGTTGTATCTTTGCTACTATTTTTAGTTTTTTATCTATTTTTTTTTTGGCCTAATTAAACCATAATATTCGAATGAATATGAGTCATGTGATATTACATACTAACATTATTTTATTAAATATTGGTCGACTTCAATTACACTGATCTTCAGTGAAAGCACCTATTCTTGTGATTCAAAAGCGTTCAGACATTTGAAATGCCTAGTACTTTTCCAAAGTATAACATGAGTTTACGTAAATATAAGTAGGTACTTTAAATTAATTAGATAATATGTAATGGAATTTTCCATTTTTCTTTCTTTTATCTTTTCTTAAATCTTTAAAACATTTATCAATTTATTTGTGTACAAGTGCAAAAAATATATAACTAGATCACGATTACGGTAAAGTGAATCGGCTATAATATCACAAAAAATTGCATCAACAATACTATCCTGAAAATTAGGGGGTTGATAAGATAATTAAGCGTACATTTAATAATGCTCTACCACCAAACAAACCGAGTACATCCTAATAAATACCCTACTGGGAATCGAATCTATACACTCAGTAGGTACCTATAGCCCGACGTATTTTTCAGTCAAGTATTCGATTAAAATATAGAACCCTAGTACCTACCTATAAATAGTAAAAAAATAGATTTCGATTTTTGACATTCTAACATTTACTTATTCTCTTAAAGAGGCTGTCAAATATATTGTTAAATGGATTTAAAGTTATCCATCGTTTTATATCTAAGTAATCATTCCTTTTTTTTCTGGATTAATTATCTCATTAACTCAGAAATATTAACTCAGATATTTTAAATATAAATAAAATATCATCCGATTTTTTAAATAGCCAGTTCCGGGAAAATTGAATAACTAAGACTACAGAATAAAGCATAAAGTTAAGTTAATACTTTTATAACACACGAAATACAAGTAAATAATGCTTTTACTACAAATATATTTCTAAATTATTTCTGACATATAAAAGAACTTCAATTGCAAATTAGTCTGCTTAGGTACTATTATAAACATTAAAGTTGGGATATTTGAAATTTTCCTTAAATACTTTATAATGCCTAAAGATGCCTTTAGATGAAATTTGGTAGAGAGAGAATTCTATATTTTCATAAACTAAAACAAACTCATTTTACAATTACAAGAAAAATTATGCGTATAAGCGACTTCATTGAACGTATTTGAAATTAATTTAACCGTGAAGCAACGTTTTATTGTCTGATTTTTTTTAGCAAAAATACAAACAGAACCGTTAATTTTTTGCCAATACGTTAAGCAAAGGTTTTAATTATGGTCACTTTGTTGCCTAACAGCGGTAAAAAGTAGAGCAAAAAGGTTTAATAAAAACTATACCGTTTTTATAAGCGAAGGGTTGGCTTGCGGTACAATGCTATACATTTATGGGGCAATATAAATATACAATAGTAGGTGACATTGGGTTTTACTAATGCTCTATAAAATAAAATAGCCGCATTCGCTGTGCTACAAAAGTTAGTTGGAATTTTTGGCTGACAGAGTCCAGTCACATTTGTGTATTTATTGTGAATATTTATAACTAAGTAATATATTTGTGGGTACAGTACCGATAATTGAGATAAAATGTGGCCATTATGTTTGAAGTGTAGTGTAGAGGTAAGATTTTTAAAATTTATTTGGAAAGAATTACTATTAGATTAAAAAGGAAATGACGCTAATAGGGACAAAGTTTGTTCATATTCATTAAAATACAAGTTACGGAAATTTTAAATTATTTCATTAAACTAAATCTGAGATGGTTTAGAAATTTTTAAATATATATGATTGTTATGATTTTGAGGGTTAATAGTGTTTTTGTGAGAAATTAATAACAACTTCAACAACAGATTGCTTAACAATTTATATACATTAATCGGTACTTCTGAAAGTTCATATTTATTCAAGTATCATCTAGACGATTACCAGGAAATCTTTATATGGTCTGTGAATTATTATCATGTCTACTTTGCATATAAACTATGTTTAAATATGACAATCTTTTTTGTATGCGCTCAAACAATAGGAGGCCAATCTGACTGTTGCAAATAAGGTACGAGTGGGCCATTCTCAAATTCATTAAATTCGTTCGCAGCGTTCCAGTCACATGCTTCTTCAAACTTATTGTATATGAGTCAGAAAGATTAACTCCAGACATCTAACTAATATTATAAATGATAAAGTTTGGATGTTTGTTTGTTGCTCAATCACGATGAAACGGATGAACGAATTTGGATGAAATTTGGTATAAAAGTAGAATATATATCCTCGATTAAAACGTAGGATATTGTTTATCCCGATCAAGTGAGTAGTTCCCGCGGGATAAACATATTAACCATATTTGTGATAAAGTTATTTTAACACAGGCGAAGCCGCGGGCTGAAGCTAGTATCTTATATAAAGGTCTACTCTGGTTATTTAGTTAAACTCGTCCTACCTGAATATTGGAATATGACACGACTTAGCGTAGTGATTTTCTTTTAAGTGAGAAATTATAAGATACTAGTAACGCCCCTTGGCTTCGCATGGGTGTAATTCTGGAAAAATATATCTAAATGAGAACAAAAGCGTTCGAACAGACAGACGTGGAAACGACTTTATTTTATACTGTTTAGAGATATTAAGTAGTGTATATTTATAGAAAATGCAAGCAAAACTTTCATATCTCCCATGTTTAAATAGGATAGAAGTGACAAAAAATTTAATAATTTCAAGTCTCCAGGTATTTAGCAATTTGTGAAGTGTATATTCAACTTAGATTTTAATTATTTCGCTTTTACTATAAAGTGCACAATCATAATACTTTACTTGGTTATGTTACAGCAACTTCTAATATTAAAATATATAATCTGTTTTCTTTATTGTATAGATATTTAAATAGTAATACTTGTGTTTTCTCTCTGATGTCTTCTCTATAAGTATTTTTAATAAGCTGTAAGTTTTCCAAATGAACTAAATTAATAATAAAAATGGTATGATAGCATGTACCTATAATTTTAGATGTCAAAATAAATGTTCCTACATACGTAGGTACCTATGACATTACAGACAATTGAATATTCAAACAATGTGATTGATTCCGTAGCAAACATTGAATGCTAATTGGCTGATATGTATATGTGCTAGAGGTGAGTCGAAATTATCGTTAGTATGTTAATAATACTCAAGATGTGACACTTTAATTTGATGCGTGTAGGTATAACTCTGTATGTGCATATCACATTTCGTGGTTACAAATTGGCTACTCAGATAATCGATGTCGTGGGAAGAGCTAGTCTTGTTCCATTTTTTTTACCAATTTTGTTTTATATTGCTTTAATGTCAAAAAGATTTCAACATAAATGTGATAAATACCTGTATTATTATAGGTACTTGAGTTGGAACAAAGCATACTATGATAGAAGAGTGTCATCGCTTTTAATTATTACGTTATTTGAACGGATTATAGGTTAATAGTGAACTTAATGTTTCATTTACAAGTAATAACACTACATTATTTTTTTAAATAAAAGTAAATTATTAAAATCAAAGATAAACTACAACACGTAAACGTCGTCTAGACCTTCCGTTTGGGGCATCAACCCTAACACACTGGCATTAGGTACCTCGTTGAACAGCTGAAAATGAATTGTCGTTAATATAGTTATAGTAACTACTATCTTCTATACGTATATTCGTATATATATGAGAGATAAAAATACATTGAGAGGCATGATTGAGTTTGAAAAAAATATATAATTCTTTGAAGCTTCTATGAGATCTATTTCGATGCATGCTATAAAGTGATAAATAGCTAATGAAAAAACCTATATTATTAATTCTAGTAAAGTTAATTAGACACGTCATTCAAACATAGGTACTCGTTAATATTATCACCTTTAGCAAAAGTGACAGGAACAATATTGCAGACCGACGCATTTCATAAAATCAATTACCAACTTTTTACATTTCACAATTTATACAATATAACGTGTCTTTATATACATATTTCATCTGTACCGTAGCAATAGGTACAATAAGGGAGTAGTATAGTGTTAGTGGAGGCAATACTTGCGGGCCTAGCACAGTCACGCGAGCTTGCGTGCCGTCGGCTTTTAGACCTGGCAAGTTTGCCACGATAACATTTCATCTCAAAAACTAAGTGTACACAAGCCTCCATATAAACTTCCAAACAACACGCCGATATATAAAAAAGTGACATGAAAAACTAAATTGTCTAGGCATAGATAAAAAGTAAATGAAAAATGCATTTGACCCAGCAATAAGTGAATTCAGGAATTATTTATTTTGAGTGTCACCTGAATGAGTTGTTGTTTGTATAATGATACAATATTTGGATATTGTACACTTATTGCTGGGTAGCAGCTATTTTTAATAAAAGAAGCTGGGTTATTTAATTAAAATCAAACTGATGATAGTTTTATTTCATGCGATTTAAATGCATTCTCTATCCCCCGGAGTGAATCATGAAATATCCTCTGACTGAACATCAGCTCTATCGGATGTTAAAATCATCGACTAGCAACAACGCATAAAATATATTTTAGAAATATAAAAAGCCAATCAAGGGACATAAGGCGGTAACCAATAAGGAATTTCGGTCTCCTCATTGATGCTTCATCATCAGTTCTGTACGAAATTTTAAAGGGGTCTTTAGACTATTCTATTTCCAATTATAATCAGGAAAATCATTCACGGAATTTCTGTGTTACTGCTATGTCAACTTAAAAAGTAATATCTTCGAATTTAGAAACGTCGTCTGTGTTTATTTAGCAAATTTGTTAATAAAATCTATATTATACTAATATTTAGAAATCTTACAATAGGTAGACGACCTGCACATATGATGAAGTTATCAGGTTTTTCAGTTAAAACAAACCATTCGTATGTTTCCTACATTTAACTAACTTTAGGTATACTAACTAATAGGTATATCTATAGGTATTTATTATGTATTTTATATTACTGCTCTCATACTCATAATTGTGATTACTTAAAAAAATCGATACGTAGTTATGCCAATTTTGAAGGCAAACAAAGGCAAAATATTTACATAAATAAATATTCATGACTACAATTAGATGTACGTAATGCTCACACAAATACCTTCAGCGGGATTCGAACCCGAAACCATATATATCGAAGGGTCACTACCCGTTTTACCAATCGGTTGTCACTATATTTTATTTACAAGTAAATTTTATTTCATTCCTCTAACTTTAAATAAAAAAATAATTCAAAATGAAAAAAAACTGTACGTTATTGTTTTTGTAATGTCTCGATGTCTCATGCTTTATAGTTGTGATATCAGGCATTAGTTGTTCCAACTTGAATGACACAACACGACATCAAGTCGGGGAAACTGTTTGGGAACCAGTTTAAACGAACAACGACCTTTGCGTGAGTTGCGTCATTTTCATTTTTTCGGTGTCACATTGGCGAGTTCATTTCCTGAAAACTGAATTTAAGTTTCCTTTCGTTAACACGACTTTATTTCCGAATTTCTTCAATGTTTTATCAATAAAGAAGGATTTTTTGCATATATATTTTAGGAACGAAATCGAAATTATGAGTAGTTACACGAAAGTTACAGAAAGGGTTAGTACGCTACCACCTTTGGCCTCATCTTCACTTAACATCAGGTGCGATTGAGGTCAAGTGCTAATCCATTGTGCATAAAAAAAGTGATTATGAACTAATTAAACAAAATTTAAAAATTTTCACTCCCGGTACAGAAGAGGAGTGTTACAAGTTTTCAGTCTATGTATGTCTATGGGTCTGTGTGTGGCATTGTAGCAACAAAACGGCTGAACCATTTGAAAATGGTTCCTTATTTTAGATAGCTAGTGTTGGCGAAATGGGTCTCTGTAAAGTTTAATGGAATCGATTCTGTCGTTTCAATGAACAGTTTTTTTATATACCTGGATGATATTGTTAAACTCGAGGGGTTTCAAAATATTTAATTAATGTTATTATTTATTATACTTAGAATAATGTCAGTTCGTTATACATATTTAAAGATGTTATTTTTATGCACAACGGGTTAGCACTTGACTTCTACCACACCTGATTAAGTGAAATGAGGCCTAAGGTGGAAGCATACTAACCCGGAAATTTCATCTTATTTGGGGGACTGGCTATCTTATCTCTGACAACTGGAACACAATAGTGTTAATACCATTACATGTTAGGCGGCAGACTTAGATAAGATGGTGGTAGCTTAGCCAGGCGGAATAAAGTTCTAATTATCCCTAAAAGACCTTGAATGAAAAACAAGTTAGCTAAATATACATATACATTTGGTACCTACTTCTGTACCTGCTTCATTGATTACCAGAGAACATAATTCGAAATTAAGATAATAATATTACATAAACATGCCAACCAGAAATAGGTTACAAGTACTCGTATATACCTACCTACTTTAACTTTTTAAACGTTTCAAATTTCAGTTGAGAAACTTAATAAAACGTCTTAACAAAAACTCCACTTAAGCTAAGAATTTAAATCGCTCAAGTCCCTTACATGTTTGAGTAAGGTGACCTTTACATATTTTATCTGAAGTGTACTTGATTGTCGACCCACGTCGTTCTTTCTGTAGTGCTTTCAATCACCAATTTATCTTGAGATCCCCGCCCTTTCCTGATTCTAAGGTAATGTAGGCAAGTAAGGAGAAAGTAATGAGCCAACAGAGGTCTTAAAACTGGTCGTTGAATTTTGTATACCTACTGGATTACGTACTTTTAGAAAAAAAATTTACTCTATGAATAAGTTCAAGTCCTCGCGATATTCGTGATATATTTATGTGTGAAAAACTACCAGTTCACATGGTTAGTTCTAGAATATTTTGTTTTTAGGGTTCCATCTTCAACGGGTTCCAACGAGAGCCATTTACTAATCCTGCGCTACTAATAGGTATACGGTGGAATTTCGATACGTGTTATTATGGCCTTACAAATATTACTGTTATGTTTACATATATTTTAACTCATAAATAGTACCTACCTAATAAAAAAAAACAAATATTAAACTTTTACAAGTGATTTTGGCAGCCTGATAAATTGTTATCATATTGTGTTCATGGTAGCAAGATATCAATAATAATATTTTAGACACCTTCACCAATTATCCAGCCTTAAATTAGGCAAAGCCTCTGGTCACGAGGTAACGGATAAACATACATAAATATTTATATAAACATCCATGACATACGGGAATATATACAGTACAATATAAATACTCTTAATTGCGCATAATAATTTACAATAATTTTTGATGATAACAATAGAACACAATTAGGCGGTCTTATCACTCAAAGCGATCTCTTCTAGACAACCCACAGCTATAGGACATTATATAATATATGTTCGTATTCATCATACAAACTTTTACCCTTAGCGGGATTCGAACCCGCAACCGTGGCTTTCAAGCCCAGGGTCACTACGCACTATACCAATCGGTCGTCAATGTTATAAAAATATTATAATGAATATAAAAATTTAATTAAACCAAGACTTGTAATCCGACAATAAAAATATTGGCAAGGGCGTTCACATACAACAAAACTCGAGAAAATGTAAAATTTTTAACGTATTTTATTTCAAAATAAAACGGTATAATACATATAAGTTTCAAACTGGGTCTAATTTTTAGCTTATAATGGGTATCCTATAATAAAATAATTATCAATTGGTGAAGTATAGGTAATAACTTTCTACAAACATCCAGTCTACCCGCAAATGGAATATAACTAAGATTACCTGCAAAACTTCTAAACTTTAATTACGCATGTATGTAACCTAACTATGAATTAAGTAATCTGTGCATTCGTGTCTAATTATTTTTCATACGTTACTATTTCCATACCACCAGTAAAATCGATAGATTACGTGTTTTTACATGGCATTTATCAAGGTAAATGCATTCATTTAGCAAGTTCTAAAAAAGTGGTAACACGGAACCCTTTGTACGCATGTTCAACTCGCATTTAGTTAGTTTTTTTATGTGCCTCATATTTTTCACATAACCTAGCTGTCAGACAGAACAAAAACATTTTATTGCTCTGATAATGAACTATGAGTAACAGAGGTTATGATTTAGTTTAATGCGATTAATTTTAGAGGTTGAATTAAATATTTTAACGCTTATTATGTGAATGCTGAGATTTTTCTAGTTAAGAAACAAAATACATATATTTATTAACAGAAACAGCTAAGTAAGAATTTAAACAATTCAAGCTTGCTTCACTATACACATTTCAAAATATGTAATTTACTAAATTCGTAACGTCCTGGCATAACTCCTTATATTATGTATTTAAGTAAAAGACCATAAAATACCTCGGTTACATCCAACTCAAACAATTTCGTCGTTCGATTTTTTCTTATATCTGTTTGCTAACTTTGTATGTATGTAGGTGGTTAGGTACTAAATCTTTCTTCCAAACTGTTTCCCAACCTCATTTGCATCGGCCCGGGAAGCCTTTTCTCAGTTTATTTACCAAAAAAATACACATTCGCTGGAAGTAGTGTTTGTAAATTTTCCCTCTGACCTACTTGGATATCTGCAAGACCAGTTGCCGTTGATCTCCCACAGCTCCCTTAATACTTTAATAGGTAGCTCATTTGGGGGTCTGAGGGAATGATTTTGGGGATCTACGTGGACTGGCGTGGTACATACAGACGGATCGATAGAACCCTGGCAGGTCGCCCAGCTTCGTTCCCGCATTATTGTTATTGCAAACCGTCAGTATCTATCTGCTTCCGCTATCGGTATTGGTTCGGAACCTTAAGACAAAATATAAGGAGCATATTGGAGAAATGAAGATTGGATATAGAAGTCGCATAGCTACGTATGCAATATTTAATCCTACGTATATATTTCCTTTCAGTGGACCCAAATTGATTTTATTATAGTGCCTACTCAGCTACCAAAAAGTTGCTAAGAGGATGAGTAAGATGTGCTGTGGGGTACTTTTTAAGTTATAAGAAAATTTTTAGGTATTTTGCATTTAAAATAATACGACAAATATTATTTTATGATGATTTCCTCATGAAATACCTATAGAACTTACAATTATTTTTATAATACATTACAAGATTTTATTCTAAGTGAAATGTAAAACATAAATGTAACTTAAAACTGCTCTTCCTACTGACGAATAATAAGTTTCAGCCTTATCAAACTCTACATAGTTATTTACTTGTCTTACCTACATTTCACGTTCTATTTATTTCGAAATGAATCGAAAGTAATTTATATCAAAGTTTCGCCTACTAAGTATAAAAGAAATATTTTGCTCTGAACAATGCGTAATTAAGTAGAATACCTAAATAAAAGTATCTAACTAATATTTTAAATGCGAAAGTTTGGATGTTTGTTTGTTGCTCAATCACGGCAAAACAGATTAACGTATTTGGATGAAATTTGGTATATAGGTAGAATATTCCCTGGATTGAAACATAGGACACATTTATCCCGATAAAGTGAGTAGTTACCGCGGGATAAACATATTTCCACGATAAAGTTATTCCACGCAGCCGAAGCCGCGAGCGGAAGGCTAGTCTAAAATATAACTATAAACTGAAAATTTAGAAACCTCCGAAAGAATATGATATCCAACCAACCGTGCTAAGAGCTAACAGCGGTAATAAATAACCTTCCTTCCCATTTAATCTTTAATTATAAAAGGCCATATTAAAATCGGGCCATACACATTACTAAGATACATCCGGACTAAGACTATACCCTCAGATAGCGTTGTCTGGTGTGAGACAACGCTGTCAAACACATAACACCTGTCGGTTTTCATTGAGGGTTAAAACTTTAATAATTCTTAAAAAAAAATCATACTTATGTTCCTTGGTAGGTTAAATAGAAGGCAGAAAGTAGTTCCTTACATTATAGAAGAATTATTAAATATAAAAATATTATAGTTCTCCGTACGCAGAAATTTGTTTATCCCGCGGGAACTACTCACTTTATCGGGATAAAAAATTCTATGTTTTAATCTAGAGCATGTTTTACTTATATACCAAATTTCATGCAAATCCGTCTATCCGTTTCGCCGTGATTGAGCAACAAAGAAACAAACAAATAAACATCAAAAATTTGTATTTATAGTAATAGATTAGATAATATAAGTAGGTAGTTATATACTATTAAAATATACATGTGCAGACCACCCTAAACTGGAAGAAAAGTATACATAATGTTCGCGCATCGCTGGTCACTAGTATCGGACGTGTACAAAGCGTAGCAATAAATAATAATTATGCAAATATCCAAAATAACTCGAAAAGTACACCAAAGGTTATTCGAACTGGGAAATTGTTTAAATTAGGTAGTTTGTTGGATATAATAAATTTTGTTGCCACGTCTTTCTTTATTCACCTACCATCTTGCTTGTGTGAATTGTAGTTATAACATTGATAGGATCTTAAATTTTGTAATAAAGTGTTGGTTATTTATTTAAATTGAATTTAATAGAGGAAAACCAGGTATAGGTAGAAGCGAGAGCTGTGCAGAAGAATAAACAATAAATATATAACCTATATTTTCTATAAATTCAACTTTATTAAAACTGGTTAATCTCTTTTTTATTAGTACATTAAAGAATAACAATAAATATTCCGACCACCACGTGGAATTAGTTTAGTCACCCCGCGAGATTTATTTGGGCCCACATATCTAACAATAGAAATCCTGTATGTTCTGCAATAATTAATTTAGTTTACTCTCCCAAACGGACCGAGTATATGCCACCTTCTAAACTGATGAGGTGCCATACGTTCTTTAAGTTAGTTATTCAAGTAAGGGTTTTTAATTACCTACTCTTGTTTTATAAATCTAGTATCTGTTAGTAGTTATGTATTAAAATTATTCAACATTGAAGTATTAGAGCTGGCTTGAAGGTGAGGCATTCGGACCTCAACCCGTCCTAAGAAGAGCACAACTATTTCTTTTATTTAAGGCTGTGGTTGTGAAACGAATAAATAGAATAGCATTATGTTTTGTTATTTATATAAGTAATAAGTTTTATTTGTGTATGACGGAAAGTCGGTGGCTGCAGGTAGCTTTCACTCGGTCGCTCTGGAGATCTATGTTCGTCAGTGGACACTCTGTGGCTGATTATTTCCTCGCTGAACGCTGCCAGCGTTTGGGTACCATGCCTCGCGGGCCCAATTTCTTTACTTATTCCACTTTGTATATAAATTCCATCAATTTATATGTTACTGATATTTAAATAATAATCTTTAAAACACTAAGTATTGTAGTAAATAAGTTCAAACTTGAAATAGCTTCCAAAGAAACGGAACAAGCTTGAAGCAAATAAAAAAAATATATAAAAAATATCCTCCGACCAATGAACACTGTCAATTTACTTACCAACCCGTTTAAAATATGTTTTCTAAATAGTCCTACTTACGGTCATTTATATACATTACTTCATATAAATACATTGTTGCCTTCAAACCCACGCTCGAGTGGCCGATAACCGAATCCATTTTTTTTTAGATAATTTCTCGTTTCTTCATCAAGGTATGCTGTAGTTGAAGCAGTCAATTATTTACAATTGTTTAACATTTTTGCAAGCAAACGTGTTCTGCAACATCGAAATTTTTAATTTTGTTGGTCTGTTAAACGAACCGTCGTTTGTCTGCTAAAATACATTGTTCGGGGATCATTACGACTGCTTGGTGTAGAGGATGGTGCATGACTCCTAGAAACCAACGATTTCGGATTCGAATGCAGTTGAAATGTTTATTTGCTTGTAAACGCTTTATTGTGCAAAAAGGCGATACATTAATCTTACATATTGTTTGTGTGTACAATGTTTATGTGATGAATGTGAATATTTAATACAGAGTCATGGAATTTTATATAAATATTTATGTATGTTTTTTTTAATGCACAACGGGTTAGCACTTGACTTCTATCATACCTGATGTTAAGTGAAGATGAAGCCGAAGGTGGAATTGTATTGACCCGGAAATCCCATCTTATTTGGGGAACTGACTATTTTATATCTGACAATCGAAACACAACAATGTTATTAATAATTGCTGTTTGACGGCAGACTTAGATAAGATGATGGTAGCTAGCTAGGAGGACATTTAAAATGCCCTACCACCAACCAAACCGAGTACTTAAACATGTACCCAGCTGGTAATCGAACCCGCGACCTCCGATTCGTAAACCCTATGTTGTTCACATTAAGCAACGGCGGTAGTCATAAAAAATGTTTATCCGTTTTCTAGTTCCCATAGTACAACTTTAATTAGTGTAGGAGTAAACGATCGCTGTAGTGAAATAAATGATAAGATCACGTTTATTGTAGGTCAATGAATGATGTTTTCTTGCTACCTAAATGTGAACTTATTTATAAACGTGGTACAGGTGTTGTCGTAAATTGCCAAATATGCATTAAACATACAGTAAAGTACAATTCGTACTGTGGTTGAAAAGGTGATGATGAAGGAATAAGCCAATGAATCGCTGGTCTTGTCATCGGGTATATTTCATACATGACGGATTTACAATTATGATATCTAGTGTAAGTCCTTTAGTCCGTACATACTTAAGAAATGTTTTTATATGAGCCACTCTTCGAGTTTCGTGCTTGTTTTTCTCAGCGAAAAATTTCCTATAGCACAAGCAGTATAGCCTAAAAAATATAAAATCTGACTATTTTAACTGTACCCTGTGTACCTACATAATAAAGAATTTTTTACTAATGACTATTGAAATCAATGACGTATTCACGTAATGTTCGTTCTCCCTAACTCACTAGGTACTTACATTTACAATTTTTTGAAATATTCTTTACCCTGGAAGCATATCCATACACCTCATCTAAACTAATTCTTAATGCAAATCGCGATTTGCAACTATTTTCATAGGAATTTGAAATTGCTGCATTGGGTTGGGTTGAGCAGAATTACTTTGTGATAGATATTTTATTCCACTAAATTTAATTAATTCTGTCCATCTACTGGCAGAGAATAAAAATATTCTAAGCATTTAGAAAACAAGTTTGGGCATCTGAAACGGTAGGTCGGATTCAAGTTTCAAAAATAGAACGTTATATAGTTTGACAAATGCTATTACAGCTACAGTTAGCTGTCTTTACAGGGAATTAATAGAATTAAATTTTATTTTGCTTAAAATTTTGGTGACTTCGATATTTGTACGATTCGGTAATAGAATAATACGTGTGTGTCTCGGCAAACTTTATCTAACAATGGATTGGCAGTAGCAATCATGAGATCAAATAATAAGATTAATCAAGAAAAATTACAGACACATTGCACTATGAATGCTTTGATTAATGTCATTAGGCTATCTCAAGATAAAATTAACGTCATTAATATTGAAGTTTATCAAGTAAATTTTTTTAACCTCATCTAAATAACCAAGACCACTCAAATGTAAAAGGCCTAACAATTAAATTAATTTAACGCAGACTGTACCTACTTACATAATTGTAGACATTCGACCACGCCTAAAATATAGATCATAAGATAACATATAAAAATAGCTACAGTTCTCGTCGGCTCATTATTGTTTCGAATCGCCATGAGCTTCGATCGAGCTCAGAAACTTTTAGAGACGGAATTTCTTAATTATCTCCGACTTCTCGTTCTAAAATTGGATTATGCTATAATGTTTTGAAGTGACAGTCATTTATTATCAGAGTCTAGATTTTTCTATAATTAGTTATAGATCCACCTGTCATGATTCACACAAAGTACCTACCTATAACATGTAGATGTAAGTATAGTTAAGCGTAACGAATATTAAATTGTATAAGGCTGGTACTCCAAGTTTACGATGACTTAGATTGTGACATATCTACACAAGGTACAATAGACAATGCTCTTTACGTGGTAAATTTTCCTATCAATTTTTAATAGGAAAACAATAACTTTGGAGCAATTGCATACCAATATCGGTTTCAATTTGCGCGCCGACAATAAACTGGCGTACCTACATCTGGCGCCTCCGTGAATTGTAATTTTATCGTTCCGATGACATTCTCGTGCAGTTCAATTAGCTTTTATAGCTTTTGCTGGGCCACAACCCTGCGGTAGTGTCTGCGAGGTCGATAAAATCTTTAATTGAAAGTAAATATGGTAAACCTTGTTATAGTAAAACGTCGTACTGACAGCTTACTTCAATTTAACAGTCATTAGTTAATTTGCCAATAAAATGTGACAATATATAATTAATAGATATCATGGGTTAGGATGTGAATATAGAAATCTTCAAGAAAATTTACTATATGAGAATGTCAATGCAAATACTGCAAATAAATTCATATTATGTTTGTAACAGACTTCTTTACATATCCGTTCATTAAGATACAGGTCACTGGCAGTCAGTATTATGATATTATCTGCCCGTTTCTTGATTGAATGAAATATGATCTCGTTTCTTCCTTGTAGCTACTTAGATTACTGCTTAGAGATATCTGTAGCAATGTATATTTTATTTATTCGATTGTTTTTGTCGAAAGCGGGGTCAATGAACAGAGATCGGATAACGAAACCGAAAAACCGCGTTTGGAATTATCGAGCGTGATTTGATTCGGCTCTTTCATTATCGTTATCATGGTATTGGATACTTAAAATTTTGCCCTAATTATTTTTGTTCGTAACCTTTTTATAGTAACGTTCTTTTTTTACAGGTATTCGTGACGTTACGAGGGTTACTGCGAAACTTTTTGCAGGTTGGTCGTTCTGGATATTCCATGTACAAGTGAACTTATAAAATATTTTTAAAGGTTACACAGGATGGAATTACGATTTCAGCTTTGTTAGAAAAAAAAATTGTTTCAGACTTCCGTTTTTGTCAAGCGAATAACGTAAAGAAAACAAATAATAATCTTTAGCAGTACATTAAAACAATAATTCAATACATCCTGTAAAGTAAATAGTACTGGTTGAAGACAACCGCCAAATTAAGAAATAACAAACTTTGATTACTCACGAAAAGGGTCTTAATTAACCTGAGCAAAGAGGTCAAAGTTAACGAAAGTCCGGTAAAGATAGCTCGGGTTTCATTATGATGATCCCTCTGGCTCATTTAGTAGTCGGTGCTGTATAAAAAGAGACTTTATATTAGAAGTTAATTCGACATCACACCTGTCGTGGTCGTAATTCTCCCCCTGGCCCCACAATGTCCTGACCGTGGCACTATTATCCTGCCTTTTACCTCGTTCATCTTAGCGGCGTCGTCAAAGGAAACATAAAAACGTATAAAGTCTTCATTATATCGACATTTGACAGCTCGATTTTTGAAACGATCTCTTGGATTGGTCGGATTATTGACGCCCTAATATCCAATTTAAAATTTGATTGCTAATAGTTGCAGACGCGAGTTATAGGCTCGGTATATCTTATAATTAAAAACATCACACTTGGTTCTTGTCACTTTGCTTCGCAGTCAGTCATATTTTGGCGCCGAAAAACGAGACATGGTTATAAATAGTATTGGATCGCGCGTTTCCGTTATATGAAAAATGTCAATAAATTAAAAGTAATATCTTTTTTATGTATAGATGAACTAAGATTGCTGCCTATAAATTTCGAATGAATATCCTTTAAAAATCCTAGTTTTTCTACTTTCTGTTAATTATAAGGACCAGCCTCGTTTATAAACTATCGAGCCTTATAACTCTTTTAACGAAATAACCCTAAAGTACCTACGCTGCCAAAAATAAAATTCCTTTCCCAGACTTACGAGTAAATTGTATAAACGTGGTAAAAGTATGATGGCCGCCCTCTAAGTGAAGTGAGATGCAGGCGAATTCTCGCTGAAACTTTCAGCCGGGAATGTTCCAATTCCATTTCGGTAAGAGACTAATAATACACTTTTTTCCTCTTTTTACTTCTTACTTCCACCCTTTACTGTTATATACGAACACAAAGAGCTGTGGAGTCGCGAAAACTCAAAAAAAATCCATGGTGATGCCCGATTCCTAATGATTAGCTAAAACAGAAAGCTGGGACAAACTGAAAATCACACTACAGAAGTTTTCCAACTTGACTGACAACAGACTTTCAGTGTCACACCGCACGTTCACGTACCACTTTTTGATACATTGTAATCAGTGGCGGTATCTTGATATAAATCCTAAAGCCCGGCATGCCTTTGCCTTAATAAAACACTCTATCAGGAACATCAACTTTTATTAATCTTTAAACAGTATAGAAATTATAAATGAACCTACAGATTGAACAGAAAGGCAATAAGGTGTAATTAACTTCATTAATTGTGTAAAAACCACAAATCATTCATCAAATATTACTCGGGCTTGCCCTACTTTGAAATTTTAGGCACGCCACTGATTGTAATACTTTTATTTCCGTATTGCTCTCCATTTTTTACATTCAGCAGTTCGACACTGAATAAAGTTTTTCTTCTTAATTATACCTCGCTGAATTATAAAACGTTTTATTATTACTAAAGAATAATCAGAGTCTCCACTGGACAGTAAGGGTGGATTATGCAAATAAGAAATTTGCGTTTTTCATCAAGATATATTTTCTAAAGCTGCGTCTCCACTGTCGTCCAGTTCCGTAAGAACTTGCGGAGTCGGGCGGACATTGGACTGGTCAATTATTTAGATTGGTGGCGGCGACGCTACGCCAGCCTTATACCTACCACAGTTACTACTCTTGTTGTCTTGTGGATACAAAACATGGTCGACAATTTATTCTAAGTTTTTAAATAACAAAACATTTAAAAAAAATTTTTGCAGCTCTGTGTTATTGCAATTGAGAGTTTATACACGAAAGATAACGATTAAGCGTATTGGAAAATCTGTTGCTTGATATAGATAAAACAATAAATTTTATTGCTATTGCCTTTGAATCAGCGTTTAAATTCTTTTTAAAGAAAAATCTCTTTATTATTTCTAACATACATCTTTGTAGTAGTCAAGCCATTTCTGTGGTTTCGAAATATATTTTCTAGAATAGTGTAGTAGAGCTTACGTAAAAATTCCACGTATGAGTCGGTATAATACCGCTCGTGGTGTATGTGAAAAACGTCAGCGATTTTGATCAAAAAAGGGCATAAATTTAAAAATATAATACGGGGAATTAGTCCCTGCAATATTTTTTTTAGTGGGTAAGTATTTATCCGACACTTTATTAGTCTAATGCTTAACTATTTTATTTTACCTAAAAAAAACTGGCAAATGCTAATCGGGACTCGGGCAATGACTGTTTTTATTTATTTTTTAAATGACACGGTAGAACTTTTCATATCGGGTATATTTTTATTTTTAAATGTAAGAGTTTGATCTAAAATAACTATCCCTGGTAATTAATTAAAAACTTCCGCTTCACTTTATTTGTAACAAGGTAGTCGAGTGGGGTGTCCCTTAAATGACATAATATTTTATCCTATTTTGAAAATCCATAAAAGACTTGACACAGGTAACATTAATTTGCATAACATTTTGAATGATATTCAAATATCACTGAAAACTTGCTTTTGTTCACCAGAGATAAAGTGGTTTCAATTTCCAAATAGATGAATTGACATATCCCGACACAGAATGGTTTTATTTTCAAGCAGACGTTCAGAAACTCATTGTACCTTTAGTCTTATTTATTTTGCGATATGTTTACTTGCTAAGTGTATTAAGTATAGAAATACCGCTATGGGATAAATTCGCATATAAATAGATTTGTTTTAGAATAGAATAATCCTTATTTTGTTTTTTATATCTTTTTACCTTATGTGACCTGAAAACCCTATATTGAATTATACAATAATATGTTTAGGTATTGGGGGAGGTCTTTATCGCCTGATATGATGATGATGATGTGTATATAGGTATTAATTTTTTAAAAATCCGACCATATCGGATCTCACACCTAAAAAATTAATAATAACAAATATTTATTATCTCACCACAAAGAAATAGGTACATTGATTAAATAGTAATGTTAGGTAAATACAAACAAATTTCTTTGTGAGAGACTGCAGTCTGGAAAGTTTCGAAACCTGTTCTACAGATTTCCAGGCTCTCACTCCCTTACTATTAGACATTACAACAGGAGCACATACATTATCTAAGTGATGCAGTATGATGCTTAGAGTATATAGGCATGTTGAAGCATGAATACATTAGACGGTGCTAATTTTCTGTCTGGTTTGATGAAATTGTTGTTTTGGCGAGACGTCGAAAACAATTATAAAAAGTAAGTGAATCCACCAAAGAATGGTATATTATTTATTTCAAGTAATATAATTTGACACCAGTAAAAGCTTCTAATGCTGGAGTAAGTTTTCTTCCGGAGGATTCGCGTGAAAAAATACCTACTTGAAAACACATATTTATCCAGTTATTGAACACTTGCTAAGGAAGCAAAAACTTGTTCGGAGACTGTGATCGATGCTAGCGTATAAATTTGCATCTCTGTCTTTGAATCCTGAGCTTGAGATCAATCGCTGCGCTAGAAATTAAATTTTTCATTAAATCATTGACATGATTTGGTTTCAAAAATCAGCACTCGCGACAAAAATCGGCTTACTCATATATGTATATTCATTTTACTGTGCTGTGTGGTTTTGGCACTCAAATAGAATAGAACTAACCCATTTCTTACCGTGGGTGTCCTGAAAGGCGATAAAGGGACTATCCACCAATATACATCTATAGATTTGCATGTTCCAACGACCATGGGCTCACCCCCTGTTACGTGTGCATTTCTGTTTTTTTTTTTTATATGAGAGGGCGGCGGTGGAAAGCAATCACCGCAACACCAAAAGGGTCACATATGCGTTGCCGGCCTTTGAAGAAGTGTAGGCTCGTTTCTTGAAGGTTCCAATGTCGTACTCGTTCGGGAATACCGCTGCCGGAAGTCCGTTCCACAGGGTGGTCGTACGTGGTAAGAAGTTTCTTGAGAAACGTACAGTGGTAGATTTCCACCCATCCAGGTGATGTGGATGGAAATTTAAGTTTCGGCGAGAAGTGTATCGGTCAAATTGAGCAGCGGGTATTAGCTCGAACAGTTCTTCAGAACACTCCCCATGAAATATGCGATAGAGAATGCAGAAAGACACAGAATCGTGTCCCTCTGCATTTTCTGCATTTCAAATGATGATGATGAAGATCATTCAACTATTAATGTTTAGAACACCCAAATACTATTGTTTGGGATATCTCTGATCCCATTTGGGATAAAAATCATTTATATATTCATTTCACTTTTAAAAGATTTTTCTTGTCACTTATCTATCCCACACACCAGATGTAAACCGATAGTTTGTGAGTCGGCACGCGTGTGCTCACCGTTTATCAATGGCTGTCGACGCCCGCCTATGCCTTACTTGGACCTTCCAAATAGTTTTCACACTATGTAGTTGTAGGACTCTTTCACTCGATTTAGTACTATCGATTTGATTTGGCTAGAAATCTATTTGTGCTTTGTATGCGCTCAGCTTTATGTCATAACCCATTCTGTGCAGAGGTCCACCATTTGTAGAAAGGTTTTCATATAGGATTTGTGGGATCTACTTATAAATACAGTTGCAGAAAAGCGGCACCGAGTTTGGTACATTTTCTAAGTCACGTCTAGGCTGAAGACGTGAAGGCTGCATTCATATTTCGTACTGATATTAATGCGAAAGTCGTATAAAATTTTGATAGAGAGTTAGCCTGGAACCTGGAGAAGCATATAGAGTACATTTATAACTGACTTCCAAAAGGAGGAGTTCGAGTCCGCATATTTATTCCACTAGGTACTAGTATACACAATATACTTACAAATAAATATTGTATATATATTATGCATAATCTACCATGCCTATCTTCTTACATTTCAAATTTAATTTCAAGTAAATGCCGAATAACAAATATATATTTGAACACAGGCTCTTACATAAAACTCACAATTCTGTCTTTTCTTTAGCCTGTGAGTGACTATACTTACCCAAACTGATGAAGTCATCATCACTACGAAATACAAATAGCCTGCAACTTTATTCCTAATAGGAATGTACTATTAATTTAAATTTCGAACTTGCAATACAAATCATAAATAAAATTCGAAAGTACAACATAAGTATACAAAAATTATTGTAAATTATTTTGTGAATAAAGAGTATTTGTATTGTATACTAACAATACTATTATTTCTATTATTATACTATTTGTCACTTATTCTTTGTTTCAACTTCACTTATTTACTTCAACATATCTAAAGTTAAGCCTGTTTCGCGTAGAGGTAGGCAGAGACCACAGACTTTCACTAGCAGTATCGACAACTAAAAATATAATATTAGCCAACTTCAATAATGTGGAAGCTCCATAACGTTTATAGGTATAGTGCAGTGTATTACCAGATTGGGCGACAAGTCTCTAATTTTTAATGTTCCGTATCTCAAAAGGAAAAAAGAAACCCTTATAGGATCAATTCGTTGTCCGTTAGTCTACTTTAGACCCTTTTCTCAGTAACAAATGGAGGTATCAAGTTAAAAATAAGTCTGTCAAGGTCTGTGATCCCTTAGAATTATAAAAAATCGAGATTCTAAGTACTCGCCATCAAAAAATACGGCCATTTAAACCGCACATTTCGACACTCGTAAATAACAAAACTTATAGGACACTTCCCATTAATATAGAATCATGAAATTTGGCAAGACGCAAGGTCCTCACATCACAAGAAGTATGAAAATCTTTACATTATAGTTATATGTATTATAGTACGCTTCCACCTTCGGCCTCATCTTCACTTTACATCAGGTGTGATTGAGGACAAGTGCTAAGCACGAAGTGCATAAAAAATCACATTTAAAAAAGTGCTCGACTCGCTCAGAGATGAATGAGCTATTTACATTTGTCTATAAATTCTAGTCGGAGGCTGGTCGGTCCCAAGTCGATGCCTCGTTGGCCTACGCGAAATCCGGGCCTGTTTCTATTAAGAAAGCAGTAAGTTAAAAACAACAGTAACGTTTCAATACATAGGTACCTACTTACCTACTTCATTTAATTTAAAGGGTACAATTTTATATGTAATTATTACAATTGTAGATTTAAAAAAATATGTACTATAAAATGAATAATGAGTCTGGAATGTCAAATATTGTTGAATGTAGTCAATTAAATTATTTGATAGAAGATTAGGTATTTCAAAAGGATGTCTTCTTCTTCTTAGCGAGTCTATGGCAAAAATATCAAATTCTTGAGGACCAGAATATGGTCACGTGTACCCCAAAGCATTGTCTGTGGCATCGTAGAGGTCTTGTAGTGTACAAGGATGTCTTGCTTGAGTATAAAATAAGTTTTTCAATTATCAGTCATTTTTAACAGTCAATAAAGTCAACATCAAATTTCCAAGGTGCGCTTGGAAAAGATCACTGTCAGCGATAAGGCAACCTTTTAGTGCGATTTATGATGTATCTGTAATGTTTTAGGTAAAGAGTATTTCATTGGTCAATATCGTATAAATTTCCACTGCTTGGAAAAAGTAAAAATCTATTGAATTTGTAAATCGCACGTTGCGTAAAGCAAATATATTTAAGTAAAGTTACAACTTCATCAACTATTGCGAAGGATATTGTAATAAATGTTACGTCTCTTTTTTATAGCGTATCTATAATAGATTGTAGAAATTATAGTTACTGCTTCTTAATTCCATTCATGGCAAATGTAATCGTCTCAAACGGTACAAACCCTGCTTTATCCGGGAGGGGTCTGTGTTTCTTGAAATTCATTTGTGCATACACACATTTGCATCTAAACTGCGAACGAAACTGATTATGCAAAAATAATGTCTGTGACAAGTGAGTTCTTCCAATTCGTGGTTCATTTTGCATTTATACGCCGAGTCTGCGGGGTCATTGTATATAATTATAAGATATTTTAAGCCATGTAGCTGGCTAATGTAATATCTTACCACAAAGTAAACATACCGGATGAGTTTTTTTTATCGTAAGGTAAATATTAGGTTAGTGAAATAGAAGTTATCGGCATAGGTAGTTAAATATTTATATAAACATTTACCCCTTGCGGAATTCGAACCCGCAACCGTTGGTTTAGCTGACAGGGTCATTATCCACTACACCAATTATGGTAGGTAACTGATGATAATTTTCTATAAAAGTGCACAATATAAATCTGAATTTTAGAGACGTTCATATTTTCAGTCTTTGCAATTATGTATATACTCATTTGTATATTGATTGTAAAATAGATGTAACAATAAATGTGTAACCAAAGTACTTGAAATAAATTTTACTAAAGTAGAGTAAATACCTACCTACGCTAAACAGTAAACTATCTACATGTACAGATTATATAGGACTTTAACAAAATTCAATGACAGAATTATTCAAATGAAGCAAGGTACTAATCCCTCGGACCGGGAATAGAGTCGTATTAAATTAAGGTTACGGTACATTGACGATTTTTTCGATCCCTCCCTTCCTTCCTTTGCCGTATTAGTCGGCCTACCTACCGCCAACGCTGACTAATTAGAATTAATTATGTAGATTCACTCCATTTTCGAGATAAGATTTTTTGTTTTAGATAAAAAGCTTGTACAATAACAGTATATGTATATACGGCCATAAATCATTTATACCTAGTTGTTCTTGAAGTAGTCTCCGAACTTTACTATACTATAAACGAAATAAATCAAAACTTTCCCGAATAAGATTGCCTCGGGACATCATTTTCTTATAGAGATACGCTTGCAGGTATCTTATCCCATTTACCAATACCGCTGAGAGCTTTTTTCGGAATCGATCGATAGTAAATTACTTGACGTTCTTATGAGTAATCAATTGAATTTGAATTTAAAGTAGGTAGCTATAACGACACAACTTTTAGATACAGTGATTTCTCGGAGACTGCCCACTGAGATAAACTCATGAATTATGGTTGTTTTAACTAAAAGAAACGTATACCTCTACGCACTTGTATTAAACTATTGGATCGTATACGAGTATAAAATAAATTGGCAGTAATTTATTAAGGTATACTCAGACAAGATTTGATTCTGATTTAGTTTAGAGTATCTTCTGTTTAATATCTTCAATTGGCCGTGTTCCCCAACCGAGGTGTTAAGCTGTTTATTCGCTGCAGTGATCGCCAACTGGTGGTTTCAGGAGCCACCTCCTTTACGAGACTGTTATCCTGGTCTTAAGATATCTGTCTGACCAACCTGCACCGTAGTAAAACTCAAGTGCAGTGCATTTTTAAAAGGGAACGCCCCAGGATCGTTGTCCGGGCTTTTCATTATTTTAAATATTCAGTGGTGTGCAGTGTGTCCGAGGTTGAACTCCCCTGTGACTGAGGGCGCACTTCTGGATCGGTGAGTACGCTTTTACCTTATACCTTACTTCACTAGGTAGCGTTTATGGAAGTCCTTCCCACCGCTTTTAGCCGTACGATCTTCATCATGGCTTAGCTCCTGAAAGGTTGTTTAGCCATTATGGAGAGGATCACCTGTAAAACTTGATAGCTTATCTGAGGATAATGTTAACTGGCCTTACATTTTGTGTTAACTATGCGGCTACTGGGTTAATTAGTTCAACAAACAAGGAGGTGTTTAAAGTTAGTATTTTTAAACACTTCTATTGTGACTCGATTTGCAACTTCGCAAATCGTTTTGCATTTCAAAAAAGTATTCTTTGGATACTTATGCTTACGTTACGAGTGAAGCCTACGTCATTCCGAATGAAGGGCATTGCGCTGCATCTCGCTCTTACAAGTACCAGTTTACAATTAGCCATCTAGCTCGAAGCGGCCGCGCGATCACCAAAAATCACATTTTAAGTGAATATTTTCCTGTGTATTGTTAATTGAAATATATAATTTATAAACCAAAAACGTACTTAAAAACCAAATAGCGAGTATCTTGACGGATTTAAAAATAATTGTACTCACTAGCTCGAATTCTTGGGAAGCAGTGCACCTATATTTCGGGACATCAATTTAATTTTTCACCAAAAAATGTATGCTATTGGGATCAAATCGAATCTAAGACCACCTTACCTTCCTAAAATCCTGGGTAAACTAAACATAATATATCGTGTGAACAAGCCAACTATATTAAAAGTAATTATTTTCGGAATGTTGAACCGCTTTTTATCAAACATGCAGAAATATAAAAAAACATTATTCACCTTATTCTGAACAAAGACTGGACACACATGCAATGCCGTCAAATACATAGCACCCGTCGTTTCAACGTTTACAATAAAGTAACGTACAAATTCTGTTAAAATAAAGTTTCAACCTGAAGTGATACGGGATGGCCTATAGCATGTTTTATATAAAGTGGCTGGCAATTAGTTTAGAGAGAAAATTGCCTATGAGGACAATACAAATACAACTCGAGCACTCACCTACACGCCCATCAAAATTAATCGTCCACTCGTAAACAGAATTAAAGTTATACCCTATAAAAATATTTACACAAGTTGGGGGACCCATAGTCTCATTAGTTCCCGTTGTTGCTTTTACGAAACTCGTTCCCGAGATAATTTTCCAGTCCTTGGCCAGTATTAAGCATAACGCTGAAGCCCAGTAAAATGCCGGAGCCTGACATAACCTTACATTAAATTCTCCCAGAGGCTCTGCTATATTCGCACAATTATTCCCCAAAGTGAACCCTTCGCCGCGCAGCCTACAATTACCTTCCATTCAGCTAGCGGGCGTTTTGTTCCGTGAAAATAAAATGTAATTGACGATGAAAATAAAGTATCCAAATGTTTGTTTCGATTGGGACGTTTTGTTTGCATATGGTTGAAAGTTGGTTTAATATTGTTGTGCCTTTTTGTACTGTTTTTAGAAGAGCAACCCTTCGAGGTTCTTAGTTATTCGTCTCAGAGGAAAACTGCCTCTTGAACAGTATACCTATGTAGGTACCTATGTAAAATCTCAGTGTAATATGTGTGTGTTTTTCACTTTGATTTGTTCAGTTTGTTAGATTTTATTGTCTATGCACGTATCTACTTGTTTATAAGAATACGTAGGTATGTAATAAATACAGGTCACCGCCGCACGACGACCGTATATAACTGCCAGTTTAAGCAGGTCTCGCTGCGATCACATATCAGGCAGCGTCGCGCGGCCATCTTACTCTGGTACTGTTATGGTCGATGAGCTGCCGACTCTACCTATACAATGTGTTTAAGCGAATCCAACGTAATTAAATCAAACTGCTTAGAAATTTAGATAAAGATAAATTATTACAATATGTATTGCCTTGTATTACAGTTGGTTTTAGTGCATCAACATGTTAAGAAAAATTTAAAACTATTTAAGACGTGAGACGTTGTTATATATGTATACACATAGGTAGGAACCTCGAATTTTTAGTACTTCATATATTACGAATGTTTATAATACAAACAAACTTGCTATATTACGATATTTGTCCAGATAATATACGTATGAGAAGGAAATATGTCAAGCAGTTTGCCATCTCGTTTCACAAATTAAACAAATAAAATAACAATGTAAACATACATGCGTTCACGTACAGTCAAGCTCGATTGTGTTTGATATTTTAAGATACTTTATTTTAAACATCTATAAAGTACGTACATTATTCGTATGAAATATACTGCATAATATATCAAGAATCCTCAAGAGAGGTCTTACGGCTTACCCGTCTGTACGTATAACAAGTTTTTCTTCATAAGCTCCTCAAACGTTAAATTTATTTCGGCCCGGGAGCGTTGAATTAAGAGCTGCCTTAATCCTTTCGGAGGAACTTAACCTAATATCATAAAGATGGAACAGAGCAACTTGTACAGAGTAAAGTCAAATATTATCCTCGGAGAAGATTAAAGAGTTATTAAAACCACGTTAACTTGTATCTTGATACGGTGTATGCAGCCGCAAAATTCAGCTACATCTATCCAAAAAGCAGAAATTTAAACCTTAATAGAAACCATTTAGAAACTTAGACAACAGTAGATAACTGCTATTGATTACTATAATAAAAAATTTGGGACTTTCAGGCATATTAAGTAAGTAGGTACTTATTACAATTACACTAACCAACGATTATGTTAGATATTAGAATATTTTATGAATTGCTATTGACTACTCTAATAGGTATGAAAAAAATTGGGACTTCCAGGTTAGATAAGTACTATTTATCTTACACTGTTAATCAATCTTTAGCTTAGTAGGTATATTATAGTATTTTATGAACTGCAATGTTATTGCAAAACAAATGTGTTATTTGTAAATGTAAGTTGGCATAAGTCCAAAATACTCCTCCCCACCTCAACTTAGATTTAATCTCAATTTACTTACTATAGTCAAATCTAAAATTAAAAACAACAATAACTCAAGATGGAATAATTACTTCCATTATACCTGAGCCGAATGTTTAAAAAAAGAACCCAAAGAATCAAGATGGTTGAACTGCAAAAAATGTAAGAGAACAGTCAGCTGTAAGGCGGCCATTTTGGGAAACGGCTGGGAGGGAGGGGCGCGGGGCGGCGCGATCCCGTGTCGCGGTATGATTTATTTGTTCCATGCGTGTCATGAATGTGAGCATTCCTTGACTTTTTGTGGACGATTGTACCTGTTAAAATGGTTAATGAAGACATAATATTATTGTGATATAAAAATGTTACTAGCAGACTCGCTATAGACTATTTATTGATTCAATCACTGCAGCATAATTTCGGACTATGTTTCGTAGGTACAGCTTAAATAAGGCACTACTTGCAATAAATTTCAATAACAGAGTTATAATGCTAAAGTGCATGTTGGTTATTAATCTGTAGGTATTTAATAATATTTATATTTTAAATTAAAACTAAATTAGGTATAATGACATGTCGTATTTATTAGCAAATAAAACTTAAAGATCGCAATCATGGATAACGCAATCGGATCTCTGCGGTAGGTAAATTTTGTATTCTTTGTGTAATTCGCTCAGGTGTTTCAAGTCCATATCAAATTACTTATTTACCGGTGCAATTATACAAGTTGGCACAAATATTAACCCGTCGGCATTCTGACTTGTCGTACACTCTACAATGTTGGATCCCAATTCGTACATGAAAGTAACGTATAAATTCGTGAAGAAATGACAAACGTAACAAATATTCCTGCCCGATTATAAACCTTGTTTAATTCTATTAAGGGACGATCTCCCGCGGTGGGAATATGACTTGTTATGTTTTACCGGATACGGTTTTAGATTGAGACGCAACATTGTTTCATCGAGATTAGTCGAGCTATGAGTGCACCGTCCTTCTCCAACACAAATAAAGATATTGAATTTCGATAAGCCCCTCTCTGTCTGGTGGATGTTTTTGATACGCTCCGATATAAAATAAGCTACGTAAATGTTAAGGCGAATCGATTCTAATTTAGGATGTCGCATTATGATAATACGTTCCGATGAATCTCAATGGGTGAGTGATGACCTTACGCGATGAATTGATGGAAACAGAATTTGAATAATATAGGTAGAATAGATTGATATTAATTATATGGCCTTAAATTAGGTACCCAGTATGGGGTATTCATAGAGCCTGCCGAGAATATTAATATGGTCAATATCAAAAAAAAATCCGTCTGGGTCTTGAAACCGGGCCTTTGACAAGGCAGCTCGGGCTTTAATCCATTCGATCACCAACTTATATAAAATCAACTTTTTAAAGTTACCTACACATTTTTTATATGAACACTTTAAATTAATTAAACATTTTAGTAAGGTCAAACTTCGGCACAAAATTCTCTATTCTTTAAATAATTACAATTTTACGCAAGAAAACGTAGGCAAACCAAGTGGAGCGACGTTTTGCAGTTTAAGACATTTTCCTTTATCTGAAGGCGAAATTTCTCAGAACATTGACGGAGGTCTCGAGACGAGCGGAGCGCAGGCATTATCTCGGAGTTTCAGCACAGAACAGTCCGCTTGCGTCATCTCAAAACCTATTTCATTGCGGATCTCAGAGTGTCTGAATAACAGTAGGATTCGTTATTCGTGTAGATGAATGCGAATGTATTCCGTGTTAAAGTTTACTCATTTGTAATAACCATACACGTTATTTTCTTTTATTTGAGCATTAGCGCTGATGTTTATCAATAAAATTTAAGTTTGTTGCATTTGTCAGTTGAAATATAACATTTTGCTTAGATCAGTCTATTATCCAGGCTTTTGCTATTCGCATTATGAATGAAGAACCAATAGTAATGCGTTCCGATAAAAAAATTGGAAATTTACTCTTTGGTACGTATCTAGTTTCGTTTTTGCATTTGTGCATCCCGGTAATTTCACAATTTCACGCTGAGGCGGAGATCTCGTTACTCGTCCGGGATTTGGTCCCGGCTCCCCGGCCATTGCTAATGTTGCGGAACGAATCACACGGCCACATATGGAAAATAATTATAAGTTCATCCGCCCAAACCTGGGACGTTTCCAACTTTCGTGAGAACTACACGTTTATATAGCGGAAATTGTTTAGGTACGTGGCAATTTGTATTGGGTAGGGTGTGAAATTGAGTCGATTCAACTTTGTTATGACAAATGTGACTGTTGCAGGAAGGGTTTTGGTCGAGTAGACTCCTTTTAATAATATTTCTTGGGACACCCTTTTGTTTTCATCTCGTCAAATTACATTATTTTTATTTCCTTATCTTTCCCACGGCATTATTTGGTAGAGATATCAAAGCGATAATAAAACACTTGTCCGTCCAACTCTGGCCGAGTTCCACAAACTCTTGTCAGCGATGGACGATAATCCACCGCTTAGCCTTCCCCGTTTTACGTAAAAAACTTTTCCTTTTGAATAACTCCCTTATTTTTCCTGCCGGCCCCTCTTTATTCATAAGCCGCTGACGTAACTTGAAGAACCCTAAATGAATGGTTGTTCGTTGTTTTACGCGTCTATTCACAATGCTTTAGGTTGGGAAGTTCAGAGATTTACCCATGGAAGAGATACTTACCTAACTCCGACCATAAACTTCTATAGAGTTGATCAATATATATATATATATTTGAAATAGGAAAAATAAAAGTAAGAATGTTATTTACCATCTAAATGTACACATAGGTTATTAATATTTTGAAAATATTTGATACATAAAATTAACATCAATGTAAATTGTAGTTGAGCAAAAATTTTACAAAGTATTAGCAATAAGACGATATTGCCTTTATCTTCGTCTGATAGGTAGGTATGCATGTGAAAAACTCAATTATCACTAGTTTCATTGGGTTAAGTGGTCAGTCTTGTAAGAATATTCAATTCAATGGTTAATTAATTCCTTAGAGACCACATTATGTATGCAGTCGCGTGGAGAAGCCGCTTGGCTTACAATGTAAGATTTTAATTAGTCGCCCAGTATAAAACGGAATGCATTATAATGTAGATAACGTTACATTAAAGACTTCATTGCCTTTCATCGATACTATATAGATAACATCTAGGTTTTTATAACGCAAAGTAGGTGCAGCGTCGCCATCACTTAAAATTCTAAACGAAACTAACCACTATATATGTACGTACATAATGTCGTGCACCTGAACATTATTCTAACTCAAATCGATTTACAGGCAATCTTATAAAAATAGTGCGAAAACGTACGTTATAAAATGAAATTCATCTCGTTTTATGCAGATGTGGGGTCGTAAGGTTCGGAGGTTTGCGAGTCGAGAGGAAAAATTTGAATTTAGATGTCGCCGGGAGTCTCGTGGTAACGGGTTTCTAGATCCTTCGCTTTACGACGCACGGCTAAAATGCTGTTCTCAACTCTAGCTGAAAACTCTGCACAGTTTATACGAAACGGAGGCGGAGAAGCATTCGAGAGAACTCGAGCCAAATAGCCACCTCTCGGGGCGAATGCTACGGGCGGCCGTTTCTGCAAAATGCCTTGGTTAACTATTTCGTGTTTTCGAAATAGGAATAGAGTATAAGAATCAACCTCTTACCATTACTTTTATGACATGGACTTTAATTATTCATTCCATGATAATTGTTTTATTAAATTTCCTACCTACTTCTTTACAGGTTATGATATAAGCAGAAGCCGGCCGGGCGAGTCTGATGATAATAAATTTCCGCAATTGACGTTCGAATAAACCGATTTTAGATAAAATACAAATGTAATCGTATCAAATACTATACATCCCATTGTCATTAAAATCTCGTAGAGATAAGCTCGCCTTTTGTATGTTTTTAATATTTTCCTGTTTTTATTTTGTTTAATGTATAGGTATGCATATATGCAATAAAGTGTTAAATAATAATAATATAAACTGGTGCCATAGGATACCTCAAATGCATTGTAATTACAAATTTCTAACCTTGCGTTACGCTGAATAAACACTACCACTACGTCAAGGCGATCGCGTGACATAGGAACACTTGCTATTGAGATACGTGATGGTCACCATTATCGGGCCCCGGAGGAAGCTTGCTCAAGTCCGTTACATACAAATGCGTCTCATTAACTTGTCGATGTTTCGTCCGAAATACCTACACTACAGCGGCGCTATTGTGTTTTAAGTCATCTTCTTTCGCAATACAGTCTTAAATAAATACGTACTTCTACTTGATTAAGAGCAAATTATTTAAATTCATGTCATGCATATAAATTGAGGCTATGGAATCGAATAAATGTGGCGGATGAATTCTCTAGTGCTCTTATTTTAAATTGACCAAGCAATACATACGAGTTTTTGGACCTCCTACTTTTAGAAAAGGGTAAAAAAGGCAAACATATCGGTTGAATTGATTAGGGTAAACCAACAAAAGTACCTACCTAAAATACTTGATTCATAGCAATAGAAATGATTATGGATTTAAGCCCTTTGATTATATAACTTCGTCATAGATTACGTTGACCAATGGAAAACCGTGCAATTGCCGAGAGAGCGATGATGCAACCAATCACATGGCAGAACGTACCGATGACGATATCGATGAAATTGTGTAGGTAATAGAACCCCTGAAATGAGAAAATCCGTGAAAGACACAATAAAGTTACACACAGCATAAATAAGTGATGATAACTGAAATGACTTTGGGCAGACCACTCTCGCAGAATCGATAGTAATTGAAGTACCTATCTATAGTTGAGTTTTGGAAACACACCGCGTCAGGAGTGTGCAGTGTGGCTTGCACCTCTTATCCATACCCTGAATCATGTGATCAGAAGTGACTCTATGCAAGAGGTGGATCGTTAGGGAATCGCCTATGTCAATCAATAGATGACAATCAGGCTCACGTTTAACTGAAATAAGACAATTATAGGAATACAAAAATACTATAGGAAATACAAAAAAAAACAGTATCTTGTGGGTTTAGCGTTCTACCCGAACTCCAAAGAAGCCACATTCGCTATTAGTTTTCGATTAGCGAAGTTTAGCACTGTCTGGCGCGGTCAGTGCGTGGATGGGTGACCACTATAGCAGCATTTTAATAAGAATGTTTCCTTGAATGTTAAATAGGCGGTCCCCGTATTTTTCAACCGAACGTTATCGTTAAGCCAAGACGGTAACATACAGAGGTGGCTTAAAACACTGACTGTCAAGTAGATGCAGTTTAACCCGAATCCACTAAACCCACGTGGTTGAATAAACTTGGATACAACGAGTACAACAATTTCAACGGGAATGGACTGATCGCCATCTCCTGTGCCTTTTGGTCGAATTTGAAAATTTAAGCTTTATTATTGGTCTAATGTGGCAGTTGGTGATACAATCTATTACCACTGGCGTTAAGACAATAAAGGTGCAGATGCAGCAAAGCACAAGCCCTTAGTAGTGCGTTGTAAACACATGACGTTGTAATGAATGAAACATTATAGGAGATGATACACAGACTTGCAGCCCGTTGCGGCTACGCGTACCCAGGTTTTATGAGGCACACTCTCTACCAGTGAGAGGGGATTTTGTCCCAACAATGAGGACTTAAGGCTGTTGACGTGGAAATAAAAATAAGACGTTTGTATAAATTGTAGACTACATAATATGCATTTAGCTGTAATTATTAAGTTATGTACTTATACCTACTTATCATAATATTATAATAGTTAGTTTATTGAAAAGTTTATGAATGCCCAAATATTAAAATATGTATTAACTGGATACGCCTTTGACCACAATCTCACCTGATGGGAAGTGACGATGTAGCCGATGATGAAGCACGCGATCTCAGGAGATGCCTATTCCCCCTGCTCGTGAAGATCCCAAGGTTGTAGGATTCAGGAAAGATTGACGCCGCCGGAAGGGCGTTCCAAGCCTTGGTTGTTTGCATTATGATATGAATGTTCGGTATGTTAACTACATACGGGTGGAGTCCCTCCCCGCGCCTAGTAGTCCGAATATATTGTAGCGTTACAAGGTTAAGTTAAGTTTATTGTCCAATACTACAGGCGATAGCACGACGACCATAACACAACCAGTGTAAGCTGACCGCGCGACCCTAACGGAAATCTAATCCCCGCGAGACCCGCTTAACTGGACGTGTTATCGGTTGCCGTGCGGTCGTATCTAATGCCTTAAAACACTTATTAAAACTTCATTACCTACTGGTTAGGTAAATGTTTGCCATAATAAATGTATGAACGTCGGATAAATCAAGATTTTGAAGTCATCTAACATGCTTATTAAATTTTTTTTTTATATATTTTACATATTATTATGTAAACTTTCTACTCATAGTTCAGCTTAAGTTTTTTGATATCTCATATACTTATGGAATAAATGCCTAACTAGTTCTTAACAATTACACATATACAAAAAAATGCAGAGGGATTTCCCGATATTACTTTTTGATGCCTAATGCCCAAAAATCATTATGCCTGGTAATGTGGTGTTCCGGTTGTAAGAAATAAGATAGCTAGTCCCCCAGTATACTTCCACCTCCAGCCTCACCTTCACTTAACATCAGGTGTAATTGAATTCAAGTGCTAACCCGTTTTGCATAAAGAAATGTCAGATAAAATTGGCAAAATTGAAGAATAAAGAAAAAAACAGCCGTCGTTTTAAAAAAGAATGTTTAAAGATTTCCAAAAGCGCACCAGCCGTCCGTAACTACTTGCTAAGACACTTCAAGATTTTCCATAGTCTGTGTCAGGCACAAGATATCCGAATCACAGACGTCACGAATTGTACTGATATAACCCGTACCTATTATTCGGACGGGAAGTAGCTAAACCTTCAGTGGTTGAAACTTTTAGTAGTGGTCTATCTTTTCCAACTGGATACAGTTAGATTAATAATATTGGGTCTTTACCTATGAAATTGGAGTTTTTTTCTTCGTTAATCATATGTACCAATTCCTGCGATTTTCAAAGCTATATCCAAATTTGTTTTTTATTTGGAAAATGGAATATTATTTCAAGGTTTCATGTGAAATATTTTTTAATTTCTGGGCTAAATCACATAATAAATTTTTTTTTAACAAAGCTCTTTTCATGTGCTTGCCATAATCATTTCTTAAATTCGCTGAAACTTTTATAAAGCGGTTACTTTTAAATATTAGCGCTGCCTATACTTAACTTAATGTTATCCAATAATACACACAAAGTTAAGCTAAAAAAGAATCAAAAATGTTTGTATGGAGAAAACAGTCTTAATGAAATTCTTCATACAAGACGCCAATTTCATAGGTAAGGACCTAATAAATACATAAATATAGAGCTAAGAGAAAACATTAAGCTGGCATCTGACTAGTATATCCTGTATTACGAGAATGAGATTACGACTTGTCTAGTCATGATCACCCAGGCTAGAGGTAATTGAAACTAGTCGGGTCAAATAATAAAAGCTGAGTTTTCTAATTGAGCCAGAGTAAAGTTCTTACTTACTACATACTTATTATACCGCTGATCTTTTAATTATGCGAAATAGCGTTTGATCAGACTGTATATTAACAAATTGACTAACTTTCACTAAAATGACAAAACTTACTGGAAACTTACTTATGATTTATAAATATGTAAATTTAAGCAGTAGTCTGGGGTTGGCAAAAATTATTTAAGTAAATATTAGTAATAAACCCATTATTATTCATTAAATGGTGCTTAAGTATGTATACGAAACAACGAATTTATAAAACACAATTAAAAATACCTATATCTTATACAAAAAATACGCCGTCCAACTCGCTTTCGTGAGGCATAGTACCTAGTACGCTAGCGCTATTGCCCCGCTGAATGCATAAGCTCAGCTGCTGAGCAAAGTAGACACCAGCATGACCAGAGGCGTGGACCAGTCTAACCTATTATTACTAATATATACATAGAATTCATGTTTCGACTGAATATGACTATGGATGTTCTTTGTGGAAGATACATACATCTACCTCTTCCAAACGCTCACAGAAATTTCAAACCAAAAAGTGTTTTGTCATCAATATTCTGCTCGTGCTTGTTATTTATTCCATCATTTCCCCTCGGGCTCGAACAAAACAAAAGAGAACAAAAGAGCTCTGTTATTTAACTCGTTTCCGATACGGCCTACTCTGTCGTATTGGAGAAACAAATTTCCTCTTCTATGGGAATAAGTTTCAGAGATCTCGTTTGTCTCAGCGGAGATGGCTGCTCGGCCCGGGAATAACAATAGGTAAATTTATGTAAATGAACGCTGTGTACGTAACAAAAAGGAAATGAACCAACGTTTCGAGCGTTCAATTTGATTGCCGAACGGTATTGTGAGCAGCCGTTTTGAAATATGCCTCTTGAACGCCAGGTATATACTCGTATCTCTGTTATTGCTATATTGTTTTTTCGTCTTGGTATTTATCTATATTACTATTTTCTATGCTATGACCACATGTTTATATTTACAGCCTTCGGCTAACAAAAATGTAAAGCTAACAGTAAAACGTATTAGTTTTTTGACCATCGCGTGCAACATTGTTTATTTCCTATATTTATTCTTTCCTTTAACGCACATAGACGTTTTAAACGTTGTTAAAAAGTTTGTAAACATTGTAAGATATGTTCAACATTGTAGATAGTAAAATTTTCATGGCCTCCATCGATCCAATAAATTGAATTGTTTTAATATTTTCATTGTTAAAAATTTCATGGACCAATTTGTAAAGTGTTGTCACGTAAACACATCAATACCGATTTATGTTTGTGGCTGCATTAAGCGAGGGATATATAATTTTATCCGTGAGCTTTTCTCAAATATTTACCATCCATGTAACAAAACAAATATTTCCCTCGACGCCGAACAAACACGACTATAATATTTCGCTAACAATTCGTAGAAAATACGAACATTGTTGCAGAGAATTCCAACTGAAATGGGGGTTTCAGACGGAGCTCTATTTCAGTTTTCAAAATGAATGACTGCGTACCTAATTTCAGAGAATAATACTATCTTAAGCTCTCACCAAATCGTATTGAAATATCTAATCTTGTCTACTCGAGCTGAGTGAAAATTAAGCTAGAAAGGTGAGTTTGTTAACCTCTTATAATTCTACTACTTAGGTACTCGTAAGTATAGTCAGCGCAATTAATTTGTAATCATTAATTTAAATAAGTTGGCATATAAATTCGAACTATATCATTAAGATGTGAAGTAGTAAATTATTAACCAATCCAACTTTTAATCAACTATCCAAGTCATATTCCATTATTCCAACTAATATTATAAACGCGAAAGTTTGGATGTCTTTGTAGTTCAAGCACGGCGAAACTGATTTGTATGAATTTTGATACAAAAATGGAATATACCCTGAAATTATAGGATATAGGATACTTTTTATCCCGCTAACTTAAGTGATTTCCATAGGATAAAAACAAATATCAACGAATTCCACGCCAGAGAAGCTGCGGGTAAACATTAGTACTGAATAAGATCTTTGTAACAATTTATGGAAATAATTACTATGCGTCGTGTATCTCAGCCATATTTTATTTCACAATCGTCTTGGCTAATGTAAGAAATATCATAGAAAATGTATGCAGCGGCTTTATCAAAGGCGTGTAGGTGTATATTGCTTTATCGGCATGGATTATTAACGTAGCTACCCAAGTGTGCCAACCAAACGATGGCAAGTTCGCTGCCTATCTCTACGGATAGGTTCCATCCAATTCCCTTTTATTTTTCCAGGGCGTGGAAGAACCTCGCAAAAGTTTCATTGCAAGGCAAGCTTACCTACACGTGTGTGTCACATCGCCGAAATATCTGCCAATTTCATTTCTCCGCTCACCTCCCTGGAGCGTAGTAAACACCACCTCCCCCCTTCACTTTCCCCCCCTCCCGTGTGTTTTGTCCAACTCATATTCTTGAAGATATACAACTAGTGTAACAAGACCTTCCTATGGTCAGACAACTGAGTTGACATTAACAATTTTGGGGGTCTTCATAAATTGGCAGGGAATTTTAACTTGCTTGAAGTACTCTTTGAACCAACATGTCTCGAAAGTTCTTAAGGAGGACATCGATTCTATTTACTTACAAATGTTATGTTTATTGGTGAAAGGCGGGTGCGATGCTCGAATTATACGGAATTGTTTTATACATAATGTTTTATCGCTGTTGTTTGAGTACCGACTTATTATTGTCATGGTTTTATGATATTTTTCTATATGAGTATATATTGTACGAGTTCTATCATATTTTGTCAATATGAATGAGGCTTCTATGCATATTCGTTTCATGGTTAAAGATGTGCAATAAATTTCCATGCCGTATTTATGTTGATGTATCTGTGAATATCTAATGCGTTGACAGACGTTTTATTTTATGTGCAGCAGACCGATAGTGATTAGTTATTCTGCTCACACTAAATATATTACTATCCGACCGAGGAAACTAGGTAGGTATGAAAATGGAACTCGTCATTTGGCTCACTTGACCAAATTGATTTTTTAACCTCTGGTGCAAGAGGGGTGTTGTTGAAAGCCTATATTTGTGTGTATTTGTGTCTGAGTTACAGTCTGTAACATTCCAGTGCTGGAACGGCTAAACCAATCTGAAAACGGTTATAGCAGATGACTTCTTTTGCTATTAAATAATATATATATATATATATATATATATATATATATATAAGGAAGTATACGTAAGGAAAAAAATAGTGCTTAGATACCTTAGATACCTACGTGAAATAGAAGCTATTGTCGTAGGTAGTTTAATTTTTTTTTTCAGAATCATCATAACGCACGCGCCGGCCGGAGATCGATATGCCGACTGGCGGGATTCGTAGGGCTTCTATAATGGGGAATTTATTTGGAATATTTTCTCCAAGTTTTTTTCATTTATTTAATTTAATGATGTTTTGTTATGCACAACTTTTTTGTACTTATATGCAATAGGCTACAAACGCGACCGTCAAATGACACAACGCCTTACCTATTCGATTATGGTTCTAAAAACAAATATTAAACTACCTATGCCAACACCTTCTATTTCACTTACCTACCTAATATTTTTTCCTTACGTTAAAAAAACTCATACGGTATATTTTCGAAAGAATATTTGCGAGATAGTTTTTTTAGTCACACTGTTTCGAATATATTTGCATAATATGGGGTTTTTAATGTTCAATTTGTAGTTACCTTTTATGTTACTCATATTCAAAATTTCAAAATTTGAATTCTAAATACCTGTTCCTCGTAGTACGTAACTATACTCCAATAAGTTAAATTAAGGCTAAGTAACTATAACCCACTGTAAAGCGTCTCGCTCTAACAAATGTGAAGTTTTTTTTTTATTTTTTATATTTCGGACACTTACACCAATCATCTAGTCCCAAACTAAGCAAAGCTTGTACTAAGGATACTAGGTAACGGATAAACATACATACATTTTTATAATCATCCATGACTCAGGAATACATGTTCATATTCATCACACAAACATTTACCCTCCGCGGGATTCGAACCCGCAACCGTTGGTTTCGCTAACAGGGTCACTATCCACTACACCAATCGGTCGTCGGTGAAGTTGCAACTAGCTTAGCTATTTTTCAAAGTAATATAAATAGGTTTTAAATAAGATACTTTTCCGACTTTTTCGGCTTGATACGAGTATACCTACCTTTTCGGTTTCACGTCGTATATAACAGGAAACCTTCGCCTTAACAACGCGTCATGTGGTGCATCAATACTTGGTCGTATTGTAACTAGCATGTGATTAGAGTTAGGCATAATTTTATATTCAGTACCCATATTATTCTGCATATAATTGAAGCTGAATTAGACACACAAGATGTGTAGATATTACTATGTTAATTTATGCTAGAGCAGTATTAACACAGCTTTATAAACTCACTCGGATATATAAACCTACTCGTATACGTTTATTCTGAATAGATTTTTGAAGTCAATTGAGATGAAGTGGAAACTTCTACGTCTGTGGAAGGACGACAAATTATAAACTTTTTTTAAGATGTGGCGTCTATTTCAACTTGAGTACCAATTTTTTAATAACATTCGAATGCGTTTTCTATACACAATATTACTATTTTTTTTACAATTTAAGATATCATTCATACACAAAGGCATTATTAGCCAGCAGCAGTCATCGTCAAAAAAACATATTTTTTCATGTTATGTTTTGAAATAAACTATGATTTTACCAATCGTTCCTCGGAAAAATCGAAATCATTGAGCTAGAGTTGTGTTTTTGAACGTGACACAACATCTTTCAATTCGACAAAGTTTTTTTTTTAAGAATTTTGTACAAACAAAGTCTAACATTGCAAATATTTTGACCACAGAGCGCTATATTAGGTATGAAATTAGTTTGTTCAGAAGCACATATAGAATCGATTCCGGCTATAAAAATACGGTGTTATATTTTTTCCTTAATTATTTATCTAATTAAGGAAGCGAAAGCGAATTACAAATAAAAACTGTACAGAAACTGAATTCGCAACAATGCTTTATTTTTATTTTATTTTCTCTAGCCCTATTGTTAACAAAATATATGATCTAACTGGGATGTATTGACTGTATACATTGGTATACAAAATACAACCTTGTACGAGTACACACAAAAGTAAACTATTGCACCCAGGAACTAGTTACCTGTAATCTGTAATTTTTTTACTCGTGTCAACGTTCAAAATTACCATATTTACAATTTTTTTGAGATATGCGGTGGTAGCAGTGTCTTGGCGTCCTCAAACTCGGTGATCGCCAAGATTATGTATAAAATTGTGAATATAGGTATTAAGCGGCGGCAGATATGGGTGACACATTTTGTATAGAATGAACCCTTTTAAGTCATGGATAAAAAAAAAACACTGAAAATATCATAACTTTAGGAACTATATTACATCAACAGCCTAGGTCCTCCAGTCATAGTCCGCACAAGACGGATTGGTGTCAAGTGGTCACGTTATTAAGCCGCCTCTGTAGGCCACTGTGTTGGCTTAACGACTGCTTTTAACTTAACAAATAATGGGCCAGTCTAACAGCCCTAGTATGACAATGTCACATGGTATCTACCATCCAAAGACATTGCTTAACTTTCCTAATCGTAAACGAATAGCCACGTTTAGGATAGGTCGATATCGATTATCTTTATACGCATACATACCTACACATAGGTACCTACCTATAGTGTTACTATTCCGGTGTTGTTACTTTGTTACAGCCAAATAGGGAACGAAAATACTCAACGACGCAGATTGAAACTGTTAACAAGCTCAACCTTCGGCATTAGGGTTGTAAACCAAGTAAACAATAGAATTTTATCTATTGTTCATTTAGTTGAGTTGACATGACTTTTTGTGGCTTCGAAATAACTTGATCAGTTTTAAGATGTTTAATAATTTCAACAGCTATTTTTTGATTTAGTTAATAAGTAAATATATTAATAACTATTACCCAAAAAACTTAATGACTTTTTATAAAACGTATTGTACACACGCTGAAGATAAGACGAATCGATCGACACCTTGCATTTCAAAATCGATTAAGCCGTTTAGGCTATACAGGAGGTAACATAATATAAGTCGCCAAACATACATTATTATATACATATGTACACTAGAAAAACATTACCATCTTTCCTGTGGCAGTCGAGTGAAAACCATTGGATATCGATAAAACTTCAATTAGCCATTTCAAAAGCAAATCAGTAAAAAGTAAATATATTCCTTTCAATAAATCAATTAATTAACCTATTTTGTAGGTAGTAGCTCGTTCTTATAATATACATACATATGTTTTTATTATAGATACGTAAAGTATAAGTATTTTTAAATCTATTATATAATGGTTTCACGAATTAGCAAACAGTTTATCCCGTGGATATAAAAGAAATATACAATATAATTGACATTCAACAAAATTGCTACCCATGCATCTTATGTTGAAATAAAAGCATATGCGTACAATAGTAATGGGGACATCCAAAGCTACAGTATAAAAGATTTCTTACAGTTTCTATTCACTTGACAACCCTAGCTAAGGTACCAAAATAAATACACCAAATAACGCCCATCGACAAACAATCGTGTACAAGCGTTCGATCGCAGCCCTTATTGGTTACACGGGTCTCAAGGGCTCTTCACACGAGACAGGCTGTTTGCGCGATCTCATTAGTCTTGTTTGTGTGAAGCCTAATTTACGACATGTTTGCTATCCGTAAGGCCACACTAATTGACCGGTGAATGATCTACGTGTGTGGGCGAGGCGAGTTTTTTAAATTACCTGTCTGGATTTTTTAGTTCGATCTAAAATTGTATACTAGGAATTCTTGGAGCCAAGGTTGGATGTTTGATGTGATTTGAGTGGAGATTGGCATAGTTGCAGTATTTGTGATATAGATTAGTCAAGTTGTTATTAAGAGTTTATACCAATAATTCTTAAGTATTACCTACCCCCTCCCAGTGAGAGGAGGCTGTGCCCTAACAGTGGGGACGTGTAAATTGAATATAGCAACCCTGGATTCCATGTTGTTGCATGACCTCAACTGAAGTGCAGCAGAGATGATACCTTATTGCATACATGATATGGCATGGAAACGCATTGTAACGTGATACGCTGAATAGTCTAGTAAAAGTACGTAATATTTGTGGTGCAACTTTCTATATTATTAAACTTCCTGATTTTTTTAAATAGGGATAGATCCCCTCAGTAACAGCATAAAAATGTTTTCTTACCATTCTGTAGCTTGTTTTATGTATAGTATCGGTATTTAGTTATAAAACGTACATTATTAAATTATAGTTAGCCTAAAACAATTTTCTAAAGAATTAATCAATGGCTACTTTATATTTTCTAAAAATAGTTTATTGAGTTGTGATATTTGCCTTCGGTGAAATTTTTCATAAATATAAAGAAGTTATTGATCGATTTTTTTGAATTCACAGTGATAATTTTAATCTAATAGTCCATGTTTACTAAATATATATACTATATCTAAAGCAAGCCACCGCTTTATTATTGAAAACATTTTTATTCCATAGGTACTGGACTAGAAGAATTGAGGTAAGTCCAACAGCGAAATAACCTGCAGGACATTAATGCACAGATGTATAAATGAATAACAATGAGAGTTTGAGTCGTTGATTTGATAGAAAGTTCAATTGTGTTCAGAATTTAGTGTCTCATATTTCTAAAAAAAAATTATCCTTACAGTATATAAGTAGGTATGACTCTAAAGCACAATATTTATTTATATTTTGGCACAAACACAACTGCGGATACCACGTTAGCATAAAACATTCGGTTTATTTGACGCCGAGCAGAAAATACTTGGCATCGCATACGCGTTATGTTGTCTCAAAAAAGGGTTTCAGACTCTACAGTACATTGCGCAGTCCATTTTGTACTTATTCTTTCAATGTGAATCATACGTAGCATTGTAATGAAAAAAGCTTAATATAACTTTGCAATGGAGGCGTCAATGTTGAACACACCAACATCAGTGAACAACACGGCAAATTATGTTTGACATTCCCACCAACACTGTTTTGTATTTTGCTTATTATTATAATGTCTTCCAGAATTAATTTCGAACCTTACAAGTCTGCTCCATTTATATTTTATTACACGCATATCGTAACTATATACTGTATGATTGTGTCGGTATATATTCCATTCAGTATCCAACCCACGTTTCCTTACCCATTTCATTCTGCTACAGAATCGACCAATTTCCTATTTCGATTTCTACCTTCGTCGAATGATTCTTGTTCAATTTCTCTTTTTACCTCGAGATTGTATCATCGCATAGCTTTAAATGATGAGTAATGGTATTGTTATTACATTCAATAGCGGTTATATAGCTCTATTACAGAGATGCAATCATCTTATATCTCTATAGACGTCCACTTGGGCTTCAAATTCTTGTCAAGTAACGGGGGCCAAGTTAATGAGAATCCTCACAAAATTCCTAGTCCGTCATTAGTTGATCGTGTTCGTCCGGCTTTCGTCCCACATCCAAGGAGTAATGGACGGGATAGAGGCCTGGCCCGTAATGGCGGACCGGTCCGGCCAATATGTGAAAGCATCTTTGTACACGTACACTGTTTCTGACGAGGTATGACGTAATCAGATGTCGCAGTGCGACAGATCTGATTACACTAAATGCACACGAAAATTGTATTAACAAAGTTATAACGTATTTTTCAATTGTTATTGCATAAATTATAATACCACCTTAAAAAGAGATGGCTATAGAAGAAAGATTACTAGCATTTTGTGTAGATAGATAGACACATTTGTAACAGTTTTATATAAATAAAATAAAAAATAAAATAATTCTTTTCTTGTTTCTATATGTTATGTTAAAACAGTCCTATACCCTAAAATGTACCTATTATGATAGCCATTGGTGACAATGTTAGCCGTGGTCACCATTTTTCAAATGAAGCATGAGTTATGTGTGACCTATAAATTAGGTAAGTGCTTACCAGTCTCGTGTAAAAATGTTGTATATTTAATAGTGAGCAGTGTGCACAATAGTGACAAATACACGATGCCAATATTCCGACACTTTGGCTACACGCCTCTGCGCGTATATCCCGCGTTACACCTCGCACGACCAAATGACCCCATTATCCTACCCTTAACCCTCACCCTCAACCGCAAATATCAACCTTATCCAACAAAATTTAGAGACGAAATTGACTTAATTTAACAAGCTAATGTAGAGACGCAAGTGAGTTCGCTCAAACTCGAATCAGATAGTAACTTATGTATTTTGTATGAAGTTGATTTTCGCCAAATTACTCCAGATTATCAAGTTTTGCTGATATTTGGTGGAGGATAAAATTTGCCTCTGAACCGAGTTCCATGAAACGACTATATTATTTTGAAGTTTGCTTGAATTTTTTACTGATTCGCCTTACAGTACCGCTCGAGAATATTATATTTCTGAAGCGTAATTTTATGGTGAAAGTTTTTGTGTATTTTCCATTCATGAGTTTAGATTGACCATATTTTTGGACGTTTCAGATCGGTTGTATGTATTTGTTTTTGTTACCAATACAATAGTATACCAAAAATTATTCTACATTGTAACCGCAATTATATATACATACAATTAAATCCAGAATCAAATACTAACTGCCTGTAATACCTTGTTCTTGTTGAAGGTACTTTACTAGCCGTCATCAAGATCAAAATAAATAAACAATTCAATCAAACTGAAGAGATGTAACTTAATTCTAAATTGCAGATAATAATAGGAACAAAATATAGAGCAGTGACTGTGTATAAGAAAACTAGTTACATACGTGCTTCGAGATCTTCTTTGAATGTTATGTACCTATCTCCGAGCGTTGACCGAAGCGTTTCATACAATAATCTGATTGAACAAACCGTCATTACGACTGTCTTACGTCTGTATGTAGTAAAGTAGATGCATTCAATCGCTGTTATCCTTCAGCCGACACTCACGCCGGGTCATGGCCGCTTAAAGCCCTTGAAAGCGATTAGGTTGAGGTTTTATTGCTTAAGCGACCGGGGAAAGTAGTTTTTTTAATATATAAGCGTAGCGCGTCGTAGTCGTGCGTGCTGATACGATTTACAACACCCTGGAGTATTTTCCAAAATATATTAAACTCACGGTCTTACCTTATTCCCTACATAGTCTTCATTTTATTTTTTGGGATTTGACTTAGGTACCATTTCAACACTTATAAGAGTCAGTCCAATTTATAGGTATTGTTTGAATTTTACCTATTATAACTAGATTAGCGGTTAAGTGTTTAAGATAAAAATCAGCATCTTGAGAAAAATTTATATTAAAAATATCTATACTATCCTCGCACTACATATTTCTACCAAGGTAAGCATAATTTTCATAGACAATTTCTTTATTGTAAGTTTCTTTATAAAAGCAGCGCTTGGAAAATTGTTATCTTACGTTTGGAAAATTTAATTCATTAATTGTTAAAGAGAAGCCTATATTTATTTAGAAGCCTCTGTATATCCCCTTAGTAATATTCTTTAAAGGTTTAGTACACGCTTGACAATGAGGTTCTTGCTCTTATTTAAAACTCGGCCTTTGGTAGATATGAGTATACATGACTATTATTATATGAAAATTGTGCGCGTGGGGCTATTATAATATATCCGATTACTTGAGCAATAAAATATATATAAAGAACATCGCTTGAGTTCTTGGTATTCTCTCAAAAAAAAAGATTGTAAATTCCGAACCCCTTAGATTCAAAACGCTATTATCAATTGTCAATTTTACGAATGAAAATAAAAATTATTGAGTGATTGATTCATTTTGATTTGGGAGGTTGACCTTGTCATTATTTATATTCAATAAAGAATTTAAGTGCAATTTGTTAAAAGAAAAATATATCTTTTAAGTACATCACTGTGATATTCCCACGATGGCGGTTCATAGAGCTGTATTTAAATTATTCTAGAAAGCACTAAAACATCACTTGAAATTGATCTGGCTAAATATAGTTTTTGGTTTGAACGCTCGCTGTCGCTTATTACAAAGTGCTAACCTAAAATTAAAGCTTCAATCGCGGTGCTACGCCCGACCACCATCGTAAATCGTAACGAGTTCATGATTTATAGTTTCTGACTACTCTACGCATATATTTAGAGCATTACAAAAAACTTGAGACAGACAGAGCGGCCGGTAATGGAAAACAATAGAGATCATAATAAAGAACGTTTCAGGTGTTTCATATAAGATTAATTATAAATCATTGGAAGTCTATTGATATGGAATTCGTGTCATTAAAACGTCGATAAAACAGATAACTTTTAATTTCTTGACGTTTTATAATTCTGCTATATTTAGCTGTTAGGATAGATGGACAGGATGAGGTAAAACACTCCATATAAACATGAAGAATGTAATGGTTCATGTCTTTCGTATAAATGTACTGTTATCAGAACTGAACAATTATGTGAAATTTCAGCTTCTTAGGTAAATAAGAAATGGTTCTATTTTGACTTGCAACGGACTTACTTACACATTACACAACTACATACGAAGCAAGGTATAGGAGTACTATATTAATTCTGTGTGATAGGTTTAAATAAAAGCTTGTAAAAACATCTGATAAACAGAACAATTATTTCATTACATTTTACGTTTAAGCCATTTATTCATATCAACACTTTGCTTATCGTTTTTATTCTTTTACAATTCTAACCAAAGAGGTTTGTTGTGAAAAAGGTTTGTGAGTTTTGTGTAGATTTAACTAACGCCACGTGACGATTTGTATGAAGAAATGTACAGCGCCTCCAACGGATAGCTTATAAAACTATTTTTTAGGGTTCCGTACCTCAAAAGATAAAGTCTTCTGTTATTGATGTCGAATTCAAATTAATATCTAACGTCCTTCCAAATTGTTCGGATTTTATGTACAAATACAAAGCAATATGCTTCTCTCTTTGGAAGGAGTATTTTGATAAACGTTCCATAACCAAGGACATTTGGTATAAGATTGTTCAATGGAGCCAATCTTTGTACCATGGTTTGCAAATTTTAATGTTAAACGATTTAACAAAATTGCTCTATAGACTGCGATCTGGACACTATCCAATCTAACAAGTTTGCATAGCTCTTGAAGGAAACCGCTTCCCCGAATGAATTGTTACATTTGTGAGAATAACCCAAGGAAAATACGGTAAAAAAGTAGCTTAGCTAGACATAATTCAGAATCGATTTATATAACTACTAAAGGTATATTAGAGATGTAATTTTGAATAATTAAGCCTAAAAAAAAGAGCGCTTAGTCTAGATATTTTTAGAACCTATTTTTAATTTGTATCTTAATAACAATAAATACTAACTGATATTTAATTAGGTAGACTTTTGTTTAACACAGTTAACTTATTGAAGGATAAAAAACTAAGCATGTTATATTTAGGCATGCATGTGTTTTAGCTGAAAATGTCGTCGAGCTGCATTGCTTAACAAATAAAAATGAGAACTAATATTTTGTAACGATAATTTCCCTAAATGTTTTGAATTTAAAGAAATACCCATCAATTGAGGATTTTTTTAAAGAAACACATTTTTCAGCTTTAGCTTTACTTACGTTTCTTACAAATGCTTAATTTTTAGCAATTGTTACTACATTTACAACACTTTATAAAATGTTTCAAGAAAATCGCGGTTATTCGTTTTTCCGAGGTCAAACCGTATTTCCCGGGGCTAGAAAATGATGTGCAACACTTGTTGATGGAGTGTGTCAAAAATAAAGCTGAAAGGGAGACTTTGTTGATAAGATACAAATGGAGGTTATTTGATGTAGGCTTAATACAAAGATCTCTCACCGATCCCACCTCGGATGTAGCTTTGGATATGTGTCAATTGATGACGGCTTCTCACCAGTGACTCCCTATTTTTTATTAATTAGTCTATAATTTTATGTATGTTTTGGTTAAGCAATGATGGGATTGGCACGTCCTGATAGATAAAAATCCCTAAATAAAAATAGATAAAAATAAATCTAATACCAAGGTCTGCGGCCTCAGACTGCTGCATAAAGATACAGCTTTGAAATTGAACATGAAGTTGTAGATTACTAAGGTTAAGCTACGATGGGATTGCCATGTCCTGATGGATGAAAATCCTTAATTTTTTTTTTTATTAAAAACTGGTTTCGCGTTAAATATAAAAATAAAAATAAAAATAGATAAAAAGAAATCTAAAACTAAGGTCTGCGGCCTCAGACTGCTGTATAAATATACAGCTTTTCAAATCCAGCTTTGAAAAAATCATTAATTGCAAAAATTGTGTTATTACGAGACAAACCTTATTTGCTATTTATATCATTAGAACGTCTAAGTAACTAAACACAGATTTAAGTTTGTCGGTATTAAATATTATCAATTGTGATGCTAAGTATACGAAACCAGCAGAGAAGTTCAGTAAGTAATAGACAAACCTTGCCCATGGCGAGGTTTACATTGGTTTCCACATGGTTGGATTTGCCGTGATCATCACGCAGGAACAGCAGGTTACCGGTCCCAGTTTTCTTTGAAGCTTCACACCTATATGATGCTACAGTCTATCACCGCTGAGGATTCTGTTTACCGACACCCGTCTCACGACAAGTAAGTATTTATAGCCTGTCACAAAACGATACTTATATCCATGCTCAATAGTCTTACTTACATAATTTATGACTGTAGTTTTTTTGTTTAATTTAAATTAACTGTCAATCTTACTTGTTCTCATATACTTTATAGTGAATTACCGTACAATACTTATTAATTTTAAACAGACTTTTATTACAAATTTCATCTATATGTTAACAATCTGTATTTAATTACAATGTTTGTTGCGATTTCGTTCGTGAATTTACGTATATACATATATATCCTAATTGTTACCTACTTTTGCTGGGCAACCTGACAAACGCCGCCGTAGCTAAGGGATAAATAATAGGTCTTTATAACGTTAGTTTATTCTTTATAATCTAATGTTAGGAAAACTATATATAGTATATACTAGTTAAAGATCTAGCAATTGATCTGCTTGTTTCCCAAAATTTATTTAACTATATCATTTGTTATCTTCAATGAGCATATTTCAACCTCAAGTAAAGTTTTATGGTGTCCACATTTCTGGCGTTCCAACAATAGTTTCCAAAGAAAATCACCCAGTTTGTCTTATCTAACAAAACCTTTAGGGTCCACAGAAAAAAGTTCCAAACCCTTTTTGCATATTGCACAAAATTTAACGACTTCCTTGACTAAAAATTTTGAATAACAATAAACTTAACTGGAGCAAAAAGTATTAAGAAAAACGTCTTCAATAACGGTTACCTAGAAAGGGTTTAAACATTGCGGTTAACTGTAGAACAATCGGTACAGTTATTGTTGAGGGTTTATGGGCTGTAAATCATTTGGAGAAAAAAAGACTGTGTGACGTCATGCCGTAAAGGTTTAACTGCGAGAGCGATCAGCTGAGGTGTGGAGGTCGTCGGCTTCGATGACCCTCAAAGAATTCTACGTAGCTTAGGTGTTGGTGTATGTTAGTAAGTTATTGTTAGATTGTTGCTTTTGCGCCTATACACATATTGTAAGGAAAATGTATACGATATGTATATGTCGCGAGTTCGGACTCTACTCTGCTAGGGGTTAATATTAGTGGTCGAATATTCTTATTAATTTAAGTAAATATTACTAAAAAATTGTATAAATAACATGTGACATCATATTAATAATTGATTAGGTACCTAGTCAGTTTCATCCACTTTAATTCAAGATTAATATATAAGGAATACAGTATTCTCGTTTTTTCCTGATAAACTACATGGATGTTTACTAAACTCTATCATATTGGGTATATTATTATTAACACTTTATTAAAATTAGCATAGGCAGTAATTAGTATACACAAGATTTCTTCTAGCAAACCTTCGGAAGGAGAAACAATTCTATATTTATATGATTTATAATATGATTGATAATACACTTTTTTAGAAATATAAACACTGTTCTCATTGTTTGTATAATGCAACTGAAAGACTACAATTATGGACAATTAAACCACCAAAAATATGACAAAACCACTGATTTCAATGAGACCCTGTTCTCTATCTTCCGAATGCCTTATCAGCTCTATCATATCATAAAAATACACCGCATAGTTAATCACAGCACTTTTACCATCATCAGTAAGACGTTATGATCTCCTAGTTGTTAGTTTATCAACAAATCTTATTGAAATTCAAATTGGACCACCTCAAATTACCTCAATTCTTAAAAAAAAAAAATAGAATCTCGCAAATCGGTTTAGTAATCCCGCAGTAGGAACTCGGTGTATAAACGTATATCGAAAAAAAAAGCATAAGCTATGAGAATCTCCTTCAACTTCGTAATTCGCCTAAAATACCTACAGAAAATGTCTCTACATTTTAATGTCTCCACGTTAAGAATTAGATTATGTTCATGCATTATGGTCGCATTATATCTTACTATGGAGTTTGTAAAGAAATAGATTGATATGCGACTATATACGAACTATTTTTAAGTGGGAGGAATGTCATTAGCTAAAATGTTAATGGTCACCGCGTGTGGCTTTATTAACCACTGTTTTGGTGTTCCAGCAATTCTAGTCAGTTGTACTATCTGTTTGTGGACGAGTTTTGTGTTGTTTTAAGACATTAACAAGAGATTATCTTAAGATAAACCCTATAATAATTTATTTGAGTATTTACCCACGCGTACCTACGTCATGTTATTCATACAGGGTTATTTTACATGATAAATTGTAACGTAATGCCTAATATGCCTATTCGAGCTATGCAATCGGCAGTGCTCTGAATTGACCCTCTTGTCTAGACTAACATTATTGAGAACTGCGGCTAGTACAGCTTAAATTCAGCATGCTTCTCCTAATTATGTAAAATACCGCTGTATGATTAATGGTGTAGCCGACTGTACCTATTACTTATTCAAATATACCTTTACTTTATTGTATAATATAAAAGAATAAAAAACAGCAATAGGTATGCGTAAGTAGGTGCAAAGGTGAACATATACCTGCCTGTACCTACGTAATACTAAATATAAAAAGGGAATTTATCAAACCTTTTTCCGGGTTATACTAAGTCTATACAATTCATATGATTTTTTTTTGTAAATTTGCCCGAAAAAGTTTCGTATAATTTTGGGAAACAAAAGAGATGATGTGGTGTGGATATCCTCATCAGGCCGTGTGTTGATGCGAGATGAGAATGACGATAAAAATTTAAATAAATTTGATATTTTTCCGAAAATAATATAACATGAATTATGACAGTTTTCATTGAGAACTTAAATTGGGTTGTAAACGTAAAACGGTTACCAATTGAATGCAATTTGTAAAATTTTTATAAAACTTAACTAATCTCCACAGACCATATACTGAACACAATAACAATTTCTAAGCTGCAACCTCACGATAACGAAATGGAACACGTCTCTATATTCATGATAACGAATGCGACTTTTTACGCATATTAAACTTGATAAACAGTGTCGATAAGAGTTGCCTATTGTGTAGTGCGCTAATCAAAGATCTCGATTGAAAATCCATCGAGAATATTATCTAGATTGCGGATTTCTGATTGGTTTTCAGAGGAGATTTTTTTTTTAAATGGCAGCGAGTTATTTTGTGTTTTAAATAACTACTTAATTAAGAATTTAGGCATCTAAAAACAATTTTTAAATACATCAACATCCACGCAAATATTTGACGCGACTATTCTAGACTGGAGACTTTCTTTATTAATATTTTTATGATAATTAAATCAATGAAATCATTTTGTTACAGATAGGTACATTATAATTAAAATAGGCACATATTATTATCTTAAAGGTAAAAATTATTTCGTACTATGTGACTCTACTCTTACCTGTATTTGATTTGAAAGGCTATTAGTTCAGCATATCTCCCGCTAACCCAGTAAACGAAGTGCAAATCTAAGCGCAGTACATATATCGCCATTAAAATCTGCCTATAAAACCTATAATGGCTCTTTTTATCGGTAATGCTTCAATAAAAGGCGCAAGTGTAACCGACCCGTATAAATTGGCAAACTAAACAATGGCCGATGCAGTTTCGCTCCACATTTCTACGCGGCAAGTTTTTTTTTGCAGTGCGATACAAAATTCACGCAATTTATCACAGTTATGAGAAAACCACGCGTTGGCCAACACGTCTTCACGGCTTTAATTAAACATCAACTGACTGTGCGTTGTGCCTAAATTTGTTGCTAACATCACGTGCCCCGAATATTATCCAGACGTGACTACCGTAACATGTGCAAAAATTTAGCCCGTCTCTCCTGACTACAAATTTCGTAAGTGCTCATCTCACCATATTACCTACAATCCTGTAATTCGAATCACTACCTATATCACCTATTTACAACTGTTCACTCTCAAAAAGTTATTTTATAATACCTACCAAACAGTATATGGTACCTAAAGGACTACACCTAAGACGATACTCGTAATGCCATCTGTGTACTTAACTGACAACAAAAAGGATACCACTGTCAGTCATTGCTCCGGCTTGTAAATGGGACGTGACACAAACACATAAATGACTTCAATACACGCACAAAATAAACTTGTATGTGGCAGTGTGCGTGGAAGGCTCGACGCACACAACACGAGTTATAAGTCGTAAAAACAGCCATTGAAAAGCTTCAGCCGTTCGCCGCGCGGTGGCGCTGTATCGAGGTTCGCATCTTGGTGGAGCTTTGCCGCTACTGGTAATGTTAGGTGTTAGTTTTCTTATTAGAATAGAATAGAATAGAATTCATTTATCAGATTAGAATTATATTATTATAGATAGATTTTATAACCAGTGATGAGATGTTTATAAAATTCATATAAGTCTATATAAGTTTCCAAATATTTACATGTAATTTCAAATACTTAACATCGTTTGCTGTTGGTGTTTTATCTGAGAGTTAATAAATCATGTTAAGAATGTGTTTATTGCACCATTAGTGTTTGGCATTTTAATTTTCGAGCGAGCAAGGGAAATGTTAAGAATTTTAAGTGTCACTAATTGCTAAATCTGTCTGCCTCTGATAATAATTTATGAGGTTAAAAATAATTGTTACCTCGGTTAATGGGAAAATTCTTAAAGTGTGGTCCGGAAATAAATGAATAAATAGTTGTACTAGTGTAGATAGTCTGTATTTAGAATTACAAATTTTTCCCTGTTAGTACTTAAAAGTGCGACGAAATCATGGGTAGGTTAGTACTTAAAAGGTATCTTTAAAATTATATGCACTTTAGTTTCATTTCTAGAGCAATTCATATATATATATATATATATATATATAAGTGTGTGACAATTACGAAATTAAAATACGAACCAAATTTTAAAATAATAGTTTAATCAAGTAATGGTAACCTAATAATAACCTAAGGTAAATGGCTCTACATTTGTAAATTAAAAAGTTGAAAACAGAACGTTTACTATATTTAGACACAAAAATTATCAGTTGGGGCTTCTTATAGCGAAAAAACCTTTTTATAAAGAAAAAAAAATAACTTTAAAATACTGATTAAACCTTCACCCGTCACATTGACAAATCCCATCTTTTTTACGTCCCAACTGTGACCCTAGCCGGGATATTTAGTCAAACTTGAAGTTTTACCGACACCGCTCCCACTGAAGTACCAATAGAGAGCGAAGTCACCCCTCACCCCGTTGCCCCCCTCTCATCTAACTTGCGCCATTACCGGGGTCTTCCATTCGTTCCAATTTCAAATTTGAAGCTGATGGAACATCTATGGTACCGCAGCTTTGAAGGCAGCGCTGAATTGAGCCGCAGAGCGATAAAGTGGATTGTGCCGTAGGCGTAACGTAGCGATATTCACACGTAAGCCGCTTTAACAAATTATAGATGTATAACAAGATATATATCTTATATACCTATATATTTCGTTTAGAAAAAAAAAAATATAATTCGCGATAGGTTATTGTAAAATATCCGATTATTTGAATGAAAATAAGTTCTACATTAAAAACAAGCTCTATTATGATTATCACATATTATTCTAGTACAAAGACGAGTCACATAGGACCGTTTTAATAAACCAATCTCAAAATAAGTCTTGAGTCTGTATCAACCGAGATGCATCTTAAGCAGTAGACGCTAGCTCCGTGCTAATTTATAAATCAATCTTGAGGTCTACTCAGCTGAGATCACTTCTCAAGTATTCGCCTCAGCGGCGAATGCCTGAAAATAGTCTTGAGTTTCGTTTATTAATACGCGCACCTCTCAAGTGAGTACCTACTGCTTGAGTATGCACGTGCTTTTCAGGTCTCAAGTTAGGTTTATTAATCAACACGTTTACTTGAAACCGATCACAAAACTGTTCTCAATCTTGTGAATGGTTTATTAATACAGACCATAAACTCTATCAAGAAGTTCCAGTGGCAATCTTCTGCCTCCATCTTCAGATCCTCGTCATCATGTGTAATGGAAATTGCTAATGTTAAAAAAACAAACTAGCCCAAATTCGACTATCTTGCCATTTACCATCGGGATGTTCCACTCGCTAGATTATCAGATCAGCTCGATGGTACCATAATGTTGCATTGTCACCGAACTATTAATAAATATGCCAAATTTCAAAATTGAAAATAAAAGATTATTGATTGGTTCGACGACCTTTTCGGTGTAGTGGTTAGAAACTCTGCTACTATACCGAAAGGTCGCAGGTTCGAATCCCGCTAGGGGCATATGTTTGTATGATGAATACAGACATATGTTCCCGAGTTATGGATGTTTTTCATTTATACATATATTTATTTACAAAAAAATGTATTTGTGTAGTTTATCAACCATCTGGTATCCATAACACAAGCCTTTTTTTTTTTTTTTTTTTTCGAGGGGAAATACGTTTACGCATTCGACCCGCCGCTGTGGGGCAGCGACGGGGATATGTGGGACTCCCCGCTCCAATGACAGGAGCGGGACTACCCACTAAAACCCCCCGGCGACCTTCCTCGGCAGTAGGGAGGACCTGGGAACGCATAAGCGGCTCCAGGTCGTCCCCCGCCCCGCCTCCCCTCACAAGGGGAGGCCCGTTCCCGGAGGGCGGCTAGCGCGCCCTCCGCCGGAGCAATGTCGAGCCCCACACCGCGATCAGCGAGCGGTATGAGGCGCGACAGGGCCCGATGCGACGACACCCCCCCGGTCGCTCCGGGGGGTGTCATCCTCTCCCGGGTCGCGTCCGGCGGCTACATCGCCCCGAGATGTAGCCGCCCGCGACCCCGGGCGACGTGCAGGGGGGCTAGCGAGCGTTGCCGCCCCCCCGACGTCGCCTCCTGCGAGCGGGATCGGCCCTCTCCCGATCCCGCTCTGCGGCCTCCTTCTGGAGCATGACTGCCTATCCATAACACAAGCCTAGACGCTTACTGTAGACCTAGATGGCGATGTGTGTATGTGCAAAGATATTTTATTATTTATTTATTCATTTGTATCTGTTCCTTTTTAAAAGAAATAAATAATGTAATTGTTTTGATAGGTTCAGTACCTAAGCACATATTTTATTTCATTGCATAATGCGTTTCGTTTCATTTGTGTTAAGGAAAACATTAATATTTCTTCGTCCGTCTGTGCTTGCTGTGAATCTATGGATGGGTTATTATGTAATCGTACCATTTAATAACACTTACGAGTATTAATGTTTTTATAATTTTATTAGTTATTGCCGCAATTATTACACCTGTATATAATTTGCAGATTGATGCTGTTTTATTATTGCATCTGACATAGAAACATTTATTGCTTCAACTCAATTACCATCCACTTAGTGTAGGTACCATAGACTTATAAATAGTAGTAGGTACTTATGTTACATTTCAGTGATTGTTATTAAATTATAATTCTCTTTATATTGACATAAGTTCAGTAAACTCCATTCAATAATTAGTAACACTATACCGGAATAAGGAAATCTTAACAATACGTTGCATGTGATTTCTAAAGAAAGAAATAAACATTTTTTTCATTTTCATTTTCACCTGGTTTAAGGTTTTTTCTAAAAAGTAGATGTCGCCCTCATAGTTATACCTACAAGAAAACTTAAACTCTACGTTTAATACCTACCTACATCAACTAAATTTCCTCGCAGTATTACAGTGTCCTGGCTGCTCCCGACGTGGGAATACTCATTCCCATTTGACATATAAAATTCATTTTGATGAAAAATGTTGCCTCTCGGCCTCATTCCGAACACACTCTATCATGATATGGTAAACATCGTCTACAATTTCACATTCATTGCAGTTAGGTGAAGTTTAAAGGTTTGCTTGAAAGTATTAAAATTTAAGCGATGTATTGCGTACACATATTTTCTTATTTATCAATAATAAGTATATAACATCAATGAATTATAAAATCACAAAACCATCGCTGCCATGAACTATTGGGACCTTTATTATAAACAATCATTATATTATATCAGTGTTTGTTTTACTTAAATTGACCTTTAAAATGTAATCATGCATGTTATGAGCTTATAAGTGTTAGCACAATTTGTTACATTGATGTAATATTAATTAGGCAAATCTATTTAACTTTATCATGAAAACAATTACAACAATTCCACAATTAATTAATAATGCATTTTATATTTGTTCAATGTAGCGTTAAAGATGCAAAATTAAATTACATTTATAATGCTGCCGTAATTTACACGTCATGTTGTTAATTTTTTACTTTTCCGTAAAAAAAACAACTATACATCTGTATGTTTTACCGGTGAAGGGCTCAGCTCCTGCCACCAGTGCGTGCATGTATATTTCGTAAGGCGAATCGTGGATGTTGTTTCAAGCATTAAGCTTGTTTGAGATACCTCTGACCACCCATTTGGGATAAGATAGCCATTCTTCCAGTCTATATTTGGGGGTGGCAATTAGCGTCAGGTATGAAAAAAATAACACATATCCCAACTAATATGTTTATGGATGTTTTCATTTATAATAAGTATTTATTTACAAAAAAATGTATTTATGTAGTATATCAACCATCTGGTATCCATAACACAAGCCTATAGTCGCTTGGTGTGGAACTAGATGTCGCTCTGTGTATGTCCAAGAATAAATATAGTAAAGTAAATAAAATATTATACAAGCGAAAATTTGTGTGTTTGTATGTATGTTTCTTACCTCTTCACGCCTAAACGACTTGGTTGAAATTCGGTTGGTATATAGATGGATTAATGCTGGTTCATGTAGGATAGGTATTATTAGTGGGAATGCTTTCGAGTCATGGAGTGACGCAATGGGTAGTAGAATAAACTCTGCGCGAACGAAGTCGCGGGTAACAGCTAGTTATTTATAATTAGCTACCAGTACAGAGACTGTTCAATTTGCTAATAAATCTAAAGTAATACTTCCTATCAACGTTTATGGCGGACGGTGTAGGTACCCATCTACTCGCTAGATGAATTTCTGTATTCGCCAGGAGTCAGGAGTGAGGAAACTTAAAAATTATTCCTTACAGTTGCAAGGCACGTTCGTCAGTTATAGACGGGCCAATCCCAACGTCTCGACTCCCGCTGAAGCTGAAATCTGAAATCATTTAGGACAAAGAGAAATAAAACTTCATAGATGTAAAAACTTTTATATTTTTACACTTCTGTAATATGTCCAATAGTCCATATAGCAATAGCAATCTAGAATAAGTCTTTTTATTAAATAAATAGTCAACAGTTTTGATGTTATTAGGTATATTTAATATACCTACTAAAATAAATCCTGTAAGCAGTAGTCTTTTCCTTTATAACAGCAAAAGTGAAATAAGATTGAACACTAAGGATCATTCTATATAGATTTTTATAAACAAAGATAAACTTTTGTACTTGTTTGTACAACCTAACCTCATACTGATAAGATACAATTATATTAAGGAAGCATTTTAATAACCTTGAAGATTCTGTTAAACAATAAACTAGATATACACCTTGTATACATGTATATTTTGGGACCCCCTTGCAAACATGGCGGAAACACCCGGCTACTCCAGCTGTTTCGAAACCAAAGGGTGACTGTGTTCACACAAAATTAATTACAATATTCATTTTCTTTGACATGTAATCATAAATTATATATTATATTATAGGTAGGTACGCGTACACTGGTTCATAATTAAGTAGCTCACAAATATTCCCATCTACAAGGACATTACGTCTATCAAAGGAGAAACAGTTTTCACTCATCCAATATCAAACTTTTGTCACGACATGTGCTCTGTTCTACATCGCTATGATGAAGTTTGTTTTGTAACAAACATGTAACATACTATACATAGGTATGTATGTGTGCGCGGATATTGTGGAAGTATGGATGGGCACACATTGAGAGCGCAATATTGGCAATATGTGAATAGGAGAGAGGGACCCAATTTGTGAGGAAACATCTCGGTCTATTCTCTTGACACTGTTTGTTTTATTTTGTTGATCTACTTATATTTTTATACTTGCCTATCCATATCTTTTAGGAACGTAGTCGGTAACCTAATATTATAGAAAGAAATACTTTTTGTTTCATTACTTATTAGGAACTAGCTTGCCGCCCGCGGCTTCACTTGCGTGGAATAACTTTATTGCGGAAATTTGATTATCCGGCGGGATAAAATTCCTATATTTCAATTCAGGGTTTGTTCTACCTATATACCAAATTTCATCCAAATCCGTTCATCCGTTTCGCCGTGGTTGAACAACAAACAAACATCCAAACTTTCGCATTTATAATATTAGTTAGATTAATAGGTATAATATAAGGATTTTTCCAGTTCGTACCCTTAGTTATTCTTGGTTTACCTCAGTTTTAATAATATTTAAGTACCTTCTTTTCCTCCAAGCTCGTTAACAGTGATGGTGAAAATTCATAAAACACGCACGTGCGTCCAGGGACCATGTGCAAGTATTATTATATCATGATTCTTTGTGTCTCGGTTGTTTGAGATAAGATACATCGGACCTCAAAGATTAGATTAGTGTTACATTCGTGTTGTATTACTGCAGTACTAAAAGCTAATTGATTATTTAAAGTATTAAATTTTTGTGGTTATATGAAGTTGTAACGACTAATCAAATCAATAATGTGTTATTCGTATAAAAGAGGGGTGTTATAAGTTTGACCGCTATGTGTGATATCTGTGGCAGCGTAACTCTTAAACGGGTGAACCGATTTGGATGCGGTTTTTTTTCCATTTAAAAGCAGGTTTTCTAGCGGTGGTTCTTAGACATGTTTTATCAAAATCGGTTCAGCGGTTTCGAGAATTTTCAACTGTTAACACTGTTGGTTTGGTCTAACTGGATGAGATAATTTATAGTTCTTCTTCAATTTAAGAGCTATGCTCTTGTCGGTGGAGTAATGGCCACGTATCTCTACTTTCCGCCCTCGATGTAACCTCTTGGTACGACAAGACAATTTCTAGTTATCATAGGTAAAATTTACACTAGAAAATACATTTCTAAGCTAATATAACATAATTCATTTGTAAAAGTAGGTACTTAACTCTAATTATTTCTGTCTAACAGTGGTTTCAAGTAAATATACCTATACCGCAAACAAATTTAAGAGTTTAGGTATTTAAAAAATTCTATGAACGGTAATGCAAGCCTGATAGTTTCCCTTCAACCGTGTCCAATGTTCATGGTTTTTCAAAAGTAGGTATGTTAATAACGTTTTTTACAAAGTATAACACATTGTCTATTTTTAAAATGGTGGTTATAATATCCCACACGACAACAATTAATGTTTTTAATTTTCAATTAAACCCTCTCAATAATTTCTATCAAATTTCAATTATGTAGGTACTTCAAAGTAAACGAAAAAAATGGAGAGAAATTGACATGATTCCTTAAATGTATTGCTGTTTTAGGTACGCAAGATTAGTAATAATAACATTAAATTATAATAGTGTAACTATCTGTGTATACTTGTGGCGTTGCTTTGTGTGTTTCGTTGTTTTGTTTTAGATTGGATCAACTTCAACTGGTGTAAATTACGAAGGCTGCGGCCGTAGGATTCAAAAAAAACCAAAAATTTAAGTATAAATTTAATAAAAAATCAAGTACAAAATTAATACTAATTAAATTATGCTATGACGCCGTTCGAGGTTGGAACAAGAGTGCGCGTCGTACGATGCGGCGGTGCCTCGCTGGAACCGCGTGGTGTCCGCTGGTCACGTTGTGCTGGCGCAGCGCCTCGTGCCGGGTGCGTTGTAACTGGGTCGATGCTACTATGCAGTTTACGTTTATGTGCAATATGTAATTCCTCCATCCGCAGATCAGCAACTATTTTCTAGATCTTGTGAGAAAAAGTTGCTGGGAGCTTTCTTGTTTTAGGTTTTTCCAAATCTTCGTATTCGTGTTTCTCTTCGGGGTCTGTAGGGTTTTTTGTGTTCCTACAGTTCCAGATTTTGTAGCGTTGAGCGAAAATAATAAGTATTAGTGCTAGTGCACCTAATAATACTACGTAAAATGGTATTGTAGTATGGTACAGAGACTCATCTCTTATAGGTTCCGGATGCATATGAGATTGAAGTATGATCTTATCTTGGCTATTATGAAGTCTTTTCAGATCTATTGAGTTCAGTGTAAGATGCGGTGAAGCGTCGACTTTCTTCTCAACGTACTCTGGTAGAGCCGTAATCTTAAGTGGTTGACCTGCTATCTCGTCGTTATCATTAGTTATTGTGAATTCTGGGCTACGGAGAAAACAATTTATAGGTATCGTAGCTAGGTAGCTTCCTTGTAGTTGGTTGTAGTCATCTCTTCCACAGCTTAATTGAATCTTCGTGGGATTAGGGAAGCTTACGACGTAACTTCGGTCATCTAGTTGTTCCATCGCTTCTTTTGATAGGTGTACTTTGGTTAGGTTGCATGATTTTCCCAAGGATTGGTTTGATATTAATTCTTGAATACAGTCTGCCTGGGTGCGGATTTGTTGCTCGGTGCTTTGCACGCAGAGAAATTGTGCTCCAAACTTCGGGCATTCTGCTTCTATATACACGAATGCTTTCCTAGTTATTGCTATTAGAGGATATGGAGGAATGAGGACTTGGTGGTGTCTATTGGGGGCTAAGGCTAGCTTATATAGGGTGTAACTTTTTACTGAGACTATGGGTACCTTGAAAATAATTACTATGTGTTTCCCTGAAAAGAACGAACCTGGCTTTATAACATCGTAATAATCCCTTAATTCTAAGTCTAACACCTGCTCATTACCATAAATCGACCTTAGCTTTTCTATCATTTTACCTAATATCTTAATATCTATCATCGAATGATGTGTGCTTGATGCACGTACAAACGCTAAACTATTTTCTATTCTACTTATCTCTCCCAATAAATCCTCTGTATTTTCCGTTATAATAGTTAGCATCTGTGCAAACTGCGCATATTTTATTAAACTGTGACTTGCGAGGTAACTTTTATCTAATAATAATTCTAGGGTAATATTAATCTTTCTCTGATTTTGGGCTATTTGAGATAATATGTTGTTGTGTTCAGTCATCCATTCTTTGCTGAGGCTAACATGATTATTTAATTCGGATATGACTTTATTCTGGTTATTTTCTAAGATCTTAATTGCATTATTGTACTTTACAGCATCCAGATAATCAAGATTTCCTGAGATACTTTTGATAATAGATCCTAAGCCATCTACTAAGCCTCTTTTCACCCGGCTGGGTTCTAAACTCTTTAGTTGGCTGATAACCTTTTCTAATTTGGTGGAAAGATAATTAATTTGTATTTCGTATAGGGCAAAAGTGTTGTTTTCTAGTCTGGTCTCGAAGTCGAGTAACTGTGCTTTTATATCATTGATCCTGTCCTCCATAACGTCTAACTGAACATACTGTATAAAACTATGATAATGCGTGATGAGTCTAGTCGGTCCTAGTTTAAATGGCAGTACTCCGGGTCCGTCTTCCAGACTCTCAAGTCTGATCTCCTGAGCTCGTATCAGGTAGGCGGTCAGCGTCAGTAGTATTCTGTAACAATTTAGAGGTCTTAGAGGGTCGCTTTAGTCGTGATTTGGCAACCGGGCCCCGTTTCTTAGATGTGTATATGTGAATCGGTAAATCGGCTAACACCTTATCCTGAGTGTAGCGGGGAGCTACCTTTTGTCTACTGGCGACGGGGTTCTTAATAAATACCTGCTGTTGAGGTTGGTATTCAATTTCGGGTTCACGGTCTTTATTCCGATTTTCTATGAGGGCTCTTCTATTGCTTAGTGATGTCTCGTTAATTATGTCGTATACAGCTGTCATTTGTTCTCGATGAGATTGTACGTACTGTTGTAATATTAACTCGTTTCTGTCAATTTCTATGGGGTCCCTAGGGTCAAAATGTCCTGTCAGTAAATCAAAAGGTCTACATCTCGTGAAGCTATGGATGGAGCTATTATAGGCAATAATAGCATATGGTATTAGATTTATAATGGGTTCATCTTTATGTTTAAGTTTTAAAATTCTGATATGTTCGAGCAAAGTCGAATGAAAGCGCTCTATATTACCGTTGCCGTTGGGGGCATGAGCTAAGATTTTATGATGGGTGATCTTGTGAAGACGTATAAATTCAGCAAATAGTTGGTTGGTAAATTCTGTACCATTGTCTGTGACTATAGTCAATGGTAGCCCATGGTGTGAACAGAACTTTAAAAGGGCTTGCAGTATGCTAACTGCTGTACCATCCTGCAAGTGGTAGGCCTGCCCGTATTTAGTGAAAACATCTACAAAGGTTACATATTTCTCGTTCTGGACGGTGAATAGGTCCATATGGATAATTTCTAAGGGTTTAGTTGCTGGGGGTACAATGCTAAATGCTTGTCTGATTGGGTTGCGGTCATATTTGGCTTGGCCACAAATAGTACATTCGTTAATGAATTTTGTTATCTGCTCTTTCATTTTTGGCCAGAAATATTTTCGAGAGAGGGATAGATAGCATTCATTTATGCCTCGATGGTTTGTCTTACCATCGTGGTAGTGTCTGATAATATCCTGTTGCCTAAGGTATTGTTTAACATTTTCTAATTCAGATTTGGCTATGACTAGATTCATAGAAGAACTTCTGAATTTATCTTGGATAATGGGGATAATGCTATATATAGCCAATGGGGGATCTATCAGCATTGCGGTTTTAACTTTAGGATTTACGTACTCCTTAATGGCCTGTATAATGTCTTCCTGTAGGTTGCACTCTGATATTTGAATGGATATACGAGTGTGCGCATCAAAGGGTTTCGATACTACAGGTCGTTTTTTGATATCACTTACTATGGTCAAACACAGCTGTCTGTGGAACTTGTTCAGCGGTTCGTCAGTAATAGGGATTTCCAGTATAGGGTTTTCGTTACTAGTGTGCGCTGTTTCAGTGCCTGAATTATCTATAGAGGGTGCTCCTTCAGAGGGGTTGGCGGCTAATGAGCTAATCTCCTCGTTATGAATTTCTACTCTGGACAAGGCGTCAGCGTTCGTGTTATTTTTGCCCTTTTTATACACCACTGTAAAATCATATTCGCTTAATTTCAATTTCCACCGGGTTAATCGGGAATTTGGCTCTTTAAGACTCATAACCCACTGTAAAGGTTTGTGGTCTGTAAATATCTTAAATTTTCGACCAAACAGATACGGTCGGAAATATTTGGTGGCCCATACTATGGCAAGTAATTCTTTTTCTATAGTACTATAGTTTACCTCGCTCTCGTTCAAGGTACGAGACGCGTAGGAGACTGGCCTGTCCGATCCTATTGGGCCCTGAGATAATATGGCTCCGATGGCATAGTTAGAGGCGTCTGTGGTCAACACGAATTCCTTGTCAAAGTCCGGGTATTGTAAAATCGGATCATTAGTTAGGAGGGTTTTACATTTCTCGAAACTATTTACGTATCCGGAGTCCATTGTAATTTTCTTACCTTTTTTCAGACAGTGTGTAAGGGGCTTAGTTATACGGGCAAAATCGGGTATGAATTTTCGGTAATAACCGAGAAGTCCTAAAAATTGTTTTATTTCCTTCGGAGTTTTTGGAATGGGATATTTTTCAATAGCTGAAATCTTGTCAGGGTTTGGTCGGACACCTTCTCTACTGATAACATGACCTAGGTAGGCGGTCTCTAGTTTCAAAAATTCAGATTTGTCCATTTGTATCTTAAAATTGGACTCCCTGAGTCTTTGCAGAACCTTCTCCAGATTAATTATGTGTTCCTGAAGGGATGTACTGAAAATTATTATGTCATCGAGATATACTAAGCAGATTTCGTTTTGCAACCCTCGCAATACATTATCCATTACCCTTTGGAAAGTAGACGGTGAATTTTTGAGGCCCATTGGCATTCTCAAAAATTCGAAATGGCCATGTTCTACGTTGAAGGCTGTTTTAGGTATGTCTTGAGGGTCCATTTCTACCTGATAAAATCCACTTGCCAGGTCCAGGGTCGTGAAATATTGGCATTTGCCTAACTTATCTAAGACGTCATTGATGTTGGGTATGGGGTACTTATCGTCTATGGTTTTTTCGTTCACTTTTCGAAAGTCAACGACAAGCCGCCATTTTTGCTTACCTGAAGCATCCACCTTTTTTGGGACTACCCAAATAGGCGAGCTCCATGCAGATTCGGAAGGTCTTATGATTCCCTGCTGTAACATTTTCCCTATCTGATCTCTGACCTCTTGACGATGTACAAATGGGTATCGGTAGCTTTTAGTATAGACAGGGATCTCATCGGTTGTTCTAATGTGATGTTTAATTTTGTTAGTGAATGTCAGGGGTTCATTCTCAATATAAAATACGTCAGAGTAAGATGAACATAAAGCTATCAGATTAGCTTTTTCTTCTGCGTTTAAATGATCTGTACGTAGGCGTGATATTACATCTTGTATGCGCGACGGCGGTTGTTGAGTGCATGTGCTCTCAATGTTAAATAGCTCCGCGTGCGCTGGATGATCTAAGGAGAATATAATGTCATTTTGACTTGGATTCTGAACCTCCAAAAAACCGCGATTGTTATCGACTGTCGTTAGGCACTCGTGAATCACGCAGTTGCAAATGACTTGCTCCGGAATATATACTTCACCATCGGAGGTATTAATTGGAATTTTTACGAATTTCGAACTCTGAGCTGGAATTATATCTTCGTATAGATTTACGTTCCTAGAATTGAACATTTGGATAGGGTTCACGGCTGATTGCGTAATCAAACTCTGCTCCTTAAGGTCAATTTTTGCCTCCCATTTAGTTAGTAAGTCAAGTCCAATAAGTCCATCAAAGTAGTTATGAAATTTATAGATAAAAAGTTTAATTTCCTCAGTGTCATTGAACTCGGAAAAACAGGGCAGCGTTATCGAGTAGTCTTCTCTACTTGTTGCATGTACATTTGTTACCTCGAATGGATCGTAAGTCAATTTAAAATTGCCAAAATATTTTCTCACAGCTTCCGGGCTTATGAAAGATTGATTAGCTCCGGTATCGATTAATAGCTTTAATGGAGGGTTAGTAATCTGAATAAAGGGTAGCTGGCGTTGGGTCTGCAAGTTAAGTTCTATTTTAGCTTTCTTGAGTTGGCAAGCTTCTGAAAATTTTGATTGTTACTGGCCGAGGGTTGAGCTTGAGGTTGTTCCTCAATTTCACTGGTGTATCCAGCATATGATATTTGCTGCTGATCCTCGCGAGGGTCAGTTAGGATATTTTCGTCATGCCCATGAAAGTCAGTATAATCGTATGTCTCATATCCCTCGGGATAATAACTGTATTCGGTCTCGTAATAATAGTCAGTATAGGGGTCGTCGTATGGGGAACATTCATTTAAATTCATTTCACGTGTCTTAAAGTAATTTGAGGGGGGTGGATTCCCTTGCCTACGCCAATCATGACCACCATAACCTGTAGGCGGCAACTGTCTAGGGGTATAATGTTGTACTCCGCTCATAGGCTTGGGAGCAAAGCTCGGAGGCTGACTCCTGGGTTGAAGTCTGAAGACGTTACTCTGCGGGTTATAGTTTGGTGGTTTAGCACCAAACATTTGCTGAGTGCGAGTAGGCATGCGCAACGGGGGTTGATTCTGTATCGGATTAAATCTGAAATTCTGCTGTGGTTGTGGCATGAACCTAAGCGGTTGTATCGGTGGTGCTGGTCGCTGCATAGCTGGAGCTGGCCAATGCGGCAAAGGTGTTTGGAAATGCAAGGGTTTCGGTGGTAGCATAGGAGTTGCAGTTGGGATCTTAGGGATCGATTGTGTTTTAGGCACTGAATCATTACGTTGCTGAAGGTACATAATATTCAGTTCCTCCTGAACATATTTTAATGCCTCCTCTATACTACTAGGTCTCATGCATCTTATTCGGGAACCGAGGGGCTCCTGGAGGCCTCTAACGAAAGCTTGTTTGGTCAATTTTTTATATAAGTCACGTTTAGATTCAATAGTCGTAGCTATATTCTCATGTAAACTGATGTAAGTCATAATAGTACTAAATAGTGTCTGGCAGTGGTCATAAAATTCCTGCGGGGTTCGTTGCCCTTGTGTGGCCAAAGAGAGGTCATTATAGAGGGCTGTTTCGTCCCTCTGGTCAGCGAAATTATTTACAAGGGCATCTCGAATTCCTAGCCAATTATCTGGGATACCGTTTGAGTTTATAATGCTGGCGGCGGGACCAGTGATTTTATTTAAGATCCCGTTTAACAGGCATTGATTCGGTAATTCACTACCTGGTTCGACGCTGAGATAAGATAATACTATTTGGTCACAAATTTTAATAAACCGCGTAAGCACATTCGGGTTACCATCAAATTCAGGGACAGGGCGTAGCGCCTTGAAGATAGTATCCGGATCGAACGGCATTTCAGCGTTGTGAAATAACGAATTTAAATTAATATCTATTTCTCTACTATAATCTACTTGCAATTGCCGGCGAGACTGCCTCGATGCAGGCTCGCGGGTACCCTTATTACGGGGATGAAAAATTTTGGAAAGGATTAGGAACTAATAGCAAGCGACACAGGAAAGATTCAGTGTACTCACAATTTCATTTCTGGATTTCCTGCGTATCGATGTCTGGATACTCGTCCTGTTGGCGGCAGCTCTACGTAGATTCTGGATACTCGGAACTGGAGCTTGGAAGCTCCACGGGCGGTGAGGCGTGAACGCGGGATTTTCCGGAAATCTTGACACGACTCGCAACACGGCCTGCGAGTATCCTACCGACTGCGCCAATTACGAAGGCTGCGGCCGTAGGATTCAAAAAAAACCAAAAATTTAAGTATAAATTTAATAAAAAATCAAGTACAAAATTAATACTAATTAAATTATGCTATGACGCCGTTCGAGGTTGGAACAAGAGTGCGCGTCGTACGATGCGGCGGTGCCTCGCTGGAACCGCGTGGTGTCCGCTGGTCACGTTGTGCTGGCGCAGCGCCTCGTGCCGGGTGCGTTGTAACTGGGTCGATGCTACTATGCAGTTTACGTTTATGTGCAATATGTAATTTGTATGTAAATAAATTAATAACTACATTAAAAATTTGTCAACCGATTATCTGCAATGTTGTCACTCCCATGACTGACTTAATTCTGGCAGAATCCTAAAAAGGAAAGCCATTACTTAAAAGAATTGAATTGAATTAGGTACGCAAGACTCTAAATACCTTTCTGTAATAATTTCTGCTATTGATTTTATTTATGAACTGTATATTGTCTACTAGAGCAAAGTTTCCAATCTCAAAGAAAATGTTAATATAGATATTTTTAGATATAGTTACATGATAACATTTACACAAAATATCTACATATAATCATAATGCTCATGGCTGGGTGGGCGACGCACGTCCACAAACTTTAAGTAATGCGAGATACATTTTAGCAGAGGAATTCCGACTGATTTAGTCAAAGGAAAGAACCGTTGCCAAATCTCCTTAAGTGTGGCTTTGCTGAGTAGCTGGCTCAATAAATTTCTTAATTTAATTTAGCAGAGATGACGCTAAAAGTTGTCGGACACATGTGCAACAATGTATCCAGGAATCACTTCGTTGGAGTTCTTATGGGACTGCCATAAACAAGTCGTTACCAGGATTTGGTTTACCATGATTTTAAAAGATTTTCATTCAACAACATATATGTTTTATCTCTCAATTACATCCATTATAAACTCATCATTTAGGTACTTGCAATTAATTTACATCGTTAAAGGTAATTTTAATCCCGGGATTACAAATTAAAACAAAAAATCCACGCAGGCGGTGTCGCGGGCTCAAGCTATTATAAGTAATATGGAGATCCAGATAAAGACATCGATTAACTCAAACTGCGGAACCTTGTGCTATGAGTGAGCAGTCATTACTTAAAAAAGTCATTTTCAAATTTTTTCCACCGAGAATCAAACCAGAACTCAATAGCTGCGATCATAGATCATCAGGCAACGGAATTCTAATAATATCTGTTATTTTGATTATAAAGAGTGACATTTTATAAACTACAAGTAGCTTTCTGAATATAAGAACTCCAAGAAAGGTTTGTAATATAATATGAAAATAGTTGCAAATTTTCCTGGCACGGGATTCACTAAAGTTTTTCAAGGCGCCTCTTGGGTTCATGCAAAATGTATTGAACGAGTCGGTTTCTTCGTGAAATTTGTATACGAGGGGGGAATATAGTTTTGCCGTGTCCCTTCATCGTGTAACGAACAGGATATTATGCTATACTTTTTGCGTACCTACGTGAAGATAATATTGGTAGATTGGATTTAGGAGATTCATATCTATCTGATTATAATTCTGAACCCAACATGTTGTTGCGTATTCAAGGTTTTTGTTCTTAAATGTATTAAGACTAATAATGATGAATAAATGACATCTGCTTGAAAGTCATTCGTTTTCGATTAATTAATGACGCAACACTATTCTTAACCCTACTACGGTGTATATACTGATCAATAATGTAGTCAAGAGACTACACCTGTTTCTATTTTATTAATACATAGAGGCATACATAATATTTAACAAAAGATGAATAGATAACTTTCGTCTTTTGGAAGTCCGTTACATTAACGACTTGTTGCATTAAAATAAAATCAATCTAACTTGGCAGATATTTAATGCGAAAATTGTGTGAGTTTCCGCATCGTGGTATTAGGGCTGTGGTAAAAAAAGATCGTGCGACATGTCTTGTTTTCTAACTGAAACAACATTTTATCTCGACATCATGGGGGTAAGACACGCAATCTTTTTCTTTATTTGGAAGTCTGTTTGTCTTCGAATACTATAAATATGGTTTATTAGTACCTAGTTAGCGTGTTATTCTTTCGTTTATTTAGAAAGGTTGATACAAAGTTGCCTAAGAATACGAAAAAGCAAATGTCATGTGCAGAATGTAATATGGTACGTGGTGATATGTATGATATGGGCGGTACAGGTGTCACACCTGCCTGCCATTTAAAGGTATGTGCTGTGGGTTTAACTTATTACTGATATTCTAACAGTACTTACTTCTAGGATCTACAGTATATATCAAATTCTTTTTACATATTTAGATAATTCAATAATAAAGTAGTATTCAATTGCTCATAAAATTAACATCATGCCTCAGACAAACCCCAGACCTCTTCAATGCTAGGTTTGCATAACGTATTCGTAAATTCTTGGAACGAAAATATTCACAAATATTTGCATAAACAGTATTCCTCTAGGTTCATTATGATCTGCCTTAATTTAAATACGCGAATGTCGGAGTAATGGAAGGTCTAATTTATTTAACATTGCTGTATTACCCGAAAACTATATAATGATACATTTCGTTTCATTTAGGTACTTACTTACTTTACGTACTTTCTATTTTGATGTGAATAATTCTTATAAATTTCTGAATTGAGACACATCTACCATACATATATAAAGAGTGATGATAAAACTATATTGATGGTAAAATTATCATTATAATAGCTATTTAAGTATTTAAAAACCAAAAAACCCTTCAGCATATTTTGTATTTTGCAGGCGCCATGTTGGATTTTTTTTACCATAAAATGTATGTCTACACTCTAGAGATCAAGTCGAAACGAACGACACGTTGCACTTCAAAATCGATTGAGCCGTTTAGGCTACAGAAGGTAACATAGAAATCTACATACATACACTCTAAAAACATTACCCTCCTTTCTGGGGTTGCGGGGAAAAGTCATATGCTATTTACAATATTTATTGGAAAAAACCTTTTCTGCCTATATGGAATACATAGCAGTAAATCTATTCTATTCTTAAACAGTCACAAATAATGGAGGTATGTAAATGTAGGTAACCATTCAACTCGGTACGGTACGATGGCGCTTGCGGAACAATGCTTTCTTCCTGAACACAGTTTTAACCCTGGAGCAAGAATAAATGAGAAGTAACTAAAAACTCTGGCTTTATACGCAGGAGTACTAGTCTAACTATGCGGTTGCGCTACTCAGCTGTATTTGTATGGTAGAAGTGTGTAAGTCGAGCGGATTTAATAAATTTTTAGCAACTTTCTCTGTTCAGATACCGGAATTCATCTAATTAAAAATAAATGGTTAGTGTATACATGCTTTTAGAATATATACATCTTTTAACCCGGTGGTCAGAGATATTCCAAATATTTGTATTTGGGTGTTCGAAACATTAAAAGTTGAATGCTTGAAATAACATGCACGGTTCTTAAGCTAATATTAGAAATGCTAAGGTTTGGATGTTTGTTTGTTTTTTGTTGCTTAATGAGGACGAAACGGATGAATGGATTTTTATGAAATTTGGTAAGTAGATAGAATGTAGTTCCCGCGGGAGAAACAAATAAAACAAATCTGCGATAAAGTTAGTCTAAAGCAGGCTATGCGTGGGCGGAAAGCTAGTTCGAAATATATCGAAATACATCGCCGTTAAAACATGCAAATCTTTATAGATGTTTTTTGGTGCAAAGTCCCTTAATCACCTTTTACGATACCCATGGTTAGAGACGTTGGTACTATTCTTTTTACGTGCCGAAACCACAGAATACTTTACCATTAACATTTATTGTAAAGTAAAGGTGCTTCTTTACCTGACTGCCCCAAGAAGTAATGTAATGTTTTTCTGTAGCAATTTTTAGCAAAGTTTAATATTAAGAAATCATAGATTAAGTTTCTACCAAAGCACACAGAGATCTCATAATTTCCAACTCTAAGTGCCCCTTTGCTTCTAATAATCTCCAGCTCAATATAGTAAGTCTTGTAGTCAGAGTAGATACCCTCCATTTTATGAACGTTGAAGACCAAGAACCAAATGATCACGTTTCCGATCCACACAGCATTAGATAGGCAGTACTCCTGCGTCACAGTTCCGACTCCTCAAGTCGGAACTCGGAGTTCATTGCGAGTTACTGGGTACCCATAATATTAATTTAAAATCGATAGATCCTAAATCCTTTCGGTTTAGGCTGGCAGTGGATTCCAGAGTTGATGATAAGGTAGCTATTTGGTATATAATATAACGTCAATTCATAATCGACAGATCTTCGATCCTCACGATTTAGGCAGACAGTAGTACTCTTATATTTTTAGGATTGAAAAAACCTGGAGATTACTTAATATTGTATTGTGACGCGGAAATCGTGTGCCAAGTTTCAAGAAAATAAATTAAATAAAAGCAGTCGAATAGTCAGTCGTAAGATTTGAAACAAAAACCAAACAAATATACGATGTGAAGCTAAATAGAACCGTATAAAAATCGCATTGTTTGGAATAAAAAATAGTGACCCAATTTTTAAAAACACCTTGTTTACCTGACGACCGTGAATTGTCAGCACGCACATTTTTTCGTTAAAAGTGAAATCGACTTTACAATTTTTTGTTGAAAATGAAAGTTGGTAGGTTAGGTTAGGATTGGTATGTACTCGTAGGTACATTGAATAGTGATAATGTAAAGAAGTAGGAATTTTTACTGCAAAATATTCTGTGACTTCGAATAATTTAATCATTCACATTGTGAAACTGCTATAAAGAAATCTGAATCAAAATCTGATGATATAGACATTTTTAGAAACCCTTTTTGCATTCCTAACAAATTATTGTTTACTGAAATGTAAAATTCGTCCTGTAAAATGGTGTTCGACAAAATATAAATCACATAAAATTGGAGTGGATATTCTGTTATGAACCTGATGTGACAAATGACATAGCTATAAACGCGCTATATTAAATTGACCACAGTATTATCAGAAAAAATGTATAGAATCTAAGTAGCATTGGTTCAACAAGAGGCCGCGCGTACGATTATGAATATTTAGATTAAAGATAGATGTATATGATGCCCATATATTACTAATATCCCATATATTAATAACACTAATCTTCATCAAACCAACCTACTGCACATAGCACATTTACTAGGCCCTGGATCCTTCTGTGGTTTATTTAATCTTTATTTATTGTATGAAATTGTATATAGGATTATCATCATCATCTGATTTAAGAGCCATGCTCTTGTCGGTGGAGATTTTTCCATATCTCTCTGCTCTCCGCCTTCCTCTTGGCCTCCTGATACGACACGACGTTCAACTTCTCTTTTATTTGCTGCATGTAGTAAGCTATATAAGTATAGGATTATAACATACTAAAAATTAACGAAATATATCTAATCTCTTATACGAAAGCGTGGGTAAATAAAGACAAAATATTTGTTTAATATTCCGCTGCCGCTTATGCTGACACCACTCATTCAACCCCGAGCTACGAGCGAAGTTGTTATTGTTACTAGTCCGTCTCTTGTATCTCGTACAGTCTACCGCAATAATTGCCTCCACCACTCATTACAGCGTAAATTGAGCCTTCATTCCAGCCTGCACGATGCAAATGGAACTACCTTTACAGATAAAACCTCCTTTGTTCCTGTGCATCTCTTGGCGCGTTATAGTCTACTCAGATCATCTTGTTTGGCTTTAAAATTTTAGATTGTAAAAGAAGTTTGAAAAGACCCATAATACAGTCTCAATCACCCTTTCTTTGACTCCGAAAATATATTTTCCAAAAGAATGTTATGCAAGGCGTCGCCTTGTCTGTAGCATTATGTAAATGTATGTTTTAATCTTAAGTAAAGACAATCCGACTTCTTATAGAGCTAATAGGCCAGACGATTCAATGCAAGTCACGACTGAACCCAATATCGGGACGTAGATTAGAAAAACATGTAAATCCCGTTGTGGGAACGACGAATGGGAATTTTTCGTATGGACGTCACATCGTACGCTGAGTTGGCTCTGGAACAAACAAATTGATTCTATTAGAATGAGTAGGGGTACTACGGGTCTTGTGGGATTGTTTGCTTTGGAAAATATTCAATGTTGGAAAGAACGCCTTTGTAGTAAAAAATATTTACTAGTAGTATGATTGATTAGCTCCACATTTCACTACATTAGGTTACGTCTTTGCTATGTTTGTAGATATAGTTATCTATTAGATACCTATAAACATAATATAAATCAACACTTCATTATAAATTAAAGTGACCCCAAGGATCATACTAGCTCAGAGATCTTAAGGACTTATACTAACGTTCACTGATGTCAACCGATTCGTATGCAAATTTAACAACTCTTGCTCTGATAAATTATTCACACCAGACTGAAGGAATAGGAGCAATCACGGGATTTTTCACCCCTTTGCGTTAATCATCTTGTTTATATTAAGAAATTGTTCTTCATAATGTTTGTTTTAGTATAATAAAGAAGTGCGAATTAACGAACAGGAAAAGAGAAAGAAAAAAATCAGCTGAATTATTTAAAAAAATAAAATTAGAACGTTGCTCAGGTGAATGCGAACCGAATTCTTTTAAAACAAAAAGTTCCAACAAGAGTGATTCTGGGAAATTCGAATGTGTAGTCCTGCAAAACTATAAAAGTAATTTAGTTTGAAGATAGATAGCTGAAAGTTTGCTTGTCTGACACCATTTCTGTTGCTTACTTATTATCACCATCAAGTCTACAGTAGATATTGATATCATTGTTATTTGGCCAGCCTCCACCTCCTTTACGTATTCGGTCTAAAGATCGGTTAGCCGTATTCATTCAAGAACTGTTTATTCCTGAACTATTGTTTATAGCTGTTATTAAAAGACAAATATAATCTGTGCTATTTACACGATTAATGATAGCATTTGATGCTACAATGTTTTACCATTCGCATTTCTCTAAAGTATGTGTCTAAGTATATACTAATGTAACTAGCGCGGAATATTTTATTTAATTTTAAATTTTATACAATTTACATCAATTATTTTACAAAAACTTATATTATGTGCATTAGATAACGTGGAATGTACATAAATATTCACTTAAACATTAAATGTCTATATTCTGCATATAGCTTTCCATCAGATGAAATTGTGGCCAAAAGCGTATCCAGTCAATATAAAAAGAAATCATCACAAAAACATTTACCCCCACCTGGATTCGAACCTATAAATATCAAACGTACGAACTGGACCAATCGGCAGTTATAGTAAAATGCGTTTGTAATACAGTAGTAGGTTTAGTTATTACTTATTATGCTGATTACCGTAACATAAATGTTACCTACTAAAGGAAAGGAAGGTTGTATATTCAATATAAACAATAAAATCTTAAAGCAACCTAATTCTCGTACTGTGAATTTCAAGCCTACTAATTTGGCCCAGCGCCCTTTTTGTGGCAACACACGAGCTTAAGTATTTAGGTTAAGCTTTTGCAGCTCCATTCTTTTTCGTAGTATTGCGAATGACAATTACTTTTTTGGAGACAATTGTCTATTACTACTTAGTCTTATTTACTCTACTTATACCTACTTAGACACATAAAATTTTCAATTCTTGGTGTTTTCTTTCATAATCAATGAATACTATTGTCGAAGGTTAACCCCACTTTTTACATTAGGTACTAACTTTATCAAATGGATACAATGAACATCAAGGAAGAGTTTTACTAACTTGTTATGTCTTCATGATTTCTATTTTCATAATAATAAATCGATTGGAAATAGAAGTTATGTACTAATTAAAATTTTATATTAGTTTCGAGGCGGCGCCTTTCAGCAAATCCTTCATTACGAGTATTTCAAAGAATTTGCTCTAGATGATAGGTGTCCAATTCATTAGGACCTTTTGACTTAGAATAATTTATGCAATTAAATGAACACCCGCTATTGAAATGCTAATTCATGATGTTATTTATACTATATGCTATCACCAACCCTATAATTTTCTTAACATACCTAAATAATTCTTTGAACTTTTAATAGTAAGTAGTTGATATTTTAGCTGTAGTAATAGAAAACTATATCTCAGTCTGCAACCAAGTAGCGATGTATCACATTGATCTTATCAACAATGCTATCATATTGTTATGTTCCGGCTATTAGAGATAAGCAGATATAAAATCCAGTTCCCGAAATTATTTGGGGAGGTTCTGAGTGAGCGCCCTTCCAGTATCTGCTTCATCTTCATTTAATATCAGATACGAGTGAGGCCAAGCGCTAACACGCTATTCATGAATAAAAAATATATGGTACAATAGTGGAACTAAATAAGTTTATAGACAGCGATTTTCAGTCGCACGTTTAGAAATCCTCAAAGGGCGAAGCTAACGTGAAATTAGAAGGGAAAATAGGACGAGATAATTGTGCCTCCCACCCCCTCAGGACCCCCTTGCCGGCCCTCGTTACCGAGTTTAATCTGTTTAAACTTTTATTTACTTTACTTACGCTAAATTGAAGCGATTAGCTGCCGAGCGTTTTTGGAGGAATGCTTTTTGTTTTAGCGTTGTTCTAAATTAAAGCTATTGATGTTTATTAGGCAATACCGACAGGCCTTTCGTTGTGATAGGTATTGTCTTATTAAAATTCTATAAAATTAAAACTGAATGATGCAAAATAATTGTCGTTGACTTTGAATTCCTTTTTGGAGTAAACATTTATTTCTTTGGACTACATCGGTATAGATTAAGCGAATTGGATCACTTTTAGGAAGACTTCCGATTAAAATGACTCTGTACATTCTTAAGAAGCCATATGCAAGTTTTTGAAACATCACGACAGACAAGATTTTTATTCTATTGTCTTGCTATTGCCCTAGTCCCTTGTGATTGTTGTTGTTTTTTTATAATGTTATTTAATTATTTGTTCTAGAATTTTCTTTCTAAAGTTCTGAATAACCGACCAAATTAATATATGTGTTCCCTAAAACCGGTGATCTTTTGTCGTGATTTTTCCTTTACTTACATTATCATTGGCAGAATTTATTGTGCTAGAAGAGCACGATATAAAAAGCCAAAATAAAAAAAAACGTGCACAGTGTACATAACTAAAAGCTAGTATACCTGATTATGTGATTTTAAAGTTACATAGTGAGTTCTTCGACATTATCTAAGGAATGGCATGGTGTGTCACTATAAACATATTTATCGTTCTAGGAATAACTTCTTAGTAATTTAATAATAGTTTAGAAAAAGTTTCAGTAATAGTCAATTATATCATTTCTCAAGATTCAGCCTTAAGTAAAAATGACTCCTCCAGTGTTTTACCTTTAATTATTACTCTATCGAATATTTAATCTTTAAACAAACCTGTACTTTAACGTATTCTTTTAAGATTATTATATTTTGTAAACAGGGTTCTTCTGTGTGTACACGTAGTTTAAATTAACGACTTTATTACTTTATAGTATTTTTAATTCATGCACTGTGCCAATGAAACCATTCTCCAACTTCTTGTTTTAGCATTATAGTGTTTTGTAATAAAAGTTCATTAATACTACATAGTATTTATAATTTTAACAAGCATTAAAATGGTGTTTAACAGCTGTGTAAAGTGTTACCACAAATTAAAAATAATGTTTAACGCTACGGTTAAACTTGCATATAACCTGTAAATCAATAAGGGATTTTTGGCAATGACAGATTTATTTGTAGCTTTAATAATCTGGCTGATAGTTTGGTAAGGTTTGGTTGGTATTATCCATTGTTACATTTCTAACTCGACGTCATTTTTCGTATCACCAGTTTTAGAACACTACCGCAACAAAATTTTACAAAACATTTTTAACCTAATTTGTTTGTTATCGTCTCATGATAGGTGTCAGTCTACAATGGATGCGATTACTGTCCAGCAGTGGACCTTAATGGACCGTTAATAAAGTCTATGTTTGGACTTATAAATAGCTTGGAAAGGATAAGTGATCCCAGATGATTGTTGAGATGAGATGATGAGACACCAAAACTATAAACCAAAAACTGGCCTATCTATAGTTTTCTTGCGCAAATTATGGTTAGGATAAAGAAAAAATATCGGTCGAAGAAGTTTCAACATATTTGTTTCTTTTTTCATATTAATGGTAATTTTTTATGCTATCAGAATGCTGAATTTTTTTTATACAGGGTGAATTTGAATTTGTGTAATTCCCATTAACTGATGACTCCACTCCTGATTACTATCAACTTTCTCCAAGGAACCATAGACGAATTCGATCAAAAAGTTTTCGATTAACCATACAAAGTAAACCATTCTGAAACAACCTTTAGTATGGAAATCCAACAATTTTCGTCTGGTGATTCCACTCATTATTACGAACAATTTTCCATTAGGAACCATGGCCGAATTCAGCCGAAAATAGTTGGCCTTCACTAAAGGTGGTTATAGAATGTTTTACTTTGTATGGGAAATCGAAAATTTTTTGATCAAATTTGACTATGATTGATTGGGGGAAAATTGATCGTAATCAGGAGTGGAGTCACCAGTTAATGGGAATTACATGAATTCAAATTCACCCTGTATACAAAAGGTCAAATCATTAGGAGTCGACATCTTACAGTTTTCAAGATAAAACATTATAAATCTGCAAAAATCCATTATAAATAAGCAAATAGAAATACAAAAGTGAAATTGGAAGTGATAAAAAATTGGAAATTTGGAAATGTGAATAATCAAAAAATATTATATTCAATTAGCAATTATCAAAGAAAGATTCGCGGAATATCTATTGAGACGAAATTATTCTTCTTGTATAATACCCCAAAAACATTGAGATTTGGACTACTATTGAATCTATTGCATAAGAAAAAATTAAGCTTTCCGATAACATAAAAAACTTGGCCCTTATATGAAATAATAAAAATTCGTAACTTTTTCTACTCAGAATTGTGCTTACCACAATTTGCTCTGGCAAACCTAGCAGAGAATCAGTTTTATCTTTTCGATTATTTTTTGTAGTTTCGTCATAATCGTCTGCCATCACTTACTGCTTCCACCCTGTATAGTATAAGTATGTATTAGTATATTTTCGTAGGTATTCTCAATTTCAGCCTAAATAATCATACTTAACAATAAACGATACGTTGATTTTCAAACACATTTTACGCTAAAAATTACCTCGATGTTTGCTTCAATTCCCAAAAATACTCGGCCCACACACATTATTATAAGATGCATGCAGTTGCAATATCTCGTCGGCCATGTTACCGACCTGTTCTCTATAGATGATTGTGTGCAGTATACTATGTGTCTCTTTCACACTAGTGTACAATGCATCTGTTCGTCTCTTGGCTTGTCCCGTGCACCGAATTGGGACGACACGCATGCGTGCGGCTTCAATGTCAAATCAATCTTCGTAGGCTGATGCAACTCAACCATCTACATATTATTTTATGCGTGTATTATAATTTGTTCGAAGTTATTTATTGTTTTCTTATTTCCTATTGTTTCAGGATATAGATGTGACATTGCTGCTATCGGGAACATTATTATGAGGTACCTATTCAGAATTTTTTGATTAATATAGACCGTAGACAGGTAAATATTGCCTAGAAATTATACCTAATCTACTATCGAGCTACAGCTATTGTAGGCACCATTTCTGTGTATAAAACTTGTAAAGCTATGTAAACAAAATAATGTTTTCAGCTCAATAAAGAATATGCTAAATGTAAGAAAATGCTTAAGCGTGAGGCGGCAGTTATTCTAATCAGTACAAACCTAATTCTGCAACAACTTGTTAAACTTACAATAATTTCACTCGTTCCAGAGACTGCAAATCCCCACTGACCGTCCGTACTGTTTAATACTGTACTGTATAGGACAGACAATAGGGTGTATAATGATTTTTTTTCCTATTTTTTAGCCCCGGTCGAAGTATCTACGTCAATCGAGTTCGTTTATGATTCGTAGGTATTTCTATTTGTTTAACCATAACATAGTTCGATATTTTTTTTTAAATATGTTAAGATATATTTTCCATAAATTACTTAACCTCCTGTAAGTTCCTGTCTGAGCTAACAGGACCGCGAGGAATATTATTCGAACTGCGCTAGATTTTTACATATCCCTCGGCATTAAATAGGTACTTATCTGATATATTTTTTTTAGTTTCAGAGAATAGACACTGAAAAAAGTTTTTTATTCGACTGAATTTGTGACTTTCTTCATTATTAATCAAATTTTACATTCAATTAATAAAACGGAACTTTGGATCATACGATAAATAAAGTTATTACAAACTCCTAAGGGTTGTCACTTTTTCTATGTCGTAGGTAACACAGGTTTTAAAACAGTGTTCTCAATTTTTTTTGCAATGTGTTTCTTTTTACGTTTAGTATATATGGATACCTAATAACATACTTTAGCTACAGCTTAAACTGGGTGGTCTCTTTTCGTACTGTTGTCCAATTGTGACTTGGATCCGACCCCAATTATCCAAAGCCTCCGAATTAAGAGTGGCTCAACTGAACAGAGTTATTGATTGCCCGTACTAAGCTATAAAATGGTTTTTAGTACAAAACCGCCTCATAATTTAATTATATTTCTTTGCGGATATATATTCTGAACAAAATGAATTAAAGTCGAAAACAATTTCGTACTTTCTGTGTGCTCGTAATTAGAAAGGATAGTGTGTGCAAGACACATGGTATGTAAAACTAATAGCCGTTAGGGCGTTCTATATAGAGTGGAGACCACGCACTGGCAGCGTGGGGCTTTCCCCCCTAGAGGTGGATGGATGACCTATCAAGTGTCGCAAGTAATCACTGGATACAGGCCGTTTCCAACCGGTTGCTCGGGAAGTCTATGAGGAATACTAAGTTCAGGAGTGGAGGTCTTGTGGCTGATATGATGATGATGAGAAGTGTTATAGTACTGGCTACTTAGGTATTCTCTTTATGAAATTGTATCATGTGGCCGACTTTACTTTTCTCTAGAAGAAAAATATCATTGACTTTTCTGACAATACAAATTTTTCCCAAAAGCTTTATTTACGTTTTCTTATTACAACAAGAAGGGGGATAAAACAGCATTATGTCACACAGAATTGACATCGACGTATCGTTAAGAAATTACAAAATGGCTATCGCCTAATGTAGGTACTCATTCATAAACAGAGTATTAAAATATTTAGTCACCGAACGGAAGCGAAAACATATTTTTACGAGTATAGTGAGATCGACTCATTACTATCTTATTACGTACCGGTCGTGTTGAAGTCAGGCCGCGACGAGCCGAAACACATCCAATTTCCCAAGTTCCCATTTATTGATATTGACTCTCAGAGGACGCCTCGTGTACGCTCCTGGTGTTGGATATCATTTAACTAGATATGCCTTCTAATAAATAACTATAAATTGAAAATTTGAAAATCTTTCAGAAACAACTCGTTTTGAAGGCTTGCGTGGAAGAGATCGCTGTTAGCGATAAGGCCGCCTTATTCGTAGTTTCTATAAGATATTTCAATGTACTACACTAAGTTTCTTATATAACAATAAAGCGTGTTTGATTGATTGATTGAAACAATGATCATATCATCCAGATATGCAAGTCGTGTTAAAAGGTACAAGTCTGCGATATGGTTTAACTAATTTTCATATCATAAATATCAACTATCGACAAATAAAAAATCGCTTTATGCCACAGATAGACCCACAGACAGGCATAACCTTCGAACGTATGTAACAACCCTATTTTTGCATTGGAGGTTATCTGTGGTAAATAGTAGTTGTAATATCGATGACCTTTAGTGTTGCATTTTAGGTTGCAAACACCTTACTATAACCCATGTCGTGTAACGGGATGTAAATACCTGCACAGGCACAAACACCTTCATGGAACACTCGTATCCACTGCATAAATTCTTGAATTTCATTATGGGCTGTCTGTAAACTCTGTAATGAATGTAAGGTACTTACATTGCATCTTAATAGTGACTAAATCCAGTTTATGTCTTTGCTTGTTTCTTCAATTGTGCCATGACGTAGTGAACCTAAAGTCTTAGAGAAATCAAATCAACTATAAGTAGATACCTTATCTAGCTCAAAAACATGTCAAGAAACCCAACTTTTTCTTACTTATGAAATTTTGTTTCTTTTCTTTCATAAAATATTTGCGTATAATTTAGCAAGTTTTTGAAACGAACTAACAATATTTGGCATATCTAGACGCAGAACTTTATTTCCAGGATGCCGATGTACCATGGCATCACTTATTATCATCATCCTAACGCCAGATAAGCTTGAACTGGAACGTGACTTGCGAAAAATAGTCATTCCAATAACAGATCAGATTCGTACCCGGCCCACGTAAACTGAACGAATCCAAATATACACATATCTATATTCTTCAATAATGTGGCCAAATAAAAGTATTAAATGGCTGCAACAGTAACCTTAGTGGTTAAGTATACCTAAATAAAAGTGAATTCAAAATTTTGATGGTTTCTAAAAAAAATATCATAGAACAATGACGTCACGTTAAATCGACGAATACGACGACCTGTTTGGTGTAGTGGTTAAAACTCTGATCATTATACCAAAAGGTCGCGGGTTCGAATCCCGCTAGGAGCATATTTGTATGATGAATACGGACATGTGTACCCGAGTTATGGATGTTTTCATTTATAATAAGTATTTATTTACAAAAAAACATGTATTTATGTAGTATATCAACCATCTGGTATCCACTAGATGGCATTGTGTGTTTGTCCAAGGATATTTATATTTTTTATATTTATATTTATTAATCTACGTAAAAAGTTACATGTCTATTAGTCACTTCAATAAATGGTTGTAGAAGTATTCCAATATAGTTGACATTTTCTTTAATAAAAAAGTTGATGAAGGATCTAGAGACGATTTCCCGGACTCTGATTCGGAAACACCGGCATTTGGTTTCTTATGTTATGTAATATACTATAAATGCACAATTACAATCTATTTCATTGCAATATTTAAACAGATCATAACGTTTTATTAAATACAGAAATGTAATATTTCAACAAGTTTCAGATAACAATAGGTACGTATAGGAATGTGGTAGGTACCTATATGTTAACCCTGCCTCCAACCCAACCCGGGCATTTGAAAGGGATCGGTGACCCGTTCTCCTTATCGATTACGAGTTCGTAAACTGTATAACTTTTGTCAACTTTCGGGTATTTAGGTAACAGCATACTTACCGACTGTGCATTGAAACTTTGAGAGATAAAGCATGAGGCGGTTGTAAGGATATTATAGTAGGTATCTATGTCTCTATATTTTCCTTTCACTAAGGCCCGTATTTCAGAATGTTGCTCAAGTATAGACCTGCGCTTGAGCATAGTTAGAGATGTCGCTATACAAGTTACATATAGCTGCCCTTTATTATCAGTTCTCAAGCGAAGATCTCTGCTTGAGTAACATTCTGTAATAGGGGCCTTAGACTTGCGCTACATGCCTGCTTCTTAGTTTTCATATAGGAAAGTTACATACATAACGACACGACCTTTATCCCAAATGAGGTGGTCAGGGAAATCCCAAATAATGGTGTTTGGGTGTTCCAAAAATTAAGAGTTTAATGATTAAAATAACATCCACGGTATACAGAAATTCACACGACAGAGGATAGGCCCATCGCCGTTCACACGTGCAAATCTATAGACGTTTTTTGGTGGAAAGTCCCGTAGTCGCCTTTTACGACACCCAAGGGATGTGACGGGTTGGTTCTATTCTATTTGAGTTCCGAAACTACGTAGCACTTATCGACTAATACGGGAATATAGACTTTGATTCTTTGTGTCGTTGTTTTCTTCTTTACTTTTGAAAATTTAATGGCGTCTGAATCCCCGGTCAATCGCTAAATGCGAAATCGAATATTTTCCATAAAAATGCAAATTCAATTACGTCAATTACATTTCACTGATTAGATAATATGAACATTAAAAATTTTCATACAGTAAAATACAGACTCGAATCCCAATTTAAAAAATCGAATTTGCTGCAAAGCCCACATTAGAATTCGAATTTCCATATCTAATTATGTGCACGAGCGAATTCCGTTCGAAATTGGAACCTGTCTGTCAAAGTGGAATAAACGAAGCCAATCAGAGATAAATAACCATCGGTCCGCGAGCGAGGCCCGATTCATTTGCATGTCAATGACGCGCGGGGCGGTGTGGTATGCGGGGGCATGCGGGAACAACAATGGCGGCTCACCTGACAACCTAGTAACTATACCATACACACCATTATCCCTGAGGCTTGCAACATGGCGAGATGTTGCATGATTATTTTGGTATATTTCAAATTTAGAAGTTGTTGGATAAATGTAATTAAAGCATTTATTTAAAATGCCTTTGATTTTAAATGGAATCTAAAAGGAAACTCTCTCCGTAGCCGTTTGTGGAAGTGGAAACCACTTGTATTTTCTAAGGATAGCGTAATTTTGTCTCAAAAAATTAAATGTTTACTTTTCATTACAATATTACTAACTAGAAATTAATCTTGAATAGGTATCTAACTTCTAATGTTTTGACTTACCTGTACCTATCTGGCCTACATAAACAATTTGATATTTAAGTATAATACAAGATATTAACAGTAGGTAACAATTTGTCTTTACAAGGATAGGTCTTATATATGATATCAATATTTAAGAAACTCCATTTTTTTTAAATTACCCACGAAAATTGTGCTCCTCGTTGTAAGTTTAGTCTTGGCGCTTGCTCAATATGCGATGAGGGTGCTCAGCCAAGACCACTTAGGTGCACTCTCCGTTGAAAGTTTTGCTGAGTCGAAATTCTATGATTCTTGAGACCAAAAATGTTTCGGACCGCTGCGCTGGTCAGGAAGCAACGAACTGAAAAATTAATTAGAAGTTTGTACAGCTAAGACATTTCATTTATTGTAATCTTTTTGCTAAGTGTGGTACCTTTCACAAATTAATTTTATGGTGTTAAGGTATGTATACCTACATCGAGCTGACCTTGCCGATTAAGTAGGTACCTATATCTAAATTGATTTACAAAAAGTGTATAGACTAATAAAAATGTACCTTTATCAGTCATTTTGTCATTTGACCTTCTTTTTTATAAAGGATTCTTTGACCTTCTTTTTTTTAAGAATTGTTTGAAGGATAAGAAGCGCTGGCGCCATTCGTTTTCTCTTAGCGAAGTTAAGCGATGTGGGTTTCTGTGCTTCAGAGTGCAGTCGTTAAGCCAAATCGGTGGCCTATATGCAAATCCACTAATCAGCACGGAGTTCATGGATTATGGCCAATACGCTTTACCAGCGAGAGGAGGCTTAGCCCCAACAGTAAGTGTTAACAGACGTGTAAATGTGTTTAAGAAGAAGTAGTAAGTTAGACATCAATGTTTTTTTATAGTAAATATTACCGTCATGCGTAAAAATAGGCCAAACAATCCATTAACCTAACAGGACAATAAATATGATAAGTCAATAATCTGAAGCTAATCAATGCTATGAGCTTGCTCAGTATCGGATAAGGTTATTTCGCTCCCGTATAATATTCCGATCGGCTGACGTCCGCCGTTGAACGTGTTGCGACGTTACTGGCAAAGAATAACCCACCTATTATAGATGGCTTGTTAGCTTCGTAACAAGGCGTATCGATTTTACATCAATATTTTTTGCAAAAGAATTCTTTATCAAACTTGTGCACGGGTCAAAGAGTAATTTTTCAATGTTACATTTTATCTGCTCCCGTTTAGTGTGGAAGTGTATGCCGTTTTTTAGTATACAGTCAAGTTTGAAATTCTCTTAGTGAATATATTAGACTTGACGCACTTGGTTCGTCGTTTTATAGCCTGCATCATTAACGTCTAACTCTATCTTCTGGTTGGTTGATTTGACACTTGTAGTCTAATCCAATTGGTTCAAATTGACAGTCGGCGATAAAGTTTATTTCCGTTGAAGTTATACAAAGAGTGCTCCAACAACAATACTACAAATGACTTTTAACAGTGGGGTTTTTCGAAACATGCACCAAGAAAGTAAACTAAAAGAAGGAGTGCGTGGTGGAGTTGACTTATCAAAAGCTTCCATTAAATTCCATATATCTACAACTAATGAACAACAGTAATTAGATTATTATGATATAAATATATGTATGTCACCGAACAGGGTGCTTCATGACTCATCATTTAATAGCATTGGGTTACAAATATGGAAGTAACGGACTTGATTCCTATTTGTTTTCATACCATACTCCTTTTACCTACTTAAAAAGAAATATTACCTACTTATCTATTTCAATCCTATCAAATTTTATGACGTAAATACAACAGCCAACCAACCGTCATCAAGTACTCAAAATTGATATTAATAGCTGTCAGTATTTTCAAAACACTCGTATTTAAAAACACCAGTTCCCATCGAAAAACTGACTGTCAGATGTTGCCTAACTTCAAAAGCGAATGCGCTACGATGATAACCAATCCACCGATGCTTATCTAAAGGGTATAGGCACAAATTTAGTTAATACTTATCCTAGTAGGATATCTAGATTCATGCTATTCTTTGCCAGAGGTCGGTTATTCGAGTTAACGGGGAGAGTCATTTCGTCTATAGAGACCATTGGTCGAAGACGTGACCTTCGTTCTGTCGGCAATTCCATTCCTCGCCGCAAACTATGACTTTTCCATCTATCTATAATATTTGACTTGGGTATCTTGTTTGTTCGCTTTTCTTAATTATGTAATTGGAATAAGCAATTTTGATTGAGTGTAAAATGATTTAAAGATTTTAAAGGTACAAAAGATTAATTACTTAATTTTAATGGTACCCCAAAACATCAAACTATTTAGTAGGATATGTGAAAAATAATCACTTAAAATCTTTCTTCTACATTAACACAGACATCATGGAGAAGAATGAACAATAAAAATCAAGGTATTAATAAAAATCAGTCTGAATATTTGTATGATCTAAACAAATAAAGCCAACGGTTATAGAGCAGACAAAAAAAATGTGTGTATGTAAAATAAAAAGGCCTTTATAGGCAAGAAACCTTTTACAACTTTTACCAGCTAAGTACTATTAGTGTTTTCAAAAGCAAGAAATGATTGAAAAATAAGTATTAATCTACATAAGTACCAATGTATCTACAATGATTACTCACAGAGACAAAATATCTCTGACGATCAATTGCAAGGTTTTATGTTCGACAAGCTATTTGGTGTAGAGGTTAGAAACTCTGCTGCTATACCAAAAGGTCGCGGGTACGAGTCCCGCTAGGGGTATATGTTTGTATGATGAATGCGGATTTGTGTACCCGAGTTATGGATGTTTTTCATTTATATATATGTATTTATTTACAAAAAAAAAATGTATTTGTGCAGTGTATCAACCATCTGGTATCCACAATACAAGCCTAGTTGCTTAGTGTGGAATTAGATGGCGCTGTCTGTATATATCCACGGATAAAAACTGGTTTAAGAAATGGTGTAATCATTTTAGATGAACCTGTACTAAGAAATAAGGAAAAAATACATTAAAATGTTTTTTTAACTACAGCTTTAACAGTGAACGCTACATTTACTTCGAAACAACAATCGATCCGTTGTTGTTAAATAACGTGTAGGATTTAGTAAAGATTTTTGAATTTACCTTAAAAACTATTTTTCTCGTTTACCTCTAGTATTTGAAAAGGAAATACCCTCAAAGTATCACCTTCCATTCCTCCGTACGAGAGGGTAGGTAAGGAGGGTGGATACGAATATATGTAGGTGGAGGCGATATGGGCCCATGTTTTATATTATTGAGGCTCATACGGCCGCCCGCGGTGGGCTCTGTTTACCTTGTTTACACACATGAGCCGGAGAAAAATTATTGCTATACCAGGGATACGCTAAGTCAGATTTAAAAAAATTAAATATTTTATAATATTCTCCATTCAGAACATTCAATTTGTTTAGTAATTCTAGAGGAAATTATAGAGAGTAGTTGTTCAATTTCCTATTTCGGTATAATTACGGTTTTAAATTTCTGTGTCAGGATTGTACGAGTAGCAAGTGGAAGTCTGTGGTCTCTGCCTACCCTACAAGAAACATGCGCGACTGTCTGTATGTATGTAAATATCGAGAAGTTTTAAGGCAAATTAATTTGTTTACATTGTAAGTTAAAGCCAAGTATGTATAAAATCCAATCAGTATTCTTATGCATGCCTATTAACTATTTTTTATTTCTGAACACGCACTCAACCCTGATCAAAGCCAAACACTTTCAACGCGGGCGTACCCAAATATAACAAAAACAAGAGGATTGTTTGGACTCGCATCCCTGATTATATTTGAACAAATATTCTTGGATCTCATGTAGACACAGGATAATAAGTCTCTTGGGTCGACAAATGGAGCCGAAAGGAAAACCATCGTGTGTCTCCAGACTTACGTGATCCGGGTATATATGTAACGGAATGGACAAGGGGAAATCTCTTGAGCTGTATTAAGGCGTAAAGGTACCGATTCCCAAATGGTTTGGTTATTTTCTCGTATTGTGACGGAATATCCAATGCATGCGACTCAGAAATTGAAAGTCGATGGTTGAATTGAAGCATAAAAAGAATATGGACAGAGAATGAGAAAAAAATTGCTTAAAGGTATACACTATTGTGGAGGTAGACACAGGCTCTTGTTGAGAAATAAAACTAAACAATCCCGAAGTTAAATCATTACTACATTCATAATCGAAACTTTATTAATAAAATTCTCGATTACGTAAGATTATCGAGTGTGACCAAATCTCTGAACCAGTTTACTACGTCTTCTCTTAATTTAGTATAACTACCTACTACACCATTATGTTAGATTATCCACAGATACCACAAAAATTTAAAACATTAATTTATTGATTTTTTATCGAGATGTTTTTGAAAAGATGCACTCGTTGTAAACAATTTACATGGAACAATTTCGTACAATTACAAGATTATCATTCTTGAATTCAATTACTGACTTTTATGCTAAGTTATTATCAAATACGACAGTAATAAACGCATTTGCACCGTAATTTTGAATAAATCGCATCTGAAAGAATTTATTTAATCCAAGAAGTGTTTCGCAAAACTGATGCTGTGACAGTACAGTTTGGAAGAAATTTAGTTTCAAGTATATCCGTGGAAATCGTCGCGTTACCGAAATATAAACTCTGTCTCTGTAAACAGAAAGTTTATTATCTTTTATTGAGATTGAAATATGTATTCCTTTGGGGTTTAGCCTGAATGCGACTGTTTGTCCAATATTTCAAGGCTTGATGTTGTTTGTGAGTTGGTATTTGTAAATTTGAGAGCAAGACACCGCCCGTCGAGATGGGATCGCCAAATATTGCAAACCCTTATTTATATCTACTTGAAGTTCGCCGTACTACCATAACGTTTTTTTGTAGAGTATAAGGCTGTCTTTGGTAGATTTCTCTACATTAAATCTTTTAATGAAGCAACTAGGCAACTCTACCATAGCTATGCCAAAAAGAAATTAGCTTAAAATATTAAAAATCTAAACGGGTTTGCAATAAATTATATCTCATTCAACGGAAAAAGTTGTTGATGTTGGCAATATTATAAAACAGCTATTAATAACATGTTAAAAGCTAACCTATTTGATGTATTGCGTTATAACCAGATACCGAATTTAGGACATCGGCCAGTAAGTATATAAAATAATGCAACAGACAATGAAAAACTGAACAAAAGGAAGGTCCTTACGCAAGATATATTTTATTCAACGGCAAAAATATTTCATTTATAAATGAAAGTCCAGTTTAACTTCTCGGAATGAAAATCATCTTTTTATACCTACCCTAACTCCTACAGTTACAGTTCAGACAAAAATATACTCTACGTTTTATATTTTAGACCACATAGTGCTCATAAGGTATTGCTCAAGGTTTTCTATTCTGTGGCATAATGATCAACCCCATCGTGCATGTAGAGTACAATATGAAAGGTCTATCTCGTTAGCGTGATGTACAAAAAGCAGTAACTGAGTTTCTATTATAAAAATACCACTTTCAATTTTATTTATCATATTAAACCGTAGCATTTTAGATTACCTCCCTGTTTCTTTAATTGATTATCTTTTAAGATTGATTTCGCGTTAACCATGAAATTAGGTTTTTTAAAGCAATTTAAAACGTGAATATAGAATAGATTCTGTAGGTGTACCAAGACTCTATATGCCCTATATTTTATGAATAAATATTTCATTTTATAATTTCATTTCACATCATACGTATTTACAATAAAAAAAAAGTTTATTAAAATGTATGATCTAAGTAAGAGTCGACGACCTAAGAGAGAGGGTACTTAAGTGGTTTAATGGCCAGCACTTCCTTAAACAAGCTCAAATAATTTAAATAGTTTTTAAATATGTTGCAAAAATTTTTGAATTTGCTTTGTTTTTCTCATAAGATTACTTTAACACCTACTTATATTTATGGTATTAATAATACCTACAAGTTAAACCTACAAATTGAAACAGTAATAGAACACAGGAGGAATGTTTTATTAATAAGGCAACACTTAATAAACAAATTTTCGTAAAATTCTAATTCTGTTATTAATAAAATGATTTATCAATCAATCAAAAAACTCAATAGAGACTCTGAGACAGTGAGAAACAGTCCTATCACCTATATGACAAGTAGGTACATGTTTACCAAAAACCGGCAACAATTTTTTTATATAAATAAATTATATATGCCGTGTGTTCTAATAGCCTTACTCTATCACACTCATCAATCAATGGATGTGAGATGAAGATTGTTTTTATTAAAGTATTTAAGTATATAAAGTTATTATGATCAAAAAAAATCTTTAAAGTTATTGAAGTAAATTTTTAATGAAAGAAATATATTTTCTCTGTAAGTTCAGTTACGTTGTTCGCGTACATGGCCCCGTAGAAGCAAACAAGCCCAAAGGCTTTTTACCTTAAGACCGGCCGGGATTGCGGCAAACCCCGACTGCCTCCGTTTGATTACCATTCACCCCTTAAAAGCCAGCGATTTAACCGTGGATTTGGGAAAGCAAAAAGCAGCTGATTGCAGACACGTGTATTTGTACTCGTCCCGTCATATTATGATCATGTTTACTTAGGCGATTGGAGGTGAAATCTTGAAAAATTCCTGCAATTTTGGCGTTTTAGTAATACCATCTCTCTGTTCTTCACTTTTTTGTGTGTCAACATATTTCTTTGGTCGAAATTTTGTATTGACTGAATAGGTATATCCTTGAAGTGGATAGGTATACTGTAAAGGGAACCGATGAGACTTTAATATGGTTGCCGAATATATAGGTGATATTGCATTGTAATATCACTTAATTTACAAAATGAAGACCGTAGGTATGTCATTGTGATGCGTATTAGGTTTAATGAAATCGTATGTAACCACTTCATGTAATTATGGAACATACGTTTAGATGCATCACGCGTTCTGTAACGATATTTCAAACTACCTCTTTAGGTTACACAAGGTGGAAATGTTAAGTGTTATTTAGGTGATTATTTCGCTAATTTAAAAAATATTGGAAAACTTTAACGCAAATCGAAACAATTAATAAAATGCCATTAATAATTTATTAATAAAGATACTCGATATGACCGAATTTAAATTTTTCCGGCTCTCTCTCACACATATAAATTTCCGTAAATTTTCCACTTCTACACTTCCATCGACTACGAAGAAAGGAGTGTTGTGCACCTTTTTATTGCATATTAAGATTTAATTCTTAAGTAGGTACAATTGAACTCCTCTTGCAAACTGTTTCGATGCTTGTTAATTTGAATAGTATTTTCAGTGGTCGATAGGTGGCTATCACAAAGAAAGAATGGCAGCTAAAAAGTCAATATTTCGGATGTACGTATCACGTTTTTTTGATGAAGAAGTAATTTAAGTGATTACGTTCACTAGACAACGTGTTTCGATTTCTTTGAATTTCGTTTGAATAATAATTTCATTGCTAATACTTACCTACTGCCGTTCATTGTTTGCTGCCTATAAGCCTACCTTCTTATAAGGTAAGAACGATCCATTCTTAAATTGAATATCCACCTTAAAGATCAAAGACTACAGATTTCATGTATAACCTATCTTGTTTATGTATTGACGAACATTACCTTATGCAATATTTGATGTAGGTAAATAATTACCTACATCAAAAAAAAACATTAGATAAATGATGTAGGTAAATAAATAAGATACGAACACATGTATTGTCAGTATTAACTCGTCAAAATTGATACGCTCCAATACATACAGCTAAATTTGGCAGCTGCTTTGCAACTTGGAAGGATTAAAATCGTATCACACAGTCACCCCGCAGGGGAGGCGGCAGCCCCTCAAGGTTTCGTGCAACTGCTTTAATAACTCAAATAAATGTCACTCAGTTCGTTAATAAGCCTGTTTAATACACAATCCAAGATGTTAATACTTGAATGGGGAACGGTAACAGTGACTGATATGTTTAGTCAAATTCAGTAAAATATGATAGTACGGATAAATATTCGCGTTAATAAAACTTGAAAATTTTTTTAACCACTAAAAATGTAAAATATTATTAGCATTTCTAACTATCACTATATTTGAATCCTTGTTCGTGGTTATTGTGGGTCAGTGTAACCTATATTATATAAGTCGGCGCCACTATACTACGATTTTGTTTTTTTTTTTATATACACCGTGTAACGGTTAAGTGTAGTCATATTTTAAGGGCTTGTTCTACCCATCAATACGAACAACTTTTACTATGGGGGCAACTTCGAAATCGCGAAAAAAAAATCAGCTGTTCCATAGAAAATTTCAATAACCTCCCGATGCAATGTATGAAACAGCTGATTTTTTTGTGTGTTTATATAGTTCGGCTGACAATACTATGATTTGGTATCTTGGAGCTAATTTGATGATGGAGCCAGGAGGTGGATCATGGAACTATTCAGTGGCGTAAACCCCTCGAGTTTGGGGTCATATGATTCGGTTTGACCAGCCTAATATATTCACACTTGATGTCGAGGGTCTGCTGATAAAGTCAGCAAGTGGATGTTGGAACTCTAGCGTGTTTTTAGTTTTATAAACTACACTCGCTTACCGTCCGCGTGGAAGATTTCATTAAAATCGGTTCACCAAAAAAAATTGCCCATATGTTAATCCAGGTCCTAATCTGTCTACCCACCAATTTCATCCAAATCCGTCCAGCCGTATAGGCAACAAACATACATACATACAGACATACACACACACACAGAAACTTTCGCATATATAATTGGTTTTGTGAATGTACCTTTTATCTATCACAGGCAAATCAAACACCGAATGTAAGTACATTATTTTTGTTAAATTAAGCAGAGAACTTAGAAAGTTATCGATGTATGACCTAGGTCCACGCCTAACTGTATTCACTCTTATACAAATGAATCTTAGATAGTTATTTTCCATCTCCCTCCTCATAATAATAATACATAAGACAGAAAGACATTGTTACGTGAGTGCATTCGGTCGTATGATCACCCAACACTCGATAACTGCCGGTAATGCATTGCACTAAACCAGTTCCTCCGTGAGTACACTACTGTATATAAATAAAGCTTCGTCTCCACTCGCGAGTCGAGAACAAACCGTATCCGTATCACACGAACACAATACAACAGATTAATATATAACAAGTAACCCAAGTTTAGTTAAGATACAGTCTGTTATGCTCCGGCGGAAGATGGCGGCCGTGTGGATTCCGCAGTGTAGAAGGACTAACCACTTTCTTCTGCATGGCTGTCGTTAAAAGTGACTGACGATCACTAACATAAATGTGTTACGAACATAAGAGATGCAGGCTCTATGAGAGAGAGGCATATGTTCAGTAGTGGACTTTTAGAGGCCGCTGATGTGTGTGATATGTATTATGTATTGACTTTGATTTAGCCATTATAAAGCTTCGGTAATTTTTCTTTGACACGGTCCTGACCGAAAAACATAATTGTACCTATCGAAATATTTTATACTACAATAATAATAAATTAACCAATGAACAACCTTATGAGAGTGAAGGAAGCAGAAGAGGTGTGTCAGGATCGTATAGCAAGTGGAAATCTGTGGTCTCTGCCTACCCCTACGGGAAACAGGCGTGACATTATGTATGTATGTATGTATGTAATAATAAATATTTCAGCCACACCAATTATCTAGTCCCAAACAAGTAAAGCTTGTACTATGTATACTAGATAACGGATAAACATATATAAATATTTATATATACATCCATGACTCTGAAATAAATGTTCGTATTCATCACACAAACAATATCCCTTGCGGGACTCGAACCCGCTTTCATTTCGCTTACAGAATCACTATCCACTACACCAATCGGTCGTAATAAACAGAAATGTGGAGGCAAAATGAAATTCACTTTTCCTTCTTTGGGTCAGATACGTATATTGGAAAACATTTTCGCGGGAGGGTCACAGTTGTAATAACACAATGTAATTATATTTTGTAACGAAACTAAAATATTTCAGTTATACAGAGCCAGAGATTCGTCCCATACCTAAAGAGTTTTTGAAGTCAAATTGTACTTTTAATGAATTTCTTTAATGATATACCTAACTTATTTTGGTATATACATATTTATATAATATTTAAGTACTAACTAAATATAAACGTAAAGAAAAATCACGAAAATGGTTACAGAAATTCGATTGTGAACCGAAAATCTTCTTACAGTCATTTTCTATCACCCAGGGACGGCATTGGCTCCGGTTTAGATTCAGATTTTTCGTAATTGGCTTACATTGTCAATATTATTCGAAATATTATTCAAGTTCTAAAGAAAAATCACGAAAATGGTTACAGAAATTCGATTATGAACCGAAAATCTTCTTACAATCATTTTCTAACTGACAGGGACGGCATTGGGTCCGGTTTAGAGTCAGATTTATTTCAAGTATATATGTTAGGTTAGGTTAATTATGTTTATAAAATATTGACAAACTTGAATAATATACCTACTACTAATTAACATTAGTTATATATACAGCGTAATTCCATTAAATTAAATTTAAAAGTAAACAATTCAGTTAGCCATTGATCTAACCATGCAATAAATAAACAATTCAATAGTTCGTCAATTCAAAATATATAAATAATAAACGATCCAATAATTTATTAAATTCAGAAATACAATAAATATACAATTCAATAATCAATAATTCAAACATAACAATTCATATAATAAATAGTATAGGTATGATGGATTGTGCCCACTCGTCCAGGCATTCATTTACTGACCAAATTTTAGGTTAATTTCTAATGGATCCCAAGATAATGTATAGTTACGTTAACATTTTGTCGTATAGAGAGAGTTTCCGTATTCACTACGCAAAAAACATTCCCTGATATACACATTAACATTGCCTAGGTAATACATAATGAAATGATCACTGACTGCAAAAAATCTTTATCAATATAAAATAGAGACATGGATTTAATATATTACATGTACATAACAAAATAGGATGATAGATGAATAGTTATTATATTATGTGGCTAGCTACCTAATGTACGATATAGTGGAAAATATGGTTTTCTATCAATCTTTGGTATTGTATTGTTTGATACAAAATGAGTTTACTAAGTCCTAGAGGTGGAGGCCTGGAGACCTTAAAACTTTCTATAATACTTTAATATTATTCGCCACTTAGTTAGAAACGCTTAGTCTCCACTGGATTTTTTTATTAGACTTTGATCTGAAAAGATTGTAAACAATACTACATTTTCTAATGGACATAAGTGGAGAAAATGAATAATTTTTGTAATGAATTTTGTATGAAAAGCTCCTCCATGACTTCATTCGCCGTGACTAAAACGGGGGTAGGTTTAACAAGTAGGTATATATATAGTCGCTTCATGATACCGAACCTGCACAACACGTAATGCGCTCATAGTTATTATATATCACTTCGTAATGAAACAAAATCTGGAGTTTATATAAGTAAGCAGTTGAGTTACTGATCACTGAATACTGTGGCAAGAGTCTAGAGGAACGAGGGAATAGAGCTATAAATATAGATGAATCGAAGGTTATTTAAGCTTCGGTTTCAGATTTACAAAGAAAATTTTGTTCTGAGAAAATACGAATACACGTTGGTTTTTGAAACAAGAAACTTTGACATATCTGTAGTCTGCTATACTTTATGGCGTAGCGGGTATACAACGGATACGTCTCATTGGTATTCATATGACTAAAACGCTATTTAATTACTCTTAATTATACTTATAACACAGGCAGAAGGTAATAGTACCTACCTATTGCCTATCACATTAATAGACAGAATGACAACAGAATTTTTATTGTTATGTAATTATATGACTGCTGTAACAATTTTGTGTCTATCAATCTATCAAATCGGATAATATCTTGATTATATTTTATTTACTCTTACATTCTTCCATAATTACATACAACCGTAAGGTCAGGACCTTTATATTCCGAATGGGGTGGTCAGAGATATCCCAAGAATTAGGATTTTGGTGTTCCAAACATTAAAAGTTTATTGCATGGAATAACATTCACGGTTTACTTTTAGAAATTACACAGAAACACACGTGACACTAGGTGAACACATCGCCTTTAAAATGTGCAAATCTATTGATGATTTTTGGAGAAAAATCCCATAGTCGCCTTTTATGACACCCACGCTAAGAAATGGGTTGTTTCTATTCTTTTAAGTGCCGAAACCAACTACAATATCGTTAAACGACTTACAAGTTATACAACTCTGCACTTTACAACATTTAACGAATTCAATGCATTTGTCGTTCCACAAAGGTTATCTACATCACACACTTAAATTGACTAAGTACCCATCTATACTCATGTATATGTGACAAGTCTGGACCAGACTTAAAGCGTCCTCAATTGTAGCTACAAATTGCATGTGGACTACCACACATGCATGTTGATAGCATGTCTGCTGGACTAACTATTACGAGCAATCGTCTGAGAAACAATCGTCAGACATTCTACACGAGACAGCAGTGTTCTTAGTAACACTAAAATAGTAAAAGCAAATTTCGAAGAAGTTTCAACTATCTATACGTTATTTACGGTTCTTAGTATTGGGTTGTGTTAATTAATTTATAATGTAGAGTCTCCGAAATGTTAGAATTATGTTAATAATCTTCAGAAAATTGTAATTAATTATCTAACACACAACCTCTATGGATTGCTTAATCTGAAATCGTATAGGTATAATATAAAATTACAGTCAAATTAAACGACAGTAAGAAATGTTCGCTGCCACAACAACCAACTGGTATTTTGTTTATTTACGACTCTTACCTTGTCTGTTTTAATATTGATATCCATTTCTAATGAACGTCTACAAATTTCACGCAAATTAGATATTTAATTTTATACTTTAATTTTAATTTGACTCTATATCTAAACACCAAGATATTCAACTAAACGTCTGCACGATTTAACACAAAGAATTTATATTTAAAGGGACTCGGCGACAAAAAATGGGGAAAGCTAACCCCATTGTGCTACCCTCATGTAAAAACTGGGCCAATGGGGAACGGTTATACCCTCGACAATAGATTTTTTCCTGCCAATCGATATGGTTTCACAAAATGGCTGCTTTTGTATTATTAAGAAATCTTTTTAATTCTGATTCGAAAGTTGAGCGTCGGTCGAACCCTTTTGCGGGTTGGGATCTGTCTGAGTTTGGTGTAGACACACAACATAGTATTATTTATACTAAAATATTTTTACATTGTAGTGTAGTCATACTATCAATTTAGTAGAGGTGTTCAGTAATCAAGAGATGATTTTTGTAGTGGTTTACATTATTCTAATTAACAAGTACTCGGCGAATAAAACAGTTTTGCTTCCTTCTTGTAGTTAAGTAGTCAAAATTGACTTATATCATCTAGATCTAGTTTTCACGAGCTAAATAAATATCCTTGGACATACTCATAATGCTATCTAGTTTCACATTAAGCAACTGTGGATAAAAAAGTATAGGCTAAAGAAGACGTCGAAATTATCCATAGTATATTTATATAAATGATTGTCTATTCACTGGCTTTCTAAACGGTAAATGAAACAGAAATCTAAATTGAAAACAATTAAGTTAAAATGTAGAGTAATCGGTCGTCATAAGTATCAATGGCCCTTACGACAAACTCACAGTAGTGATTAAGTTATGAATCACCCTTTCCTATCTCACGGTTTTATGCATTAGAGTCAGCAACACAAAAAGGAAAATAATACGACTTTGTAGACACAACACGTTTACTACGACGATAATATTGCCAAAGTACCTACTATTAAATAATCCGTTACGTGGTGAAAGTCAATAGTCGCAGAAATGGCAAAGACCCGACTAATCTGTAGTCGGTACCAATACAATCAATTTTACGATTGTACGGCAAGCCACTAAATACACTACTAGAATGTATATCTATGTAAAAATGTCTACTGTCTTGGGTGTATGTAGTGCAACTGCACTACCACGTGGTACGTGGTCGACTGTTATCTAGACATAAGACCTCCAAATATTTAGATCTAGAGATTGTGTATCCTTATGACATTATCTCTGAACTTTCGGTTTTATAATATTAAGTATAACTCTACATTTTCACTTTTAGAATACAGTTCTGTAGAATGAACCTACTTAACATTCTAACGGTTCAAATGTTTGAAAGCATTTACGAAAAAATATTCAAATCCAAAGATAGCTCGTGAGTCTATATCTTAAGCTTCTAAAGATAAGCTCAGAAAACATTCCAAGATGCGGAGACTCCCGCCATCTATCGCTTCACAAAACACTACCAACTTGGATATATAGAGTTCTATATGTGTGCTGTCTGACTGTAAAACACGTAAAATGCTTACACACTATGACATCATTTACTACGTTTGTAGCAAGGAGGCGTTGATAAGGTTGAGTGTGTGCGTGAGTCTCGTTTATACGCTGTGTGAGCACGCTGGGTTAGTGCCTGTGTGCGTAAAGCGTAGACTTGTTGCACACAAGTGGAAAGTTTCTTCTCAAAGTAGTATCACGTAGCGACATCTAGTTGTATTTCGTGGGACGAACATGTTACGGCTGTACTGCATAAAGTCTCAACTGAATTTTCTTATTAGATTAAATATTTTTGTGGATATAAGATTTCTCATTGGATTGTGTCATTAGAAAATTTTGTTAGACCATTTCTAATAAAAGCTGAAGCTAATTAGAGTTATACGACATATAAATATTTTTACATCAGCTTATAAATATATTTCATATATTTTATAATAAGAATATAATATCGCTCTAGATCGGGAGCCTAAACTCAGCGACAGATGCACTATGGCTTGATGAATATTAAAGACTATTTGGTTACATTTTTAATAAATTTGTAAATCTCATGTTATTGCTAATGGAATTGTAAATATTTATTACTGTCTTACTCTCATATGTAACAGTCTTCTAGTAACCGGTTCTCAATAATACCGAAGTATGACGTGTCAGCCAGTATTCTATTAATAAGATTTTGTTTTGAATCTCAACTATTTAATCTAACTTAATATTGTAAATGCCAAAGTTTAGATGTTTGTTTGTTACTCAATCACGGCGAAACCGATGAACGGATTTGGATGTAATTTGGTACTTAGGTAGACCATACACTGGATTAATTTTTTATCCCTATAAAGCAAGTCAGTCCCGCGGGATAAACAAATTAAACATATACGCGCTTAACGAAGCGTTTATAAATATGTAGTTATTGTAGGTATTTTTCTCCAATTGTTTTTAGTTATATTTGTTTTTTTTTCTTTTTATACTTTTGTCACGTAATGGTTACTTTAATGCAAATAATATTTTATAATATATTCTGTCGTACTGTTGTCACTTCTAACGTGTTATACATTTTGTTATTAGTGAATACACGAGTTGGAGACTGAAAAACAGTTATTTTGTTGATGCTCTAACTTATTCATGTACTACATGAGCTGCTATAGTAATTATAATTATAAACTATGTCTATATTGTAATTTTAAGTGGATGAATAAATATCTCTTATTTTGTGATAGAATTTATTTGAAATTTATAAAAGTATTCGTAATAGAATTACCACTCCATGTAGTTAAGTAAAATACCTTTATCGATTTAGTTACACGTTTCAGTGTTTAGTCCCAAAATTACAAATGTCATTAATAATATTTAATACTTCTATGAAATCACTTCTTTTTCTGTCTATTCGTCTGTCAATGCCATTTATTTAAAAGCTATTTGACGTGGACAATTGATATTTTGGTACAGTCTTTTTTGTATCGTGCTCTTCTAGAACGTTTGTACGTTCTACTTTTACCACTCCGTATCTTTCTATCGTATTGTAGCGGGAAAATCACGGGAGAAGATGACCGGTTTAAAAAAGAAAAAAGGAATTAATTTGGTCGATTATTTACTTTACTACTTAGCAAAAATAAATAAATAACATTGTAAAAAACAGGAACAACCACAAGGACTAGGCTAATAGAAAGATAATAGAATAGACAAGTATAACTGACGTTACACTACCTGACGTCCAAGTACAGAGTGTTAAAATAGCTAAATTTTGACTTTTAAAGCTAATCCGTTGCATGAATGCTTGGAGTATAGTACAAGATATTTATAACTTTTGTTAAAGAGATATTTATAACTTTTGTTTAAAGTTTTGTGAAAATGCGTACTTCTTAAATATTTTATTTCGAGCTTCCTATGCGGTAAAAAGGTTTGTCTTTTCTACATGCAAAATACTCTCATTTGCTTAGACTAGCTCCGAGGTAACCTCAACCGAGGCCTTCACGGAATAGTCTGACTATTCATTACAGGGTTCAAGAGTGCTTAAGTACTTGCTCAATTGATGGTAAATTTTTATTGACCGATTTGCTGCCTTAGGCCTAAATATTGGTATGTTAGGCATAAATATATTATATCTAATAAATATAATTTAAGACTTTTTCAGTTCCTATTGGAACACTTACGACATTTTATAGCTTTACACCTTTTATACCTTTACTGTGAATATTATAACAACTCATTACAATATCTCATTGAATATTACATATACGTTTTAGATTGGAAGTTTAGTTAAATTTAAGCATGAATGTGGTGTTTCTTTATTCTTTCACACAGAGTTTAAATTTCTTCTACTAATTGAAGAAATCCATTTTGAGATATCGTAAAACCTAACTTTACTTATTAAAATTAAAAATGGCAAAAGTTAAAATATTTGTTAAAAAAATTTCAGTTGCCTCCTTCTGCACTAAGAATGTCTCTTAAAATAGACTACTTTATCAAATACTTCCTTTACGTAGAGCTGGATTGAAACCGATTTGAATATCTCAATGTCGATATTGTTTGTATAATTCAAGGGTAAACCTGATCATTATCATATTTTGCTACCGAAATTAAGTCAAAGCTTACATATTATACTGTTAATTGGCAAGATAGAGTCTATCTCAGACTAATTAATTATCATTTGTGTGTTACAAAAAGAACAATAGAAGGAATAATTATGTACATTAGGGATCCGTAGTTACTTTATAAAATTAGGAATTGCATAAATTTAATTAAAAGTTGCAAGTCTTTGTCACTTACTTTTTGTAGTTAAAATTGTAAGATCTCTATAAAATAATACATGAAATTGTTTTATTGCATAATTTCGATAACTCATCGTACTCCTGTTATCTTCAAGTGTTGTTAAAGCGCTCGTTGACCCGAACTCACATCATCTGTCGTCAAGCATTGTCGAGTGTAATGTTATATAACTCATGTATTTTACGAGAGGACAGAATGGGTCAACTCTCTCTTTAGGCGTACGGAACCATCTGATTGCATTGCGAAACTTGTAATATTTGGTTCGATTTTCTTATTATAGCCATCTCTCCTAATATAGAAGATTTTATTTCTGTCACGTCTTTGCAAAATTCATACAAACTTCTTAAAAAAATTTAAACACAAAAAGGAGAAATGTGTAATGATTGTGCAGCTGTGCCAAACTTCGGGTCCTGTTTTTAGCCGTATCAGTACGGTGCCATAATGTAAATTACTTAGAAAAACCAACGTCTGCTTAATTACTTGGTATTCTTGTTCGTTATTTTTATCTTGAACCCAGCGTTTGCGTGCGACTCGTCTGTTACCACGTGTAGGGAATATGGAATGAGCATTTTCGCTTCTGTTTTTGCTGTGCGGTTCGCCTATACATTTTACATCACAGCCAGATTAGTTCATTGACATTTTGGCGTAGACACGACGAGGGGGCGAAGTAGCTCGCAGCGTCCTTCTCTAATCTTTGAGATAGAGAGGGATGGATTGCAGCGAGCTATTGTCGCCAGCGTTTCGTGGTAGCAGGTGGCAATTATTGGCATTTTAGTCGGCCGTCCGTTTGAACTTCGAAGGTCGAAAAATAAACATTTCGGCGCGACAGACTTTTTTGAACGTCTCTAATTGAAAATAATTTTTAATAATGTACCATGATTTCTCAAGACACATGTTTTTAATAAATTGCATTTATCCGTCTGTATGAAAGGTTTACACGTCCCGGATTTATATTTTAAGCTTGAAGAGCTTTAAGAAAAGATAAATGTAACATTTTATGTACCTACCTATACTTTTGGTTAGTGCAGGATCTATAATTTTTATCGATATCCTAATTTGCTATAAAATAATGACAGTTGCTGATCTCGTTCTCGAGCTAAACAAATAATTTTATTACGAGTGCTTATGTAATTATTTATTTTTTAGAATAGATCAATTGATGATGATTACTCATTACGTCGACATTTAAGTGTTCTAGAAGACATTACCAATTTTACGTGGGACAGTCCAACACAACTTCCTTTGGGCCAAGCCCGTGGCTCTGAGCATAAAACGTTTGCCGACCAAATTTTGGGTTTCCCGCTTTACATGCCTAGGTGAAAACTTATAGATTCACCTTTGTGAATTTGTATTTTTGGCATACGAATTCAACCAGTAAAAAGTTAATAAATCACACCCCTGTGCACTGCAGTGCTATGCTATACAACTAACTCCTTATGGCTTTATTAACAATCATTTAAACATTTATTAGTTTTCTGTACTAATATCCATCTTATTTCTTAATCAGTCTTGATAATAGCTACTTTTGATGAGTACAATAGTTGATTGGTCAATTATCTTCCAACTTATAAATGAATGCAGAAGTTCAATATATTATTGATTATACGATCCGAACTCCACAAAAACAGGCGAACCACTTACGTAAATTTCACCGTCCCACTCTAACCTGGATATTATTCGTATTTATAAGAGAGACGGATAGAAAACGTAGTGGCGCGTCCTTTAAAGGAGGCTTTACCAGGGAAACTGGTTTCGGTCGAATGCTTCGGGACGCTCTGTACAATTTAAAGATATTTTTCTATGTATGGAGTGTTTTAACAACAACTAAAACTAGTAATGTATAAATTTATTTAATGGATAAATTTTATATATAAATATAAAATTTTAAAAATAAATGTACTTTAATAAGAGCTAGGTATAGGGATTTAAATAATTTGATCAAAAGCAAAAGCGTCGTAATATGATTACGATAAAATGTGGAGTTAAGATTTTTATTAAACTTTTAAACTTCGAAATAGTGAAATATAATTTACAGCAAAAAATATACATTATATAATATTAGTGATGTAGTTTATTAGATGTTATATTCACCTTCGTCTTTATGAATGCCTACAAACTATTATTTTGAGATTTTTTTAAATCCAAACATCAAAGACTATACATATATGTAAATTTACCGGTGTCAATGATATTTGTTTTAGTAAAGTTATATAGGTAAATAATCATGATTTCTAAAAAAAAACTCCTCAACGTCCCGCAGCATTCGGCGAAGTTTGGAAAAGCCTCCAAGGATTTTCGATAGATGGCGTTAGGCTTCACGTAATTGCGTCCTCCCTTTCTCTTCCCTTATTATCCCCAAATCCCACTTCTCCTTTAGATATTCCTGCCGCAAAATACCCCTTCGATACCAATATAAGGTTTTTCTTTGTTTAATAAAATGCAAATTTCACGTGTCTAAATAAATTCCAACAAGAATTTGCTCGAATAAATTTGAATAGGATACCTATACGTATGAGAATTGGAACGAGACTTGTCTCGTTCAATAATTGGTGATCAGTCGTGAAATAAGACAATGTTTTCTATTCTGTAATAAAGGGAAGTATCTAATCTAAACCTACATTCACTATTGGGAATATTTTTTTTTCAATCTATGAATTCATACTACACAAACTTCAATTCATATAGGTATACCATATTGTCAAATACGTACTACATATTCGTTGGTATGACAGATAATTAGGAAATATTTACTTGAAAATTTATGTAAAGACTAATTATAAAATTGTAATAAATAATTATCAATACTGTCTAAATCTGAAATAGATAGATATCAGTTTTCTAAAGATTAACATGTCATCAATTTATATCGTTCAAAAATGAAAAGCATCCAGATTCCTGTTCTCTCTTGACTAGACTGTGTTGCATAACGTAGGGTGGCTGGGCGGCTCACCGCCGCTCTTATACCTACACACCCACACAAACATAGCGACGCATGCGCGAGTAAATTTTAGTAGATACTGTTTGTTAGTAAACATGGGTATGCATTGTGTGGTCGATAATATTTTGTGCACCAAGAATGTACCTTGTTAGAGGTAAAGACGGAGAACTAACGGAAGCATAGGCAGACTGTTTGTAGCATCGGAGCAAGCTGGAACAAATAAATGAATATATTTCCTATATATCTTTTGCAATATTTAATTTAATTCTGAAAAATTATCGACCTATCAGTTCTAAAACAAAACTTTCTGTAAATGAACATTCTAATTAAGTTTGAAAAACAACATTTTTGTTTTCTGCCGAGGTGTGCTCAAAATATCTACTATGCGTGTTTTTGTAGCACATCTTCCTCCAATTTGCTATGAATATATGCAATAATATATGCATTTCTACTTCTCTTAGAAACGTTCCACGCAAGCTTCACTTTGACTATAAAAGATAATAAAAAAATGTATATAGGGCAAACACAAATTCTATACGCATATAAGTCGAAAGATTTTATGAAATAAATTTGTTTACAAATAGCTTGTTTATAACATTCAAATTTCAATTCAATATCTAGTATTGCCTTGTTCGTAGAACATAGGTCTGATCAAGTAAGATACTTATCTATTTCAATTGATAATAATAATGTGCCCACGCTCGAATGTAACAGCGCAATGTAGATAAGCAACTAGACTAATTTTGATACAAAATGCTAAAGCCTGCTCAAGATCCTACACATATATTATACTTATGAAACTGAAGTTATTATTAGTCAGATTACCCCTTCTAATAATCGATGTGATATTATTCCATCTAGGTATATTCCACTCTATAATGAACTAGAACAATGTCTTTGAAATAAGTTTGTCATCTTATCTAGCAATGCACAGATTATTGATGATTATTGATTATTATTGATTATTGTTGATTTTTGTCTGTCGTGTTTAATTTGGAGTTATACATAAAATAGCTATAAATTTTTAACCAACTTAAAAGACGAGGAGATTCTATTTTCATCTTTATGTATTTATGTTCTTTCATGTTTTCGTCAATTATTAACCGATTTTATTAATATTTTTTTTCTGTGATAGGGTTTAACCGCCTCCGTGGCTCAATGTAAACAACATTGGGTTTACGATTCGGAGGTCGCGGGTTCGATCCCCAGCGGGGTACATGTTTAAGTACTCGGTTGGGTTGGTGGTAATTTTTTTAATTTTAAAATTTTAAATGTCCGCCTGGCTAGCTAACACCATCTTATCTAAATCTGCCGCCAAGCAGCAATCTTAATACGATTGTTGTGTTCCGGTTGACAGAGATAAAATAGGTAGTCAGTCCCCCAAATGTGTTGTGGTTTCCGGGTCAGTACGCTTCCACGTTCGACCTCATCTTCACTTAACATCAGGTGTGATTGAGGTCAAGTACTAACCAGTTGTGCATAAAAAAAAAGAGTAGTCCCATATACATTTGGTTAAGAATTGATAATGCACTTTAGAGATTGAAAGTGGAATCTTTCTGAAATCGCTTGTTTTATACATTGAGGCTGGTCACAATAAACGTCCAATTATTTTTGTAAGTGGTTTATTTGCCCTTTATAATTAAAAGCTTTATATACTATTTAACTACTTGACCAGTAGTATATTATTAAACAAAAAATTTCATTTTGATTATTTATTTATTTGCATAATCACAATTATACAGAAACAGATGTAAACTATTATATTAATGAACCACTACATAATAACAGTAGCGTGTTGAACCGCGAGAGAGCATAGACCTAATATGAACATTCTTGTCTTATAAAATAATAAATATTTTAAATTTAATGTTGCCAGCAACACACCTATCTAAAGCAGGCTTACTAGGTAGTGTCTTAAAATCTCTCATTGCCCCTCCATTGTACTAATTTATAAAGTCAAATATTCGTGGGTGTGTAATCCGCTTTAGAGTACCTACGATACTTGATGTCTCAAATCTCAACTAAACACGTCTATTATTCGACGAAACCAAAGTTTATAGGCGGACAAAACTTCAATTTTCGGAAGCTGTGTCCATAAAATACGAATAAGCTTAGCAATAAACGTCTTTGGGTAGTGAAAATGTTTCCAGTCACGCAAAGCCTTAAGTTAAAAATAAATAGGTATACAGGATGGAATCAATACATGTTATTTTTTTTATTATAAACTGTGCAAAACTAATTACGCACTATTATATTTTTAATGATTCTAAAAATCAGGATATAATACCTAGTCTCTGGATGAGTGCCATAGTAAATGTATGGGAAAGTGAAAATTTTGGATTTTATGAAGTTATTGATGTCATTTTAACTCATTAGGCATATGAGTATCGATTTCAGATTTTTTTTTAAGTGTAAAATCCACTTTTATAAAAATCGATTCCACCCTGTACACTGTTGTAGGTATGTACTTATCGCACTACGAACAGTTTATATAATATATAGGTATATATGTAGCTATGCGCCTCTTTAGTTAATTGATAATAGCGTTAGATTAACGTTAATTCACAATGTTTTAGGTTCGATACGAGGTACTGTTAAGTTTCTGGTAGAGCATTTTTAAATGTGCGCCTGACTAGTTACCATCACCGAGAGCTGTTTTAAAGCGATATTCTTTTTTGGTTGTTTAAAATTAAGTAGCTAGTCCCCCTTTAAATTATGTCTTGGGTGTGTTTATATAAAATCCACAAGAACTAAATCTAACACCAATAGTAGAGAAGTTGATTGCGGAGGTTTCATCAAAATCTATTCAATATTCACCATTGGCCAAATTAGACAGTTGATGATAAAGTTCATTGCCATTGAAGTTAAATAATAAAGGCTCAGGTGCGGTTGAGGTCAAGCTACCCATTGTGAACCAAAAAGAAAAGAATACTATACCTACTATGAAGTTTCTTACGTAATAAACAAGTACTTATCGACAAGAAGGCATGACAAACCACAAAATAAATAACCTTCCATTCCTGTCTCGGCCTCATACATAACGATAATGCAGTTTGAAATATTTCAGTGAGATAGTCATATCGTGTGTCGGCGAACCGGCGCCCGCGCCACCCCGCTCTATCTCAGTGATTTACATGTCGCTTGCATTGTAAGAAGACCTGGCAAAGTCTGAAATGACTTGGGTAGGTACTCATTTTTGTGATTGGGAGGCATTTGAAATTTAACCGGACGACCGGTTGGTGTAATGGATAGTGATCCTGTCAGCAAAACCAACGGTTGCGGGTTCGAATCCCGCGATGGGTAAATGTGTGTATGATGAATACGAATATTTGTTCCCGAGTCATGGATTTTATGTATGTTTATCCGTTATCTAGTATCCATAGTACAGCTTTGCTTAGTTTGAGACTAGATAATTGGTGTAAAAGTCCGAAATATTTATTTATTATTATCATTAACTTCGTGAACATGACGACGTTTGTTAACTATCTATTTTATTTATTTATTTGGGAAACAAACAGTCATATATCAACATCACCTACATAATTAATATTATATAGTAATAGGCCACGAGTCCACAGATTATTATTCCAATTAAATTTATGTGTGAGCTCAGTAGAAAACAATTATGTCAATGAGATTTACATTATAAAATTTTAGGGAGTAAGTATTCATGACGTAGATAGTTTTAGTAATTACTACGAAATAAGTGGCAATTCATTAGAATTATATATTTAAGTTTTCTAGTTTTCATATAACTACTTTTTTTAAGAAGGACTGATACGACCTGATGGAAAGTGAGGATATGGTTAAAAAAACGATGCCGAGAGAGAAAATTTATAGACAGATGGGTTGAAACTCTCCGTAGTACGAAGATGGAATGGATCGTTCTTATCACAAAGAACAATTAAGGTTTAGTTTTCATCATCATCATGTCATATGAAATTATGAGCTTGGATTGCTCACATTATCGATTCCCTGGTAAATGGTATGCTGATGGGCATTATCTATAAATTAGTAACTTTTATAACAAGAATTGTAATATAGAAAATATTATTTATAAATTTACATAATTTTTACGTAATATACACGATACGCGGAACTAAAAATGGTATTAGACGTTTTTCCAAATACCTGAAGAAAGTATATTACCAGCAACATAACCACTAAGCGATAAATCTCATACCTTTCATTGATACGGACTAATGGAAGAACAACACGCATTACCATGTTACATAGTTATAAGTGCGTATATAAAATATGATGTTTGTACATAACTGAGTGGGTGTAGGTATAACTGAATTTTTATCTAATTTCAATAATGCTTTTGTGATAATATTACCTGATGATATTGATATAAAAATTCGAACATCTAGGTACATAACGGTACTTCCGTTATGTACAGTTATACTGGAAAAGCAATTTGAATCAATTTATAAGATTATTTTCCTATACCTGCAATAACAAAAAACATAAGTTTTTTGACGGAAAATATTTTAAAGACTTATTTCAACATTATGAAATTATTTACATACGTCACCTATTTGATTTTATGAATCAAAATTATTTACCATTTGACTAGGTAAACTTCTAGCTTAGACAAATTCTCCGACAAATCTTGTTTGCATACCTTTATTAAACTCACCTACCCAATTAGCGATCATCCCAAACTCCATTCTCCACGTCATTCCGAAACAAACAATATACCAACGTCCCCGATATTTACTTAAGGGGGTCGGGGACCACCCACAAGGGTGCACCCTTCATTACCGTCCCACGTTGCATCAAGGATCCGCATGCAAATATCCGAATTTACCAAATCTCGATTCGATATTTGAAAATGACGAGTCTAAGAATGATTTTACAGACTAGACTTGTAACATGAGATTTTGGGAAGTTTGCATCTTGGAGAGATGTTACTCTTGTACGTGACGCTCTTGTGACAAGTATTCGAGTTTTAGATGGTATTTTACCTTTGAACAAAAGTTGAAGAACACTTTTGACATGTTAAGTAGCTAAATTTAGTTCTATCTTCAACGATATATAAATTATATATAACATCTAGACTGCAAGATTTGCTTTAGGAAGATAAGATTCAGACTTTGCTTATAATATATTCAGGTAACAGTGTTGTTCTATATTCATGTTTTGTATCAAAATGGCAAAACGGTACACTTATAGAATCACCTCGGTGTCTCTCTGTCTGTCACTTCTGTTTATTTCATAAACTATTTGAAGTAGACATTAAAATTTCGTACAGTTGTTTTTTTTGCGACCGATTGAGTAGTGTGTGACCCTGGTGAATCAAGGGCTGCAGGTTCGAAACCCACTAGGGGCATATTATGTTTGTATGATGAATACGGACATGTCTTGTGGATGTTTGCATTAATAATATGTTTTTTTTTGTAAAAAATAATTATTCGTAATACAAGCCTAGTTACCAACCATAATACAAGCCTAGATGCTGAATGTGGAACTAGATGGCGCTGTGTGTCTGCCCAAGAATTTATGAATACTCGTGTGAGACCTCTGTTTATAATAGCCTTCTTCTTCGAATTTACTATCGGAGATTGCAATGTTATTCTAAACAAAGAATTAAGATACACATATTGCAAGCTTTCAGAAAGAGCCACCCTTGTACTGCAGACTAGGGGCCCATTTCGTCAACGTCTTCAGAATCTTTTTAGGAATTAACCCTTGTAGACGATGGAACCTCTAAGCGAAATAAGACAAGTAAGTATAGTGACTATATGCCGTATTTGCTGTCCATGTCATGAGAAGTAGCGGCGATATTAGTTGTAGGAGATTTTGAGATCTAATAATATATTTTGAAGATAGACAAACACAAATGTATATTGCTGCATAAGAAGAAGAAAAAATCTTTATTATGCACTATATAAAGATTTATGCAGAAATACAAAAGATCGTTCAAATAATTGAATCAAGTGATTGCTATCTTTTTGTGCATTCAAAAATACTTGATTTCGTCATATGACATGTAATGCGTGTTCATTAATAAAGCTGACTTCCCAGAGAATATGAACAAGAAACTCAAATGGTGTTCATTTAAATAAATATTAGTATTAAAATTTGTAACAAAAAAAAGCGAAATAAATGACTGAGTTAGCCAAGCGGTTCATATCTTACTTTCTCGGTGGTAACCAGCCCTGTGGTTTCGGGTAGAGATAGAATTGGTGCGAAGCTCCCAAAAAAGCTGCAATCGCCAAGCGTGGCTATTACGGCAAATCCTCCCAAGGAAGATGAGGCAAATTGTAGCTTAAGAGCGGGTTATGTTCAACAATGGACTTCTATAGGCTGTTGATGTGATATATGATACTACGTACACAACATTAGTTAAGTGAAATAGAAGGTATTGGCATAGGTAGAATTTATTTATTTTTTCAAAATCATCAATGAATAAAGTGGTAATTGTGTCATTTGACACTTTGTCACGTTTGTAGCCTATTCCACATAATTACATCACACACACACATACACATACACATAAATTACAAAAATAAAGAAAACTAGGAGAAAATATGAGTTCCACTTAAATTTCGCATGATAGAATCCCTCCAGTCGCATATTAAACACGGGTCAGCGAGGGCGTTTATGAAAAAACAAATTAAACAATCTATTTTTTCCTTACGGTAAAAAAACTCATCCGGTATAGTTTACGATAACTTAAAAAAATCCCAAGTGATGTAACTTTCTTTGGTAGGTACTGCATGTATCCAATACTAAACTCACTAAGTCTTGTAACTCGACACCTCGTCTCTTAGTTTAGAACGACATAGCTCGACTATTGCCGAGTCGGCGTCTCGTGGTTACGTTGGAAGACGGAAAACGTCCGAACCGCTTCAACTTTCAAGGAAACGTTCTCAAGTGGAAGCTTAACGTTTGTGAAACCGCCCCATAACAAACTAAGCTGGCTTTAATACTTTGTGCTTGTTTAAGAAATATATTGCCAATTAAAACAAAAACGATGTAGTTTCCATTATATGATTTTCTGTTTGTTTTTGATCTTTTTATTGAATGTTTCAAATATATTGTAATATTTAATAATTCTTGAATTTATATTTTTCACATTCACGTATTAATAAATATCCAGTTTATTCATATTTTTATAGTAAAATTAAAATATAGTGCTCAAAGGGACCACTTATTGGAAGTGATCACTGTGCGTCGTGTTACCTAAAATACCTAACTAATATTATAAATAAGAAAGTTTGGATGTTTGTTTATTTGTTTGTTGCTCAATCACAGCGAAACGCGTGAATGAATTTGGATGAAATTTGACATATAGGTAGAACATACCCTGAATTCAAACATTTTTGTACCGATAAAGTGAATAGTTCCCGCGGGATTACCTAATTTGTCATACTCGCGATAAAGTCATTCCATGCAGGCGAAGCTTAGTAGATATAATAAACATTCAATTTATATAGAAATTGATGTAGTGGATAGTCACCCTATCAGCGAAACCAACGGTTGCGGGTTCGAATTCCGCGACGGGTAAATGTTTGTATGATGAATACGAAAATTTATTCCGAGTCTTGGATGTTTATAAAAATATTTATGTATGTTTATCCGTTATCTAGTATTCATAGAACAAGCTTTGCTTAGTTTGGGACTAGATGATTGGTGTAAGCGTCCGAAACATTTTATTTAAAAAAAAGTGATACATCTAACCATCCTAATTATTTAAAAATACATACACACATAACGTCACGACCTTTATCCCAAATGGGGTGGTCACAGATATCCCAAACAATAGTTTTAGGGTGTTCCAAACATTAAGAGTTTAATGATTACATCATCCACGGTTCACCTTATGAAATATACAGAAATGCACACGTGACAGTGGGTGAGCCCATCGCCGTTGAAACGTGCAAATCTAGAGATGTTTTGGTAGGAACAATTATTATTAATATTATTTTTTTTCCTTTCGAGTCGAGGCAAGTATCAAATTTTATTGGACCGAGACCTAGCCACTGTAACAGGTATGTGGTGTTAAGGAGGTCGTTAAACACTGATAAAATAATTTATTTGTTTTATGCACAATATGCATTTGAGATGTTCAATCACACTTATTTTAAAGTGAAAATGGAACCAAAAGACACTCGGAAGCTTATTGAAGGGACTAGATTATCCCAAACAGCCTGAATACAATAATACTATCAACATTTGGCCGCATAGATAAGATAGCCGTATTTAGACTTAGATCATCGTAACTATATAACCAGACAAACATTTTAAAGTTGCAATACTGTCAATGAAACAGAGTACTGGGACAATAAACGATAATAAATTTAAGAAATATTTGAGACACTTAGATACATCAAATATTTAGACCTCAACTAGGTAAAGTCTAGACTTTTAAGACTAAATAACATTAATATTTATGTTCCTATGCCTCCATGAGTCTTAACTGACCATAGCAACTATGTGCCGGTACGCAGCAATGCTGATGTCACTCCCATTTGCCTTGACCATTCAAAATCCTATGTCAATAGTAGATATTAATTTAAATCGGAAGTATTCGAACCCGCAATCGTTTGTTTCGAAAGCAGGGTACACTACGCTAATCGATCATCGATTGTACAGTAATAATATTTTCTAATTCTTAGCCGTGGCTTTAAAATTATTTGCTGTTGTTACATTAAGTGAGAGAATAATTCCAACACGGCTAATTCGTACACCTACCTACATAATGTAATCCTTAATCACCACTAAGATTTTTACTGCAGTTAAATTCTATTTACAAAGGTGTAGTACAGTATTAGTATCTAAATTATACTGGTATGCTAATTTTATAAGATTGTAACCTAATAGTTTATTGCACAGACGCCCCAGGGCGTTAATAAGGGTATTTCGCTGCCTGGAGCGCCAATGCCGCCTCCAATTTCATTAACGAACTACGCCTATACAGGCTGTCCGAGATCAATGGTACAATGAAAGAAAATAATCTTAAAATTGCTCAAACACAACCTGATTTGAAACACCTACAACCTCATTTTATTTTTGAATATACTCGTAAGCATATGTGCGTTAATAGAATTTTGGAAGGTACGTAACTTGCCAGGGAAATCATTCTGTGTTTTATCACATCTCAAATTAAAAGAGACAATGACACATTTTTTATTTGAAGTTATAAAAAAACGTCGCCTTTTATTGTCTTTAAGAATAAAAGATTTTTTCAGTAAAATTTGCAAATGGCGATATTTAAGACGCTTCCCGTCATTTGTTTTATGCTGAACGTAGTGCTTGACTTTAATCAGTTCTGACATCTTAAGTGAACATGATGTTGAAGTTGAAGAATATTTGGGGGAATGACGATCTTATTGAAGGCAGACTTATGTAGATAAAATGGTGGTAGGTGACCAGACGGACAATTATTAATGTACTACCATCAACCAAACTGAATACTAAAAACTTATATTAACTGGAAGGGATCGCTTTACGGGATAAGTCCGTCTTTATACTTAATTTTAAGTTAATGTTATTGCAATTATATAAATATTACGAAGTACAATAAAACCGCGTCCCCACTGGGCAACATTTTGTCGAGCGACATGTGTCCCCGAAGCTATCTGGCGACGTTGCCAAACACCGTCCGACTTCACCCGACTAGGTTATAGGTGATAAGTTTGACTGAACTGATGTGAACGGAGACAAGACATCGGGCGACGTTGGGCGATGACGACCGATGTCTCCTGGGACACATGTCGCTCAACAAATGTCTTTTAGAAAGCCTTTACAAACGAACAAAACAAACATATAGGTACGGGGAATTGAAGCCGGGACCTCTGTTTTATAAAACTTAGTTGTTTACATTAACCATTGATCTGGAACACCCTGTGTATATATACATGAACGCAAAGGGTATATTATACGAAACAACGAAATTATTTAATTTAACAAACAGCAACCGAACACAAATTCCTGTAATTGCTTCGCCCAAATGAATCCGGCGCCGGCAATGAGACGAGAAAATTAACAAAACAATTATCCAATAATAATTTAGGCTTCATAACGCTTGGATAAGGCACACAACTCGTTGAGGGCATCTGTTCCTTGTCCACAGCTGGATTCTCGATCTTTACACCTTACCAAAATTAATAAATTACGCTGATAATAACTCTACAAGTCTCTATATCTACGACTTAAAGCACATAATGAATTGAAAATATGTTTTTGAAGTGATATGGATGTTAGGTTTCTTGGCTGACTGTTGCTCTGTTCTTTAAATTAATTTGGGCCTCTTGAGACTGAACTCGGCAGCCGGTCGAGATTAGTCCAATCTCGAGTTAATGAAACTGGTATCTAAATAAGGTTTAGATAAGCTATTCAAGTTGAAAGACTTCAGATTAAATTGTTAGAATACAGATAATAAGTGACTAATTTCATTAATATCAAATCATCATTTTATAATAAAAAAAGCAATGCGATTTTGCGCTTTAGAGGTACGTGCTACCAATCTGAACACTATTTTTTAAATGAATTAGAAAGGAAATTTATCATCGCTTCGTAGGCTCTACGAGTTTATGAGTATTATTCGACAAATTTATGACATATACCTGGATTTGTCAAAAATTACAAAATTGAACTATAAAACTTATTTTGTATTTCAAAATGTAAATTCTGACTTCGAACGCCACTTTGCGTGTATCTTGGCAGGGGTTACCAAAATGTACAGCGGGTTGGTGATCTCATATTTTTGGAGGCTCTAAATGCTCTAACAAAGACGCCGCTGTCACTCGTTCCTGATTGGTAATTAGATGCTGATAGTTCACGAAAAGATTCACCTTAGATCTTTATAAGACATCAGCGGAAATTGAAGAAGTGTCATCTTACTGGACATGGACCTGTTTCAAAGCACGCCACTTACCCGATTTTCAGATTTGCGCATCTGAAAACTTCTAGTTTTTCAAATCATCTAGCTCTAGAAAGTGCATGACGAACCCTGCACCGCAAGCAGAAGTGTCGGTTATATGTTTTTGTATGCCAATAACCACGGTATTCTCATGTTGCTAAATATTTGCAATTTAACCCTTTGTGACATGAGCAATATTCCCCAAAGTTGTCATGCCCGATTACAAAATTTTAGAGTGATATTGTACCCTGATGTATAGAACAAATTTGGCACGGCCTTTTATTCTAAACTTTACTATTATCATTTCGGTTGATGCGCGGATTACATCTCTCTTAAGCACCTCTATGTGATTAGATATTTAAATTTCATAGGGTACACAGTACTGACAACAAAAGCTTAGCTTAAAATTAAACCATTATTTTATGTAAATTTATGCGAAGTTTCCATCTGTGATGTCTTACAGGGATTCACAGTCTTAATTCAAGAAAGTATCTCAAGCAGATATAGATCCAGATATATTTGTAAAATTTCGCTGTACTTTTAATTTATAAAGGCTTCTTTTCTCTGAACCAATATTAATAGGCAGTGTTGTGTGGTTATAAAGAATAGAACCACCCCATTTCTTACAGTGGTTGCTGTAAAAGGCGACTATGGGACTTTCCACCAAAAAACATCTATGAATTTCACGTTTTAACGGCAAATGGCTGAACCGTGGATGGTAATTTATGTTTGGAGCAACCAAACGCTAATGTTTGGGATATATCTGACCACCCCATTTGGGATAAAGGTCGTGACTTTATGTAGATATGAACCAGGGTAAAAGTCAAAATAAAGAAATTAAATAAAATAAATTATTGTTGTTGGTTTGTTTATACTTAATTTCATTAAGGAGCATCAGAGTGACATATTGTTTTACACGAGAATAGTTCAATGGATACAGAAGTATCATAATAGGTCATTTTAATATTAAGAAAATTTCTTAAAGGCCAGGTCTCGTGCGAAAGCTATATTTATACGAGTATGTATTGGTTATAGTAGATAGCATTTATTTACTTAAATAATTAGTGCAAATACCCACTTAAAATAATCTGCAGTAAGTACTTACACAAGACGCCGCAGAACAGTATAATTTTCATAACGATAAGTAAATTTTGGAATCCGATGTGCAAGTATGTTCACACGGTCGTCGTATATTTAATTAAAATCGCTGTATACCTTATTTACCCAACAAAATAAGACAAAGTCGTAGCTTTCGTATGTTTACGAGCCCATAAGCCGATGCATTAATTCGATATGTTATATAAAAACTGTGAATTTATTCAAGACAAGACTTCTTATCCGTACATAAAATGTTCTTTAGTATGTCCATGTGTCAAACAGGTGGTCTGTAACAGGCTCGTAAGATGGGTATCGGTAATTTTTGTGTCACACTCAGATTGCTTTTATCCAAAATTTTGCAATGCATTTAAATGGTAGATTATCGACTTACTGAAGTGTAGGCAAATATGCTTTAATAAAAAGCCAAAAGTCGGTTTTAACTTTAGAAAATATAGTCATTAATAATGCTGATCGATTCGAAAGGGTGATTCAATTTCACGTTTCATAATTAAAGTCCAAAGTAATGCCGTATACCTGTCTGTACGAACGATCTCATCTAAACTTTCAAGAATATGGACTTAGTACAAAAAACATCGGCCATTTTCAAGTCGTGTTCCATCGGTATTCGATTTTTAAGCATGGTGCCGAGTGCACCGAACCCTGCCACGGTGTCCTGATACGATCATCAATTTGATCGGGATCCCACATATTTCTCACCGTAACCCCTCCCGGTCCGTGATTTACAGATTTGCGGGTGTTGAGGTAGATTTTGTTAGGCTGGTCGGTGGTATTACCCAGCCCCTGAGAGTGGGGAGGCAACGGTACCGGCACGCAAGGGCTTGTCGACATTCATCATACATTTTATGACGGTGAGGCTAAACCGAACCGCTTATATGCCAGTCTCATCCCGTACCTGCTAGTAGGTATTTATTGCGTTATTTTCGCAGGTATAATAAGTTGTTTATTAATGTAATAACATTTTGCCGTATTCAATTTTGTTTTGGGTGTATTTGAAATTAGATGGTTCGTCCTTCACACAAAAAACATATTTCTAAAGCGATCTTACTTTAGCTATTACTTAATGTCGTATCATAATAAATGTGAAGGAGTAAAGCGAATTGCGATTTCTTATACAATTTTTAAATTTTACTACAGTTTTGTACAATATATTCGAAGTTTCATACAGCAATAATGTGTAGTAAGATCAGGTTGATTAACTACGAGTATCTTATTCTTATACCTATTTTAAAATCTTAATAGGTAAATACCAGATAATGCGTAAGGCGCTGTATTAAAAGTGAACCAGATTCAGGAGCAAGTAGTCGTGAGAAAGAATGTACTTACAAGTAATTTGACTTTTACCTTAATATGCTTTTTATGACGAACTGATATAAGTGTTAATTATTTCCTACGTAGGTATATAACACAGCAATTCAGGAGTAATTGTTATTATATCTAGTTAAATTTTCACCACTTCCATATTAAGTTGTAGCCAATTTGTATTTATGTTGTTGCGAATTGTAAATGAGCGAAAGTAAAGGGTAATATTTTAAAGTAACATGTATATAGGTATAGAAAATTTACGATATTAGTTATCGTTAAAATGTAAGTAGAACCTTCGCTTCATAAGAGAAACCTTTAATTAAGGAACATCAGAATATGTTAATTGTTGCACTTAAAATCAACCTTTCTCTTAAATAACTTAATGGAATTCCAGTAGGTACAGAATTTTAGTCAACTCAGCTAAGTAATAGTTTATGGAGTAGAAGGGAATTTCACCGTTTCCCTTCCATAATAAATAATTCTATCTCATATCTACCTACTCAAATGTTTTGAGAAATTGTAATGTAACTGTAATGTAGGATTATATGTGAGTCGGAATATTATTTTTTCTTTATTTATTAGGACCACGAATAAATTGGGTATATTTTTTTTGGGTATATTAAAATAATATTATGTTTGTCTCAGTAAATGGGAACGATTAACAATATGAAAATGAAGATGTAACATAGAATCAATTCATTAAACAGACATATAAACATCCAAACTTTCGCTTTTATAATATTAGTTAGATATATATAGCTACCTATGTACCATTACACATTTAATCACTCCATATGCACGATTTTAGGACTGGTCTGAAGATTTACAACTAAAAGCAATTTCGCCGAATTTAAATATAGGTACTTGCTCGTAAATATACCCGTACTTTGACAATTTGACGAACATATATGAACTTTTGAAAAATGTTTTTCGTATGTCTGATTATATAGTTAATTCAGAAATTAAGTGGGCATAGTAATTATTTTCATAATCACAGGTATTTACAGAAACAGGTGTAAACTATTATAATCAGTGTACCATTATGACTTCCCTTTATCATCATCATCTGATTTAAGAGCGATGCTCTTGTCGGTGGAGATTTTTCCATATCTCTCTGCTCTCCGCCTTCCTCTTGACCTCCTGATACGACACGACGTTCAACTTCTCTTTTATTTGCTGCATGTAGCTTATTCTCGGTCTTCCTCTTTTTCGTTTCCCCTCTATTCTTCCTTCTATTATGGTTTTGATGAAATCATCGTGTCGTATAAGGTGTCCCAGCATTTTCCCTCTTCTATTTTCACTTACTTCCAACAATTTCCTTTATAGCGTGCAATAATTACTCTCAAATCGGATAGAAAAGTCCTAAAAAACGTAAGGTACAACTAATATTCTTATGGTTACAAGAGTAACATATAAATATGAATAATATAGGCAAATGAAATATTTATGTCAGCTAATAAAGTTTATTTATGATGCTAATACAGAAATAGAGTAGAAGCGCTAGAACCTACAGTAATGAGTAACAACAAAACTTATACACTTAAATAACGTTGCAGGCATCTAGGAAACTGCAAGTGATCTCGTTTTCGTATCCAATCTGCATATTATCAGGAATCCTACGAGATTGGACGTCGAATCTTTGCAAACACCTCAGGAGCTGATATGCATACCAAGCTCGAGAACGCTATCATATTTCGTTACATCGTGCAGACCTAAAGGTTAAATAACCATCGGTTATGTAAGCCTAAAATCTACCTTATATGTTTGTACGAAAAGTAGCATTTCCTGCGAAAGGAGATATGATGAGATAGTACATTTCAAATGTAACATTTTACTGATCAGGGATTTAGGTAGGTAAAGTTTGAAACCCCGTCCAATTTTGAGCGGGTCCGTTTTGCATCCATTCCTGCATTAACTTAAGTCTCCTAAGAAAACTTCTCTCGTGTTTATTTTTTGTTTGTTAAAGCATCGGAAGAAAGCTCTCGAACTTTTGAGTCAATAGTTCTTTGCATTGTATCTGTTTCGTATCAATCTGGGACATCGTTTAATATTTATTTATTAGAGCATTATTGTTTTTCTATACCAATTAACGCTGTCGTCTAAGCAAATGTCTATACTAGGTATACCTAGAGGTGTCTATAGACAATGAATATATAGGAACTTTTTGTAAAAACAGAAGAATCTTATTTTCCAACATTTTTTAAAATTAAATTTTTTAAACTGTTTCATACGTATTTTATAGGGTGTTGACCTTTTATACTGATGAAAGAAAAAATAGAATAAAAAAGAATCATTGAACAACATTTTTTTTATAAATTATTTTTTAAGGGGCTTAGTCGAAAGCCACTAAGACGCTTCATTGGACATTTCTATTATGTAAGTACTGCTTACATATCAGACAGCAAATTTCTCCTTCGAACAACATTTGTCTAGTTTAATGATACGAGTTCCGAGTTAAGATTTCCTGAGTTTTACAAATAACCCTGTATGTACACAGATTGTAATATTCCACACGACAGAAGGGTGGCTAAATGCCAAGGTTAGTGAATGCAATCCCGCGGCGAAATGGTCTATGGTTTTTGAATTATAAATAAATAAATATTTCGGACACAGTCTAACACCAATCATCTAGTCTCAAAGTAAGCAAAATAATAACTTACTCTTATAGCAATACTAAAAAAAAGTGTTTAGAATATTTCTGTTCACATCAATATGAATCAGCTGTCTTGACAATGCATTTCGAGGAATGCTTACAATTTTGAAGGGTAGGCACTGCCTATCTGCCTGTATGTAGGGCACGCCACTGATGCTATGGATACTAGATAACGTATAAACATACATAAATATTTATATAAACATTCATGACTCGAGAATAAATGTTCGTATTCATCCACCATCGTATCAACCACACCAATCGGTCATCAAAATATATAATACATAGATATACATAATAACTGCTAGTGGCTATGTTTTGACGCAAGATTATTTTCAGGAAATGCCAGGGCGCAAGAACTTTTTCATGGAATACGTCACTTTATATCACCTGGTCATTGCACCCTATAGTCTGGTGGAAACACCAGCAAATAATGGGTAAACAGACGACGTAGATGATTGCTGTTATCGGCACCCCACAGTCACTATTTCGGTTGCCAGCACAAAATTGCCGTCGCGTCTTACATCAATGCGAGGTAATCAACGCTTTATTGCAAGAAAAAGAAAAGGAAACGAGATAATAACAGTGAAACACATGTAATAACTGAAATTGTCGCTGGTTGCGACGTGTCGCGCCTAGATATGGTGACGTTTGACACAACGGTTGACACGTTCAACAAATATTGTGCTACAGACTCGGTAAATACAAGCCGAATGGGTATACTTTGGTGGTGTAGAACAAACAGTGGGTCATAATGTGACAGCGAATTGTACACGTCGATACAAAATTACATGTCGTTTTCAGTGATTGTCTTCGTTGCTTACATCGGGACACGTACCAGTCTTATTGCTCGTCGTCGCACTGTTTTGAATCCAATTTCCTAGGTATTTTAGATTTATTTAAAATTTACTCAGTGCATTCTCTCTCAATGCTTCTATTACGTACACAAGTCAACTGAGACGGGCTTGGGACAGAGTTTCAAGGTCCACGACTCACCTTGCATTGTTCTGCTCGCGTCGAGTAATAAATCAATGATCGTATAAAAGAAAGCAATTAAAACCACGTTGTATAGACAAAGATACACATTATCACAATGCATAACCACCTTCACTATTTCACCTGCAATTTTAAACTGATGTTACCTTTCCGAAGCCCAATTGTAGCAACGCGGAAGGGTTCTTATTTTTTTTTGTTTGTGCTCTACATTTTTATGGTTGCACTAAAAATACCGACAAAAAGCAAAAACGACCAGTATCTAACAATACACTTTCAATTTCTTTATAAAATTTAAACAAAACGAAGGAACTAAAGGAATAGGGTAAGGTGTTTTTTGATATGCCGAAAACAATGGCGGTGTTACGCAACTATTGTTTCGGTGAATACAGGATATTTTTTATCTAGTAAGCGCATAAAACTTGCATGGTGATCTGTAACAGTCATTCTTAGAATATTTTTACTGGAGTAAAAAATGATTTTTTTTTTGATAAAGCGCGCAAATGAATGACCAAATGTTATTCGTGTTATCGCTCGAGAGATAGCTCCAGTTGATACTGGACCATAAATAACTATTGATATGTAAATAAAATTACGAATTAATGTAACATAAATAATATAATATTTGAATTTTATTTTAATAGTGACCTACTGAATCTAGTTTTATGACACGAGAAAAGACGAAAAATAAGCGCACAAGTAAAAATAACACACATTTGTTATTCCTTGGGTTATAAAGGAAACAGTGATAATATATCACGAATTACCATTAACACTGATATATTCTGTCATAAATAAACTAATGAAATCATTTAGGAGAGGAAAGAAAAACATTGCAGAAAATAACGCTCCTATTGTTTTGATCCTTCTTTGTTATTCGATCCAAGGCCGTTTCAATTAAGGAAATCTCTATCAGACATTCATATCAATAGACATCTGAATATTGTATAAATATTACATTTGCAGTGACATATGTATTTGATATGAATTCATGATTTGATTCAAATGAAATTACTTGGCAGATTTCCCGTCTAAGCTCTAAGTCTTTGAATCTGCTATATTTTTATCGATTTCATTAAGTCGCATGAAGTTCATATTTTGTGCATTTATTGTTAAAATATGGATGGCAAGAATATAAATTGTTCTTTATGCAGATTTCGGATTAGTAATTCTAATATAAGTGGAGAGTTTGTTGGGATTCTGTTGTATACTTCTGCAGCCCGATCATAATTGCAAGTACCTACTGTTGAGTTTGTGAGAAGAAAGAGTGCCAGTGAAATTACATGCATTGTAGTACATTACCACAATCATCACCATCTCTTTTTCGTGGGAATTACTTGGTTCTTGGGAATTACTATTGTTTCCTTGGTATCAAATATATTAGAATTTCACCATAATGAGTCATAGGTTATCCATTACACAATTGTTCAGTCAAAATTTGAACAAAATTACATGTAGGTACATACTTTGTACATATGTTCTGACTATAATTAGTTTGTATTTCTTGTGCAATACAGAAAATAAAAGGGGTTCTCCTCATTAGATATAGAATAATATGAAATATGTATACTCTGGCAAGTTTTTTTTTTATTTTATGTACCTGACTTTATGAAGATTGAATGTACGCGACTAATACATATGTTTCAGAACCATAAGTTGATGTATACGCGGCACACACTTGTCCAGTTTTTTAGTTATATCAGTAGTTTCATACGTTTAATAGTCTTTGTATTTATATAATATAAAATATGCATAGAAATCGCATCCTTTTGCCTATGACTCTGAAAATTGATAAATAGACTGACTTCTATTAAGGTTGACACTCTATTTACAACACGTGATTGGAATACCCCGTAGTAAGGGACAAGGATCGAATTCAGTTCACGATAACCAAACTGTCCTTATGTTGGAAAGCATGTGAACCAAATGGTTCCCGCTTTTCGGTGAGAATTACGAACATTCTCCTACAGGTATTTAAGTACCTTGGTTCGTGATGTAAATGTTATATTTAGTTGATTTTACACGTGATTGGATTATGCGTAAACAAAAATTGGTTTAATAGGTAAGTTTTCGAGTTATTAAGTAGTTAGTGAATCCAGAAATACAGGCAGTTGTACGAAAATTTATCCGATGGGTAATATTTTTTGTACTCTAGTATTGCAGTCATAAAGAAAACGTAAACTAATATCAATATAGATAGATACATCGTTTAGGTATTTGTAACTAGTCAGCATACATACAATAATATACAGCCTCCGTGGCTCAATGTAAACAACATTGGGTTTGGGTCGCGGTCGCGGGTTCGATCCCCAGCGGAGTACATGTTTAAGTACCCGTTTTGTTTGGTGGTAGGGTATTTTAAATGTCCGCCGGCTAGCTACCACCATCTTATCTAAATCTGCCGCCAAGCAGCAATGTTAATAGCATTGTTGTGTTCTGGTTGTCAGAGATAGGATAGCCAGTCCCCCAAATGTATTGGGGTTTCCGGATCAATACGCTTCCACCTTCGACGTCATCTTCACTAACATCAGGTGTGATTGAGGTGAAGTAGGTACCAAACCGTCGTGCATAAAGGAAAAAGAAAAGAAAGTAGTACGAATGTAAAACGGATGAAATTTTTACCGTAAATATGAAATAGGGCATATTAGGTAAGTGAAATAGAAGTTATTGGCATAGATAGTTTTTTTTTTTACACCATCATCGTCTCACGCGCCGGCCGGCGATTGAAAATATGACTGGCGGGATTCGTAGGGCGTCTATCATGTGAAATTTATTTTGAACTCATAGATATTTTCTCTAAGTTTTTTATTTATTTAATTTAATGATTATGTGGATTATGCTACAAACGCGAAAGTCAATTGACACAAAGCTTTATTGGATGATGGTTTTGAAAAAAAAAACAATTAAACTACGTATGCCAATACCTACTATTTAATTTTCCTAATTATGTCCTATTTTTTTCGTTACGGAAAAAAAACTCATCCGGTATATACGTATTTACATTCCTAAATACTTCGAAAAGTACATAAATACACTTTACTTAAAATTCCTAATTTACTTTGTTCTTAAAAGTTCTGGAGATAAGTGGCTTCGAAGTCTCTGTGGTTGCCCCATATAACAAACTGGCGTCTAGCCAAGTTTCGTCGGTTCCTCTATTATATAACCACTACTTATTAACAATGTACATACTGTTACTCTATTTTCATACTGAAAGCGTCTTTGTTTCGAACCCAGCTAACAGCCGATGCTTTGATATTTTTAAAGTGTTTGAGCTCGTTAACGATCCATGGTTTTTAGGTTAACATTATTTATGTACTCAACCGTGATTACCTAATCTTTGAACTGTGGACTTAGTTTCAATGGGCATGTTTAGTTTGGATTAACGGGTGTGGGGTGATTGGAATATAACCAATCGATTGGTAGGATTGTGTGAGCAAACTTGGCTGCTAACCAAGTCAAACATTATTCGTTGGAAGATTGATGTAGAAAGTATGAGAGCATTGTATTTATGTACACTAACTTCACAAAGTGCTCCCTCTTCAATAAATATATTGTTCATGTATAACAACATTAAGAGGGTTTATCTCACACTTCATTTCATACAAACTTTCAAGTCCAAATTTTCCATAATATATAAACCGATTCTAATGAAACTTTATACGTATACGTTAAAAATATCGAATAATATATTGCATTCTTCATTTATTACAATAGAAAACTTAAAATTAGTTTCAATACTCTTGTTTGTAAATGTCCTCTACTAACTTTTGAGATCTATGTACGTGCATTATGTTCATGCAGTATAAAGTTTCATTACGATCGGTTTATTCATTCCGATAAATTTGTACTTGAAAGTTTGTATGAAATACCGTGCGGGATAAACCCTCTTAATAACTTCTCTTATTATTAGATAAGAGTTCAGTGCATTCCATCAGTCTTGACTAGATATAAATTTTCAATAATTCCAATTATAATGTAAACAAAGACGAAAAAGAAACTGTGTATCAGAAATTCATCTATCATATAGGTATATATATGTTTCAATTTCATTCGTGTTTTTCTTGTTTACTGATGACTCCACTTCTGGATACGAACAACTTTCCACTAGGAATCAGCCAAATTCAGCGGAAAATTGTTGAAATTCCATACTAAGGTGACTTCAGAATGGTTTACTTTGTATTGGTAATCGAACATTTTTTGAGCGAATTCGATTATAGTTCCTTGGGGAAAGTTGTTCGTAATCAAGAGTGGCGTTACCAGTTAATGGAAAATACACGAATTCAAATTCACCCTGCATTAACCATGTATTGAGACAACAACTTTTCAAATTAACCTTTTGACCGATGTGTTTCTCGATCAAAAGATTTTACTATAGTACAACTGCCAGGGTTATTAATATTTGAGTAGTTATAATTACGCGAGTTTTTTTTCCAGAGTCCTGCGGTAAAAAAATGCTGATAAGCCCCATCTTAGACATTTTAATTTCCGACAGGATTATATTATGATTTTCACACACTACAATACTAGAATATATTTTTTAAATCTGTGGATTTTCCCTGCAAACATCGTCTTATCATATTTTAAAATAAAAAATAAGTATATCATAATCTTCAGTTAAAATAAGTATCTAACCTAGTTCATTATGTACCTACTACTGTCCATAACTCCCAATTATTAAGATAAAGGCATTGTGAACTTGGGCAATGAATATATGATTATTAATATTTTTATTATCACAAATTTAGTAATTAATTCCAATCGCCAACATCGTATTCTGAACAAACAACAAACACAAATGACAAGAAATTTATGCTATCATTGGGATGGAGAGGAAGTATGGATACCTACATCATACGAAGCTGATCAATCGGTATTAATTTTATTATAATAACTAGCATTCCCCCCGTGACTCCGTCCGCGTCGATAAAAAGATGTATGTACTGAACCCATACAGCTAAATGTTTTAGTCAGAAACTTAAAAAAAATCTGTTATAAATTCGTTATACGTCATAGTCCACGTTGTATCTAATTGTTTACAGCAAATTTTATAAGTTATCCTTTTTTTTTCATAAAATAAAAAAACTATTTTGGATTTTATTATGTGTATTACAAGTTAATTTTAAATAAAGCTTTAGCTTTACTTATAGTTTTACTACGCACATTATATATTTAAGGAGAAAAGGCACCGTCGTTTTGTTATATTACGTCAGAATTAGGTAGGTACCTAAGTATTTTCTTGAAAAAGACAGTCCATATAATTGAGCAGGTCTTTTATTTACTACGTCTATACTTAAGGCCACAAACGGTAAAAGGTTTGCAGTAAATTCAAGGCAGCCGTATACCTTCCATTACCTGCCTTATTAAGGTGGCTCCTTTAACCCACCTACTCATTATAGGAAAAAGCTTTCGGTCCCAGGGGTGTTCCGTACCTCCCTTCAAGGATTGCTGAACTTGTAGCATAGGAATGACGCATCCATTCTCAACGTGAAAACGAGATGCAGTTCCTGCAACGTTGCGCTTTGAGTACCGTCAGCGCAAACATAATATTCGGTGAACACGTGTCTACGAAATGGAGTCGACATTTTTTGCTTGGTAGAAGTCCTATATTACATATTTGCATGTGTATAATATATATAGACCGACCGATTAGTGTAGTAGATAGTGACCAACGGTTGCGGGCTCGATTCCCGCGAGGGGTAAAGGTTTGTGTGATGAATATGAACATTTATTCCAAATGGATGTTTATATAAATATTTATGTATGTTTATCCGTTATCTACTATCCATAGTACAAACTTTGCTTAGTTTGGGACTAGATGATTGGTGTAGGTAAGCATCCTAATATTTATTTATCTATCCTTTCCACACCATGCTCATAACATACAGTCTAAACTCTTTTGCTTAAACATTAGGCAGGGTCCTACTTTATCAGTATACTTATCCAGATTTTTTTACGACGGGAGCAGTCATGAGCCACAGTTAAAATTATTCGTATCGTATTTCCATACGATCTCCTTTCTCTGAGTCTTTCAAAGAAACATTAATTACTATTTACTTAACAATTTAAGATTCTTTACATCTACGTACAGTTATTTGCATAGGATGTAGTCAATAAGTTGGCAGTCCAACTTCTAGTTGGCTATGCAGTATCTGACAGAGAAGAGTAAATAGACAGCTAGGTAACTCTTTTCCTCCCGAAGGCGAGAGCTCCCAAAAATCTACGGTAGAATGGCGATTTAGGAAAACTTTTAATAGGAAATAATGCAAATTGCGTTACGGCAGAAGTTTGTTCAGGGTATATATAATTAGGAATAAATTTAAAGAAATTAATATATTAACATTAGCATCGCAATATATTTACGAAAACTTAATGTATGTAAGAAAAAATATAGAATCGTTTAAGACAAATAGTTATAAACATAATGTTAATACCAGACATAAAAATAAACTTGCTGTTCATGTCAGCCGTTTACACAAAGTCACTAAGTCATTTAAGGGGCAATGTATACGCTTTTATAATAAGGTTCCAGTGGACATTCAAAATTTATCTTTAAATAAATTCGAAACCATCATAAAACAGACATTATTTACCAAAGGCTATTATAAAATTTCTGACTATCTGGATGATAAGCAAGCATGGACATAGACCGCTCGGCGATATTCAGCCTAATTATACAATATAATATAATTGTAAACCAAACTTATTTAAAAGAGCAACCCTTGAGTTTCTTGCTCGTTCTTCTCCGGCGAATCTACTATGCGGTTGTTCAACCTTTAAATTTCTTCTTCGAATTCTGTAAACTCCATGCACCTGGTGGCTTAAAATCTATTTGCAAGTATAAATGTTAACTTAAAATTAAAGAGAGATTGGCTTGAAATTGATTGATTATAAATTTTCCAAAATTCTGATATAATTGGTAGCTAGAAAAAATTGTTTTGTTGTCTCTACACACACCGGTGCAAGAGTTTATATGAAGTAAATTTATATTTATAAAGTACCTACCAACAGCCACTCCACTCGCAATCTCGACGCCCCATCTCATAAGGTAACATTTTAAAAACACGAAACCGACAAGAAAGGTAACGCACATAACAATAATATTAATATTAAATTTTATACACACAAATTGCAAGGTTAAAAGGACTCAGAAGTGAGGCTATAAGACGGTCTGTCACATAATTTAGGCGGTTTTATTCATTCATTATAAGAGGTTTTCGGTAGATAGGGACCTACTTAATGCAGAAACGGTGTTAAGATTGCATTTTATGTAATTCACTCCTGGTGGTTATTAAGAATTCGAGGCGAATTTTTGCCGATATTTGGGATACAGGCATTTACCGTCACGATACTGGTATAAAAAAGGCGTCTTATAGCCAGCTTAACTGAATAACAAATCGAATATACATAATTATAAAGGCAGTAAGTTGGTACAGTTAACTTGCGGGGAAGTAAATTAAGGAAATTATTTACTTAGGATTATATTTCTTTGATAAAACAGATTTAGGGTTCAGAAGTCAAGCCATTTTAGATAGTTCCTTTTACATTTTTTATGAAATGAAATATATATATATACATTCACTGCCCAATAGGAAAAGTATATAGTTAAAATATATTACTTTTTTACATAACTATAAAAGCCTGCTGTAATTCAGAACACGATGTAGGTAGGTACCTACATAATAGTAACCAGGTATGCTTGTATATCATATATGATAGAACGTACGAAATATTCGCTATCAATAATAGATGGGTTATTTACCCAATTTTCTATCGGAAAGTCCTCATCCCTTCGAAAAACTCGCGACCCTTGCTCCAAGGGAGACATAAGATAATAACAAAAATATTTACCAAAGCTCGAGGCGAATAAAAAGATGTCCCTTAATGCGGACCCAGATGCATCCGACCTATTATTTGTTTCCCCAGAAAAGGTTACCGTAAGAAATACAAAAGTAATATAATGCAAATTCTACTTTCCAGGAAAAGAGCGTTTTGGTGGGTCGATTCGTTTTCCTTCTATCTAATACGAAGACACCTCAGGGAACAATGTTATTAAATAAAGATAAGTATAGTGGAAAGAATCCAATCCCCCGGACCTTTCATTTTCCCAAATGCTGGTCGAGAAAATGTTCCCTGAATCCTGAATCGTTCTGAATTTTCTTGTTTTATACAGATAGTAAAATAACATAACGTTATGCAGTTCATTCTTAAATAATAGTAGCGTGTTCATAAAAAGGCGTCGAAATGGAAAGTTGACATGCATTTAAATAAGTCATGACATGAGTCACATCGTAGTACACGCGTCCGACTTATATTAACCGCTACGTCACAGATTACGACGCGATCGTAAAATTCGTCCGGCCATTGAGCAAAACAATAAAACGCGATTTGTATCAAATGGTGTCACTAGCTCACCAAGTTCAAGTGCGCTATTAAGTTGCACAAGAGGCAATAAACGTTTGAAATAAAAACGTAAATATTCACTCGTCGTAAAGGCGGTATCATTTATAATAATAGCATGTGCACGCAGTTTTGTACGAGACGGTTATTTTTATCAAGCATCGGTTACGAGCCATCGTAAAAGCCGTAGACTAGAGGCAGACGGGTTTTACGGTGTAAGGCGCGTTGGTGACGGATCGGGACGCAGGTGATGAGGTGTCTCGGGTTACGGTCCTGCGGTGTCATCGCATTATGACAACCTCAAATTGAATCGTTCACGGTACCTATTCTTGAGCTTTGAATGCGTCTTCTACAGTTAATTGAAATCCAATTCCGAAATCATTTATTTACAGTTCTACTCTATTTTCTTTGCAATTTGGGTTTCCGTTTATATAGGTATCTTATCATCACGCTGGCAACTTGGCAAACTGTGTTTTTTTTCCTCTTGAGGGGAGCGGAGCTGACTATCAAGATACAGGTTCACACCTAGTTCGACATCAGATGCCTATTATTTTAATTAACATACCAAATATCAAGCGATATGTAATAATTTATAATCTTTAAAAATTGTAGGTACGTTGTTTGGAAATAAAGTTATTTGAATTTTATTACACATTCATTTAATTTATTAGTGTTCTTTCAGTATCTAATAATATCAAGAGAAACACGTACGACAATAAAAAAAATTTGATACATTTTTTTTTAATCGGAGTGTGGAAAGTGTGGCCTGAGGTACGAGGAATGCATCCAAAACAAAAGCATGGTCTTCGTTTTGGTAATTTTTTACCAAGTAATTTTGCTGTAAGAACCTTCCCACCTACTTCAACATGTGGCCGCCGCAACTCAGAACAGCGACTACCGCATCCGATAATTTCATTTTCAGTGACGTCTGGTCGTAGGTACTTATGTTAATTATTTTTAGAAACAAATTTGACTTTTGCGTGTTAAACACCAATAAGGTCACATATTTGCGAGTCATAAAATTATTATGTTAGGTTTGATGGCTTGAGGTAATGGGTATCACCACATAAAACAACGTTTTATTTTATTCTGTGGGAAGGCCGCGGGAAGGATATTTTTCTACAGCTTTTAAATTAAAGCCATACAAATATTAAAACTCATGTCTTTGTTTCAGATGCACGACTTCGGATGATAAAATCTGCAAACATCAGGTGAGGTCTAATGAATATGTAGGAATCACTAATTAGCTCATTAATATACAGTGTTTGCAAAATTTTGGTATTTGATATAATCAGTGTTATGAATACGAAACTTGTTTATGTGCATTATAACATTTTATACACTTATATTTAAATAACATTGTTTTAGGTTTTTCAATACCTACTAAAAGCCATCTGATGGGAAGTGGTCATCACGACGTTCGCAATAGCTTGTATGATTTGCCGACTTTGAAGATTGAAGTATTTTCTTTTGTTCTTTGAATTTTTGGTAGGTATTTATTTTCCTTATTTCCAAAATTAATCCTACATTATATATATATATTTAAATGTCGCATAATAATACTACCTACTACTACCGAATTATTCTGAACCAGACCTTTATTTCAGTCCATTAATGTTTTGTAATACTTATGGATAATTATTAACGATAACGTTTATACCTACTGCTTCTTATTTTATCATTTATAAGATTTTCGGTTTTTGATTCCTATCCAATTTAAATAGAATCGTGGAGACCTTATAAAATAAGTAACTTTCATCGCAAAAACATGTCCATACGCAATATTTGACTCATTCATAATTCGGGTCGAATAGGTCTCGACCTTCCAGCCAATATATGTCAGCAAAAAGATAATAAGATAAGGGTCTAGTCAGTTAGCCTCAGGCGCCAACCCTCTGGGGCTTATAATGCGTTTGACATTTTCGCTTTGTATAACCATACAAAGTGGGTTCCTACAGCTCGAATACTCGTCTCTTGATATTCGTATTTTTCAAACTGTAACTTGTCTTTCGTGAAAGTTTTATTTGTTCTCTCGTTAAACTAAAGTACATTATCGTACTTTTTAAACGCTTATCTTTTGCATGGGAATTGTAAGTAAATTGTTAAGAAATTAAAAAGTTTAACAACAACAACATTTAACGTTTTGTTTTAATTTAAATGGTTAACAGTTTATTCCAACTAATTTATATATTTTTATTCGAAAAGTTAAGATACTCAACACATTTTGTTGAACGACGCGAATGGTTATCAACCAAGTTAAGAATTCCTTATAAACCGTATTTGAAGCTTGATGCAATAAACTTTTCACCACTTTCTGAAAGTCTTGCACAGTACAAGTGTCATCAGATTTCTTAAAATAAAATGTGTAAAATATCATTATGCGACTGCAAGACGACAATGTTTCCTTTTCTTTAATAAGCATCTCACGCGATACAAAACATGACCGTAAACATATCTACCATATTAGGTAGGTAAGTTTTGAGAATACTAATGTGAATATCGAATTTTCATCTGGGACATCCTATGGGGCAGTTTCAAAGATTTTGATCTCGTTTACAAATGACGTAGGTATTACCAACCAAGGCGAACATTCCTAATACCTCTAAATTGTATTTTTAAGCCACAAGTACTTCATCAGAGTATTACTATTTAATAAAATCTTTTTTCTTTCGAAATTGTGAATGAACTCTACCACGTGGTCTCGTTCATAAAACAGTGTCTATAAAATCACATAAAACTAAACACGTCATTGAGGCAACAATAATGTTCTATTAGCACCAATTTAAACCTCCTTACAGTTTTACGATTTCAACGGCAAGTTTACGGTGTGGCACGCGCGCCGCCGCCTCGTAAAAACCTACGGTCACCTGTTGTGTTATCCTGCCTACGATGTGTCAATAAAATTTCGTCAATGACCGACGTTTTAATGTGCCAATTATGGGTCGATGTTTCATTCACGAGTTCCAAGTTTACGAGGCTTTACGACGGGGTTGAGCGCTACCTGATTTCTGTAGACTACATGTCTTGTTTTTGTGACATTACAATTATTTAAATAACCCTACGTTGACAGGCATACGTAAATAAACATTTGTACTAGAACGAATGCGTTACGCAATTCCGTTTGCTGGGGTCATTGACATTGTGAGTTTTGCTGGGGTAGGGTATATTATTCTCTATGGATTCGGTCTAATCTTTATTCATAACGTCTGTGTCTTAATTTTCCCTATCGTCATTTTCCATCAATCTACATGATCTGTTATATTATCTGTACGTACCTATTCTTATATTTTATAGTCATGACTGTTATAGGTAATTGACATTGTAATTACGAATTTTAATTTTATAACTAATTCTATATGTTTGTTAAAGACTATAAATTACTAATAACTTTTGAAATGATAAGTACTTTTTGTATTATTTACGGCATCGATTTCAATTGCAAAGATGATTACTTTAACTTTAAACTACTTTTCACATAAATTGAGAACTTTAACCGTAATAGGTTGCAGTTAATAAAATTTTCCATACCTAAATTATTTTGAGAGATTAATTTCAACATTGGAATTGTGAATATTATTAGGGTTAGAATTCTTAGTACAGATAATACCTATCAGAAGGCGTATGTTTATTTGACATGTAGCGCCCATAATATGTGAAGCTCAAGTAAGTCATTGAATATTGATGCCACTCAGGTCTATCTATCACAATCAACGAATCCATATCTATCTACATCTTCCTGAAAAAAATATTAGAAAGAAAGGAAAACTCAGCAGTTTTCCCATAAACACACGTAGTCCTACGCCATGATCCATAACTCAAATGACTGCATACGTCAGGAATATAAAGGAGGATCTTAACCCAGGCTCCGCCTAAAATAGCATGGCCGCTCATTTTGCACACGCCTTCTCCCCTCTCATTGGTGCATTCAGCGAAAACTAGTTTTCCCGCTTTTAAATTGACCAATCAGCGATTTGATAAATTTAAATTCTCATTCGGAAGACATCTTGCGTGATGCAGCTGTCCTTATCTTGATAGGTGAGTGTAAGCAGATTGGAGATAGTTTTACGAATGTGGTAGTGAGTGATTGGGATGTTGCTCGGTGAAGTGAAGAGATGGCGTTGTAGGACGTATAGTTCTTCTCCTACACGTTAGATGGAGTTAAAAATCTAACATGTGTTTTGTTATGAAACAGGAATGTTTGTGTCAGCTGTGTGAATTGTAATTTGTTGTGATTTGTAGAGACTTATTAGATTGTATGAGATTATTTTTAATTCACTTTAATTTATGCTCTTCTGTCTCTACTTTAATAACTAATAAGAGTAACTAATGAATTTTCCTTTTTTTGACATTTTAAACCTATGTGGTAGGTATTTATTTAGACTTGTGATTTGTTTAAAGATATAAATTATCATTAATGTTACTTATCTTAAGTTGATAAGTAACTCAGTTAAGACATGTAGAGCTTTGTTGTCAGAAATTTTGATATAATACTTGCAGACCTGCCTACCTATACTCATTAAATATCTTAACCAAATTTAATTATATAATTAGATATAATTTTTTTAAATATAATTAAATTATTAGGTAAAATGCTACAAATATTTTTTCTACAAATTCACTGAAAGAGTTTAATTAGCAAAAAGAAATTTAAACTAATTCACTCAAGATTAATTTTTTGAAAACTTAGAAGGCAATGTGTACCTACAGCAGATGGAGCAATGTTGATTCAGAAAGTAGGTAAAATTCTGTGTTAGGCCTTGGAACTTAGATAGGTAGTAACTTATCTGTTAATATTTTTTTAATATTTTACAAATTACCTGTGGTTGCCAGTTACTTATAGTTATTTCTTCTTATATGGCTTATAATGAGGACATTGTTATACCTACTTACTTTTCATATTTCTCCATCTTTTATTAAAATATGCTACACGAGAATGCTTGTACAGGAAATAATTGTAGTTACTTTTAGTTAGTTATTAGTAGCATAGGAAATTAGGGTGTAATTTAAATTTGTCATTTAATACTGATAATAAATATTTCGGATACTTACATCAATTATCTAGTCCCAAATTATATAAGCAAAGCTATAGTACATACCTACTATGTATAGACTCGTAAGTGGCTAAAATACATAAATATATAATGACACATAAAGTTAATCCTGGCGGGATTCGAACCCGCAACCGTAGGGTTCGTAGACAGGGTCACTACCTTCACCTATCTGTCGTCATCACCCTCAGTTCAGGACCATCTGTTTTACCTTATTATTCACAGCATCATTCAACACAATATCCACCGCGGATATAATCACTCCATGATAAATTGTTAAATTATTTATATTAATACGGCGCCGCCTGGTATATTTGCCGAGAACATGGTGAATGATTTCTTCGCTTCGCTTCCTTAGGGTGTCATTCGAGCAGAGAGCAAGTTCAGCCAGAAATAAAATAATTATGGCTGTATATAATATTTATATTATACTAGATGATAATTTTAATAATACACAGTACAAACTATTTAAATACATAAATAGCATGTAATATGTAAGACTAAATGATAGATACTAATGACACAATTATAATAATATAATGTAGTAATTTAGAAATTTTTAATGTAATTTTTAAATTTAAATTTTTAATGTGAATTGATATGGGACAAATTTTATTTATTTATTAATAAATCTTAAGTACTTAAGAGGTATAGTCGACCAACTTGACGTTGGGTCTGTAAAAAGTTTATAGAATAAACTAAAAATTTTAAAATACACACGGCAAAAAATAATTTCCTAAGAAAATATCCTAAGCTAGACCCATGACCTAAGAACATACATAACATAACGTCACGACCTTAATCCCATATGCGGTGGTCACAGTTATACCAAACATTAGCGCGTGTGTGTTTTAAACAATAAAATTTTACTTATATTCCGTCCAGTCATTGGATAAATTTATTTCTTTTTAAATACAGAATAAGTCAAAAATTCGAGAAGCCTTAGGCCTATATAATGCCCTAGCTTTGATGAGGGTTATCCCAGAACTCACGTTTATAAAAAATAAATGGCCGTAATTAAAGGTTATTAAAGTATTTATTATTTATAATTAGCTTATAGGTTTCGCGAGTGCAATTCAGAGCGATTTTTTAAAATTATTTTGTATATGGAATAAACCCTCTTAATTCTTGAAACAACATCCGGTGGCAGGAAGTGAACCCATCGTCATTGAAACGTGCAAATCTGTAGACATTTTTTGGTGGAAAGCCCCTTAGCCGCGGACGCACGCGCGCATTGGCTCTATATTCACAAGATTGCTCTGAAGATTCCAGTGTAATGCAAAAAATCGCATCTAAATCGGTCCAGCTGTTTTCAACAAAATATTAACAGACATACATACAAATAAAGGCAATGAACTTTCTCCGTATCATCATGGCTGAACAATACTACACAAGAGAGTGCTATACTAGGGCGCTGTATATTTCATAAAATAGTAGAGCCGTATAAGGGTATTCAAAAGTATTGGTGATATAGAAGATAGGGCAACACACCTAATTTAAAAATACATTAATATATGCTTCAATAAACGTCACAACAATTTAAAGACAGGTAGAGGTTTTGATACCCTTTTTTAGTTAGTCTGAGACCGCTACGTAGTTATTTAAATGAATGGTATTGCGTGATAACCGCATATTAGATTCAATTCAAGCATTCACTGTTAACAACCTGTCAGTAATAAAAATGGTCTTCCTATTGCATTGACGGAGACTGTTATAGTCATGGGTTCTGTAGGTATTTCGGAAATAGGGTAAAGAAGAATGTATTAGAAATTGAAGTAGCGAACGACTCTACCATAAAAATTTAAAGTAATCTTGTCAGTGCTATCATTGGAAGTGTTCTACATTGTGTTTCTGTTGTATGTATATGTAGGTAAACTCTATACGGTTTGATAAGAAAGCTTTCAGTTTAATTCTAAAATGGAAGCAACCTTTTTTTGAGGAAAAACTGTGTCAAATATTAGTTATATATACATAGACTTGTTAATTTTAGTATATTTTCTATGTGTAAATGATCGAATAGCGCTGATTTTATTAGAGTACCATTAATATTCAGTTAAAATTTAAATCTTTTACCTATTAATAATCTCATACTTATATTAAGGAACCCTAAAAATAAAAAAAAACTATAGTCACACATCTCACAATAGTCAATAGTCTATAAAATCGATTATGTATCCGCCGACAACCACTTGAAGTCTAGTAAATCGATTTTTTATCTTCAAAATCGATTGCTTATGGCAACATTGTATCGCGTAAGAGTCATTGTGATCAGTATAATAATTGGCATCGACCTATTATGTAGGCCGTAATGGTGGACTGTAATGTGTAGGCAGATCTATTGATAGAACAAAAAATATTAGATATGCCATTTGTCGACATGGATTAATCGATGTGATTCCCTTGAGCCACTACATAAGGCTACTATATTATTTTGTATGTTCGGACGTATGAATATGAATAAATTTAATTAGATATGGCAGTTGAAGAAGAGGAGTCAATGTTGTCAAAGAACATGTCACTTTCAGAAGTGTTCTTTGTTACTGCTTGTAAATAAATAATTGTTTGACAGTCTAATAAATAGATTCATCTTATTAGAAAAATATGCCTTTATTCTTGCAAAATAGATTATTATGGATGTATAAGGAACATTCTAACAAAATTTAATTATCAAAAATTCATACATACATAAAGTCACGTCTGTTTCCCGTAGGGGTAAGCAGAGACCACAGACTCCCACTTGCTACGATTCTGACACACCTTTTTGCTTCATTCACTCTCATAAAGTTGTTCAAACATGCATCAAAAATTCGATAAAAAAACAATTTGCATTTAATTAAACTACTACATTACGAAAATAAATCGTCTTGATTCATCATTATACAACTACTAACATTTGGCTAAATTATATAATAGGTAGGTAGTTATTTTGGCTTCACCAGCGTGAAATAATTTTATTATTAACTATGTACGTGCTATTTTCGCAAATTGGTGTAAATACGAAATGCGCTAAGGTGATATTTCTTATACTTATTACCCTACACTATATATCAAGGCCTCTCAGGCTAGATTGCCAGTGATGCAGTTAAATTGCTAGGATCTACCTACATCCTCTTACGAAAATTTATGACTATCTTACAAAAACTCAATACGCTTCCTTGTCGTACCTTTAATGCTGCACCTCCGCCCGTAAGTATGAAAGTTTATTTACTTATTAGGTACCAAGAAAATTATCAATAATATAGGCAATATGAACTCGACAAGAGCATCGGCGCTATCGCGTAAACGTAGCCTTGTATTATATTTATGTTTCAGGATCAAGGGATTTTAATATTTTTCTGATACATATAAGGTCTATTTTTGCATAACTCATAATCTGAGTTTGCGTGAGTAGTACGAAGTCGCGCTTGAATTCGAACGATACCTAACATTGGAGTACACAATAATCGTAAAATGGACTGTGTAAACTCGTTTTCTGTCGATTTTCAGATATTGCTGGTGCTTATATTGAAAAAATAATACCTTTTCTGGGAGGCTTAAAATATATAATTTTTAAATTTATTAATGTTTATAGACGGCAGTCAACTGATGCGTCTATCATAGTGCTGGACATATTTTGGACACATGCACGAAATTATCTATCTCTAGTCCCAAACTATACTGAACGATATAGATACATAGATAGATAAGCATTTATTTGATTGTAATTTTCGATGTCGTAGGTAACATTTTGTTTCCTACGACTAAGAAAAGGACATTCGAACTCTTAGGAATCCATAACAACTTTATTTGTTGATGCAAGGTATGATTAAAAATAATCAAATAACTATTGACCAAATCTAACCAAAAATATTTTATTGTGTAAGCAAAGCTGGATACTAGATAACGTATAGGTATTACATAAATATTTATATAACCATCAACGACTCGCGCATATATGTCCGTATTCAAAGAAATGTCCCTAGCGGGATTCGAATCCACAATTGCTGGTTTCGAATGTATTGTGTCACTAACTCACTATCTACACCAAACGGTCGTCTCAGTGCATATTTACTTAAACATTGCAACAAAAAACTCACCTAGTTCCACTAATATATTGGATAACAAGAAATGAATGATTATGATAATTTCAAAGAAAAGATCATGCGTACTTACGCTTGTATTACCTATGTTCTTACGATCGTAGTTACGATAACTTATATAATAGATAAAAATACATAATAACTATGTCGAGAATGTCCAGAAATACGAGTCCGAGTAACCGAGTCGAGCGACGATGGCAGCGGTAGCCTATATATATCCTTCTTTTAGTAGGTATTCTGCTAGCCTGGTACACATAAGTGTAATGGCGGTGTACAAATGTTGCTCTGAGAGTGTGTAATAAACTAAGTGCAATGTAATGAAGACAGCAGTGTAACTTGATGCGTTTGTCAACAACATGCTGCGAAAATTGTATAATTCTTATAAAAAATGATGTTGTAATTTTTACATTTCCTTTTCTCGCACTCGAAGAAATGTTGAGTTTCTCACTCGAGACTAAACAGCCATTATGACACTGGATTTTAATATATTTTTCTTTATTAATATTATAATATAATTTACACATACATGTGAAAAAGGAGCTATTTACAAAATGAATAAAAATTATTATTATTATTACACTCGAACTGTAGCCTAGGCTAACCTAGTTCTCGTATAATAATGAGTCTTTTTAGTCTAGTTAAATAATTTTTACATACAATACAGTAAATTACAAATCATCACTAACCTAGAGAACTCTTTCTAATTATATAATATTATAGCGAAAATACGGCGATTGATACTAAATTGTTTTCAATACATTACAATGTTATTATAGAAACATGGAAACATTCAATTCTATAGCCATATATTTTATTCTATTCAACCACTGTTCGATTTCTATGGTTCCGTACCTCTAAAGGTAACAGCGGGACGCGTATGTCTTTATTATCCTTCTGTCTATACATACGCTTTTTCTCCAAAACGCCTATTTGAAGCTGAACTTTAGATCAACGTCAACGTCAACGATCAATAAAAAAGTCTACAGGTCATATATTCTGTATACCTACTATACAAGTTAATGACTCATGGCAAAAGAAATGGTCTATCAAACACATAGGTTACCTACTCCACATACCGATTCACAATTCACAATCACTTCTATAGAAAAAACTTAAAATCATTCATTATTGCTAATATCACGTGTCTAACTATATTTTGCAGTTTGCACCATACTGGGTCTTTATTTGGGTAGCTTATAGCGAGTTTACATATAAGTTTGTCAGTTTAAAAAGTTTTGCAATGTCAATATTACGGAACCTCCATGAACTTACACTTGAACATTTTTTTTCTCTAGTTAAAAATACAGACTATTTAACCACTTGTATTATGTTTATATTTGTAACTCTATGATGAACAGCGCTTGGCCCCAATCATATTTGATAACGTAAAGATGAGGCTCAAGCCGGCCTTTCGACCTAGATTTATTAACGAGGGTCATCTATTTGTACATCAATTTAAATTTTAAGTTTTAAATAAGATTGTATCGGTATATTTGAAACTGGAATAGAAAACTATCATGGTAGTTCCATTACTAGTATATTTTATTTACGAGTAATCTCTATCGAAACTGCTCCTTATTTAAATTTCGAATAGTTTGTAATCGAGACCGCCTTCTGGTAAAGTGTTACAGAAATAATAAAACGAAAAATAAAACTGGATTTTATTAACCGATTTCATTATACAAATTGAATGGTCGTTGCTTAAGTAGACATTTACATACACAATTGATAAGAATAATAACCAAATAATCATCAATTTAATTTAAAAACGAAACAATGTAAATAACAAAACATGCAGTATTACGCAGTTTGTACTTTGAGGAGTAATGTCTCATAAATTATTTTATTTCAACATACATGATATTTATTCACATTAAAAAGGAGCTATTTACAAGATATTAAAAAGGAGAATAAAATTGAATACAAAAGCACGGAACAGGCTAGATTTTTTTTTCCGTGATTATGATAAGTTATAAAACTTGTTCGAGATCCGTACTGTGTTGGGTGACCAAAACACTGGCAGCGTTACCTCGTTGTATAGCAATGCTGAACGCGTGGCCACATTCTGGTCCTCAAAAATTTGATATTCTTGCCATCGACTCGCTAAGAAGAAGATAGCAATGCTAATACGCTGCTCGAGGTAGCCCCAGGTCTTTTGCCACCAGAGATCTCATAAAGCGCGACGACAGATCTATAAAACATTGTTGCGGTTCCGTACCCCACGGGCCTATGGTCTCCACAACGAAGCGCACAAATACGTCTAATAAATATATTTTCTTCTTTGACCATATGACGGATGAGTTTTTTTACCGTAAGGAAAGAAACAGGACGTAATTAGGTAAGTGAAATAGTTAACATAAGTTTTTTTTAGAAGCAATCATCGAATAAAGCGTATCAAATCGCATATCAATCTCCTGTCGACGCGTGAGACGTTGATGGTTTCCAAAAAAAAAATTAAACTCCCTATAACATAAACACCTAAACACTTACCTAATATGCCATACTTTTAACCGACTACAAAAAGGAGGACGTTCTAAATTCGACCGTTTGTATGCTTTTTTTCCTTCCTTGTAATTTTTTTTAATAAATTTCTTTTGTATATAAAATTATTTTGTACAATTCAAGACTGGGTTGTTTGTGAGATTTTCACTTGCAATAAGCGGATTGCCACTAGTTTTCTTAGCTGTCAAACACGAACTGCTAACTCTCTGAAATTTTTATTAAAATTTTAAATCTACTTAATATCACAATTTTTATTTATTCCATATACTTTTAGTTTCCATTAATTATTTATCAACGACATTCAAAGCGCAGAAAGCCTTTTGACATTACATCACATATATTAGCCAAGACTAAAGTTTCTATCTGAATTTCATTGAGTTAAAAATAGGTATATTAGCATTAAACATTGCGAGTAATACAGGCAGTAATTACCTGTTTTATGGCTATTTAATTTTATTACAATTTGTCCTATGGATAACCTTCAATTATAGCTGCTGAAGTGTTCTTTTTTGCATTAAAACCAGCATTAATGAGACATTGCTTACTGTATAGGTACTACTCAAGAGCACCTTGCCAATATAAAATGATACAGGCCGTGTTTATTTTAAACTATCTCTTGACTACAATTTTATAACTACAGTCAAATCCAAAAATATCGTCCTTTGTGTAACTACTATGTGTATGTACTATTATGTGCATGTGTGTGATTCATTATTTTTATTATAGTTATAAAACATAAATTAGAAGTCTATAGCAATATACATAAAGTATTTAATGCTATTCTGTCCCAGCAAAGGATATTTTGGCTTAACCAATATTTATAAAAGGCGACTAGATGTTTCCGCGGTATAAAACATGGTAGAATAAAAAAAACTATTTCCAACTAGGACAATCTTTCTTTGATTGGATAATAATTATAAATATTTACTGCTAATCGAGGAAGTCCTTTTCTTCTATGAAAAATTTAACATAGACTGAGATATTATGAGATATTATGTGGGTACGTTTTCAGGTCAACTCAACTGAGTTACGCTAACCATGTTTGTTTGAATTTTTGTTGTAATTTTAATTACTTTGGAGAATAACAAAGAATTAACAATAATAAATAAATATTAAACTCAAAATCTAAAATGTTATCATTAAAAGAAGTACTTGAGTAAACATTTTAAATTTATTTATTAAAACTTTTGTATAGCTGTTACTGATATTTTTTAAATCTAATTTTAAACGTTCGTCCATAGAGAAATTAATTTAAAGTTTTTGCTTTAGGAAAAATATTAGCATTTTATGCATGAAAAATAAATTAAAATGTGTTTGTGTAAGTATGATCTCTTATAGAGATAAACTCGCCTTTTCTATTATTGTCCCGGTTTTTTGTTTCTTTAATGTGTATGCTTAAATGCAATTAAACGTTAAATAAATAAATAAAATTATTTTTAAATAAAAAAATAGAAACTGAAGTCAAATTTTATTAGTTATGTATTGTATAATAATAATCATCATTTTTAATTATAAAAATGATTAGTCAATATTAGTAATGTATGACTTATTTATTAGTGCATAGCTAGTAGATGATCACATGTACCTATGTAGTAGGAAATTTAGTAAAGTAGTAATTTTACAAATGATCACGTAAAAATATTGCCTATTTTACAGAGCAGTTAGTTAGGCAAGGTTTTACTTTGGTTATTAAAGTCATTGGTTGCCAATAATATAACGTCACGATTAAAGAAAATATATTGCCCAGGTGTAAATTTGCATGTAATTCTCATGATGCATCTGTAGGCTCTACCACCGCTGCCTATTAAGTATCCAATTTATTTGTTGTTATTATTAAACTCTTGTTGTTTTTGGTGCAAACAAAATACAGAGAAGTATTGCTTATTGAGATAAGCCCGTCGCCCGTTCAGTATTAATTTCTCTCGCCTGAAACCATTTGCACACCTGCATGCAGGTTGAACTCATTGTGGACGAACTATACTTAACATCTCTTTTACTGTGTTCTGGCAAATAAACTATTTGTATTTGTATTTGTATTTGTATGGGTTAGGACATTCTCCTCTTTATAATAGCAGATTGTGCAGGAGGCTCTGTAAGAACAAGATCCAGTATAGACTGATGAGAATCAGAATCCGATGGCCATTGTGGCTTACGAGTAAGACTCCAACTAATTTTCATTCAGACATTCGTATTCCTGAAATTACTAGGGTTGACTAAGTAAAAATAAATAACCTTATTATTTGGAAATAAGACCAGACATCCTTATTTATATTAGTGAAGTAATTAGGACATTATGAGAGGTTTATTGTAGTTTCTTAATGGGTTTTCGACTAAACTTGTAATTATAAATATATTGAAATGTTCATACGACGCCACTGAAAGGTCAAAAGTTTTCTCAGCGTCAACAAAAATAACGCAACATAAATAAGTACTTGTATCTTCTTGCATTTGCAACAAATCTTGATTCACACATCCTTTGATGCTGTGGCAGTTGTCTTCATTATCGTTGTAAAAACTTCATCATGTCGCATTAAATCCATTGGCAGTTGTAGGTACCTGAGGAACAACATTATTTCAAAATTAAATTTTAGTACTTGCATTGCTGGGTGTTAACGAAAATACACCATCTTATAAAATACAGGCTGTTTTTTTTATATGAGTGCTAACAAGCAGCATTATCTTGCTGAAGAAAACAAAACTAAAATTAAGAAATGAAGAAAACAAAAATAAAAGCCGTAACCCGACCGGAGCAGTCAAAATATAGGACCTCCTTTATTGGGTAAATAGTAATAAAAAGCATAATAATCATTAAAATAATATTAATATTATTTACATAATATACAGGGTGTCCCTGGAAGTATGGATCAAATCGAACAGGGGCATGGGGAAGGTCATTCCCAAACTTTTTAACCCTATGAATGTCGGTGCCATTTTTGACGGTTCAAAAGTTATGATCAATTTTTTACATTTTCATATTATCGAATAGTGCTTATACAAAAAAATTTTTTAAAAGAAAACTAGCAAAGCTATCAGCTTAATTTTTTAATTAAAAATAATTAATAATTTTTTTTTTTTTTTTTTTTTTTTCAGCTTAAGTTTGGGAATGACCTTCCCCATGCCCCTGTTCGATTTGATCCATACTTCCAGGGACACCCTGTATAATAATAATATATATTAATATAATATTGTTTACTTTTTACTACACGTGTCGTGGTAACCTATAGTTACGGCATCACTTAGAATCTATTAAGCATCACAAGTGCATTTTATTGTATGTCTTGTGGGCTAAATAAAGAAAATAAATAAAAAATGACAAAGCCAGCCCTTCATTTGTTTTAAGATATTTAATTCCACAATATTCCAAAATTGAAAACTCAGATTTTGCTATCCTTTCAAGAAGTATAAATCTTAAATGGGCGGAATAAAGTAATCACTTATCTATAAATTCATGTAACTTAATTAAATATTTTCACTAACGTCCAATGTATGAGTTGTAGGTGATCCTAATAAATATATATATAAACCACTAATTCTCGAAAATATTTAAGAGAATTACCCTACATCTATCGAGGGATGGGGCAAAAAGTAGCAATAAATCAACCCATGTAATTTTATCCCTGCTATTCCAGGTCAATGCCCTGTATCAGCTGACTACTGAGAGTGATCGATAAGACGTGCTTTCAACTCTGAAGGTTTTTTTTTCGAAACTGTCGTACTTCATTTCTGCTTTAGTTTAAGTTGTTTTAATTTAGAACTAATTAACAAAATTTTGTGCACATAACATGTAAAGTAGAAAAGCTGAATTTCGTTGAATGACATTACATTGTCGACAATACAATACAAATATTCTTTATTGTACACCAACACCTAATTGTTACAGTATAAACATGGAACTTAAAAATATGGTATGGGTGCATTGGCGGCCTTATCAATTTCCATCAGATGAGATTGTGGTCCACCGCGTATCCAGTTAATAATAAAAAGAAGTGATTTCTTCTAGGCAACCACTGGGTAAAAAAAAGTAGTAGATAATATTAGTATTTCTCACAAAGAGTAATTAAATCTTCTGTTTTATTATATTATATCCGATAGTAATATTTGACCAATGAGATTTTCGTCCTCCTACCTGACATATTCTTAATAGCAATATTCCCGTTCACAACTACAGCAATATCTAAACATAAATAAATGCTAAAAGTACGGTACGTATATAGGCCGAGAAATTCGCGTAAAACATACGTTACGTGTTCCGAATACGAGCCCAACTGCGTGGTTGGTACGTACGTATATACGTACGTACCTATAAGTTGGTAGGTTGTACCGGTCTTGTGCTCTGAAGTGCAGTTTGGGAATACCGCACCGACTGATACGCCGTAAAGTACGAGTGTACGCTGCACATGAGATTATTGAGACGACTTAATGTAAAGATTTTATTTTAAAATATTATTAAAAATCTTTCTGAAATAATTTTAAACTACAAGGTTTATTAGAGCCGTGTGAGTGGACTCAGTATCTCAATTATCGAACCCAATCTAATTTTAACCATTATATACATTTTGTCTGTGCACTTACTGAATCGCTAATATTGTCATGGGAACTTTTATACACCCTCCACATTCACATTTCTTAATATTTTCAGTTCCTGCAAAATCGTAAATTTCCACAGACGCTTATTTTTCTGCAAAATGTTAATGCGCTTTCGTAAACCAGGTACTTAAATCCAATACATTAAAAAAATACAAGATACACAATGGTAACCATATCTCTAAACGGCCCAGCTCAACACCGCTGGAGTGGCAGCCTATGTACGGCAGTGGATGAGTATGTGGTGAAAATTGGGAATGCGCTGCAGCAGCAACTTTATTATATGAGAAATTGGAGACATTGACCTGCACTTGATTCATGCTATCTGTCAATCCTACCTACAAAAAATAAACGCCCCTATTGTAGAACTTACTTCGAAGTGTTAGATTTAGGTAAATTACCAAGAAATTTAATGTTATTTAGTACCTACTCGCATTTGGAAAATATTTAGCTATTTCTGTAGAAGCGACAAGAATTACTGTTTTAAATAAATATGTATAAAAATATATTTATTCTTCACAAAATTAATTAACAAAGATTAATTTAATAAACAACACGTGTTTGGTAGTGTTGGTCGACAGAGATAAAATGTGCGACTGTATTCTTCTATAATCACAAACTTCTTAATAGAAACAAAGCTTTTAATAAATATTTAAAAAGATTTGATCATACTTACTTGTAGTGGAATGACAGTTCTGAATTTTTTTAATCAGAACTTCATAGCACGAGACTAATCCTGCGCCCATCGTCTCTCCTAAGCCGAGCGGGGTCAATAAAATATGTAGGCAGACGCGACGAGAGAACCAGGACCCGCCTTTCCTATAACAAGAAAAGAAATTTTTCTATGCATTCATTTTCTTACAATATCACTGAAAATAAAGCATTTCTTTCACAAAGTTTTTATATTCAAACAGTGTTTAGAATATTATATTCATTTATATATTTATAGGTCTATTCAAGATAGTTCATAACTTAATGTTCTGTAGCAACTTAAGTATGTATAAGAAAAAAATATATCGCTGTATAGATTTTAGATATTAGTGCACAGAGAATTTTGCACATAATTACAAAAACTAAATAAATAAATACACATTTACAAATTAAAAATTATCTCCCAGATCGTGCTAAACAAGGGTGCCTAAGAGGTTACTTTAAACAGATGAATATGTCTTTATAATAAAATGTAGAGTTCATGATTTCCAATGTTTATTTTGAGTTAGGTACAAAGTATTCTTCAAATCTCCCTTCATTCACGTTCACAGACCCTACATTTGTCGATTCACAGTTAAAAGCCCGCGAATCGAAACAATTTCTGAAACATCTGATAATTGTGGAAAATATTTTAGACTTCCCATACAGAAGTATAAATTAGCGAAACTTTCATGGGAAACATCAAATTTTTTTTTTATTGTCTTTGTATTATATATGTCTTTGAACATTATGTATGAATCTTTTTGCGATACCGGGATCCGTTTTATGAAATATTTAATAGTGGTATTTACTAAATGCCCTTATGTGTAACCCAATTCCAGCTGAACTACAAATATCTAAAAGTAGTCACAATAGTAGTATACATAGGTAAAATATATACAAACTAAAATAATATTCAATTTACTTATCCACTTAAATTATCAAAATTTAAGGGTATAATTAAAATTATTACTGACGTGTAAGCTTAACTAATTTACCAGTAATACCTAGGCGCCTTACCAATGATGAGCACCTACTATGGGTTTACAAAGTGACATAAACAACTGCGTATATCTTTAAATTTTAAAACATATATTCTGAATATGGAATCCTACTCTGCGCAAGGTCCGACATGCTCACAAAATATTATTATTGTTTTTTACAAAAATGTAGAATATTTAATCTAAATATTAAAATCACTCACTACTACTTAACAAATTACTACATATTTTACATATGATCGAAACAATGTTAACCATACGATATTTCAAACACAAATACTAAGAAACGATTAAGCCGATTAACTCTATCGATTAACCGACTATCCATTTTCATCAAAGAATATCGTAATCGGTTCGAAGAAGAGTATTCTAATATTCAAAAATGAAACGCATCCCGGATATTTAAAAATTAATCTCCAGAACACTCTCTTTATTTGCTCCCATTACTGGTCTCTAGACCTAAACTAACCCACCTTAAAGCCTAGAATACTATACATCAACAAAGTAAACAGCAATGTGTATATATGTTATCGGCAATCCGGTATTTTGTAGAATAACTATGCATTCCATAGAACGGCTAAAACGTTCAGGCAAAGTATAAAATATTATTTATTTCACACTTTACCTAGGCATTCTGTAGAATACCGAATGAACAGCCGGCAATGTTGTTCTAAATTGTAACAAAAAAAAGACTTAACAAACTAATCAACAGCGTCTAATTTTTCTGACAAGCGAAACTCGCGAACTATTCTACATCAATTCTGACCAATTTGTATAATTACATACTTTACCTTCTCTTCTACTGGAATTCTATATTGTTTCTACATATTTCATACATTACCTAGGTACAGTATGTAATGATGAACGATCCTAATATGTAAAATATTAGAATAACTAGGTATTCTATACAATAACTGAATTACACACTTTACCGGTGACATATAGGGTACATAAAAATATGTATTTTATTAAGCAATACAAACAATTGGCTCCGTTAAACCGTTTATGATATCAACATCTAATTTGAAATGTCTCCGACCTAAGTCTGAATTACCACAAATATCTTTTTGATTACACTACAATAGCACTATATGTTTCAATTGATTTAGGGCTGCGTAGGAGTAGGTACAATATAGAAGCAAATAGAAAGAACATCACATTTGTGATTATAATGTATATACAACGCGGTTCAAAAATTTAAAAAGTTAATAAGATGTCGTCCTGTGTCTACTCCTGTGTAACTAATCCGCATTTGTACGTTTCTTACACCCTGTCCTATCGAGTATATTTTAAAAAGGACAATGATGTTTGGTTCCTCATTAATATTACTGGTATATTATACCGCGAATGGCATTGTTTGATCAAAATCAATACCGCATTAGAACTGACATCCCATCTATAGGTAGCTACTATGAATTAGATAGAAATTCTTTATTTTCATAATACAAAAAAAATCAGAAACATAATGTACAAACGTCAGTATAAGTATCTCAAAGAGAGATATTTTCTAGGCAACCTTAGTGGTGGTTGGAAAGTCATATGGAACGTTGGACAAGAAGTGCATTATTAAAATGATAAATAATAAATCACTAATATCTGCAATCATAAGAAAATTTTATTTTATTTATTTATTTTATTTAACACTTTATTGCATATTTATGTATACAAACATACATATTTTATACATTTTATAGATTTGTTTATACACGGATTGTCTTAAAAACGATAAACGAGTTTCATTTTGACCAGCAACTGTAAAAATAAAACCGACAGAAGGTTGTTTCATTTTATTTCAGAACTAGACTCACTTATTCGTGTACCACGTAACATTTGACACTAAAACGATGCTGTCTCATTAACCGAGGGCCAGAGCTCGTTGTGGTAAGTTACTGTCGGCTTGTAGCAGTAAAATACGCCACTTGATTGGCGGGCAAACATGGGCCGCAGTGGGCATAACTTACCTATGGACCCGGCCGGCTATTCGACACTCGCAGTAGGTACGGGAGTTTCGACCCTGGAGATAGTTTATCTCACAAAATACAAAAACCCGCAATACCACGTTGCTTTATCTTATTTTGGCCATCAATTACTTAATTAAAAGGTTACTTGCCAAAATGCTTCATAATGAACTTGACCATTAATAAAATTATTTACTTTATTTATTTCGCGATAAAGTCAAAGTTCTTAAACTTCTCAATTATGCAGATTATTTTAATCTGAGACGATTGTGGCTTATTTTGGACGGTCAACGTTTGTATTCCAACCCCGTGTGGATAAACAGTAGGCAAAAATGTATATTTGCCGAAAATATACAGGCAATTTGAGTGTAATGGGATCAATAGTCGATCTGGAATGGCATTTCTGTGTATCTACTTGCATATATATGTAATTCAAAAAGCTGTTTAGTATCTACCTTCATGTGAGTTCGGTTTACTTGAAACTGGTCTGATAACATGCAACGAGCAGTTAGATACTAATTTTATGAGACATCTGAGAGTAACCGCCTTCGGCCTTCTACGCACTGCATATACTTAAGACTAAATATAAACCGGCCTTCCGCCTCTAAATATTTTTATTTAGTTACTTATAGATAGATAAAGGAACCGATTTTGCATGCACTATTTCTTCAGTTTTCACTGAATAAAATTTACATTTCGTATTTCGTATTTTTATTATACTTCGTAAACGCATCCCTGTATTAAAAAAGTATTTAAGACGACGTATAAGATTTTGAAAGACCTCTTCATTGATACCCAACACGATGGGATATGAGAATAAAAAATCACCTCAAGAAATATTTCTTAATACTTTTTTACATAACTTCGTAGGCATATAAATTACCCTGTACTACCACGCCAATTTACGCTTTGTAGCTTTAATAGTCCCAAAGTAAAATAGCTGCGAGAAAGAGACGGACAGACAGATAAACATACGGAACCTTGCACCTTTGTACATCCTCTTTATTGCTGTACTGTACAATTTTTTATGATTAGTGTACAATAAACTATAAATAAATAAAATAAATAAACCTTAATACTGCAGTTATTGAATAAGACGTCGAAAACGAATATGTACAAGTAATGAAATTAAAAATATGGTAGATAAGGAAAGTGAGGATGATACAACGCCATGGTCACGTTAACAGAACAGGAAATTGAGAAAGGTGTTTTTAACAAGGTCATCGAAAATTGCAAAATAAACTGCGAAACGAATGGGCATTTTGCAAACATAGTATGACGAAATGACCTTTATGCATGAACTGTAGATTAAGCTACTGGAGAAGCCACAATTGCGTATTCGCAAATATCAAAATCGATTGTTCATTTGCAAAGGTATATTCCAAAAGCAATTGCTTGCATAAATAAAAAAAGACTTGACGATTAATATTAATTGTTAATTTGTCACGAGAGAATCTGAGAAGGCGTTCTTTCTCTTGAAATTATTAACACATAATAATGTAATTTTATGGTTTCTTTTAATGGAACGTAGGGCTATCGGAACGGCTTGGGGTTCGAGATACGGCCCCAATAACACTTGATGTTAATGGACTCGGCCGATGGAGGTGCGTATACGTGCGTACCTCCATATAGTTACCTACCTACATATAGTTACTGAGTTATATATATACTTTTACGTAGGTATGGAGTAGTGAAGCATAGTACGAAAGCGTAGGTACTCGTGTGTAGATACATTCATTTGAATATTTTATAGAGAAACAAGTTTAAATCGAAACAAGCTGCCTTTAAAAGTATCTAAAGGAACAATTTTACGCTTTGTGTTTCAATAACAATTCTTTTTTCTTATTCAACGATGATGCTGAGACCATGAACTTTATTGGAACCGGACCTATATATTTCGATTTAAATATCTCATTATAATTTCCATAATAATACTTGGTTTTAATAATAAACTTCTTCATGAAATTTATGAATGTAACAATTGTGCTTTCTTTCAATTGCTGTTGTAATAAATATATATCGTAGTACCAAGATATTTTATTGCATAGACTTTGTGCTTAAGACCACTCCATTTCGTACCACTTGCTACGAATTTTATACGCCTATTAACGCGTTATTTAACACATCTAAAATAACTCCGCGTTTTGTTGTTCTTTTAACGTAGACGCTATAATTCAGTGCTAGATAAAGCAACATACAAATGGATCTCGAAAAACAACCAGTTATTTTGACAGGAAACGACTTCAAACAAGCGTAAATACAAAAGCTCTCGACGAAAAATTTCTCTTACTTTATTATAAGTACAGTTTATTTTACTCTGCGGCCCGTTGTTAAAATACAATATTCTTTTCTTTCATGAAGCTAGACCTTAATTTTAATTTGGAATGAGCTTTTTATAGAGGACTCTCTGAAGAGAAACGATTTTTCATAAGTGATGAGGCGGCACTGATTGCGTATATTGGATAAATACTAAAGAAAAGCCTTTGGGATCGGAAAAATATGAACTGTGATAAATATTAAGCAAAAGCCTAGTCGACACGTGTAACTAATCGTTCGATTATACGTGCTCATAATGAATTAGGCCCTTCGAGAATTTAATAAGCTCGGATGATTTGTATGATATATTGACGATTTTGTGCCTCCGCCGCATTTTGTATTTTATAAAAAGTGAATACTAATTTAAATTTCTCATGTACCTATATGCAGTCACTGGCGAGATCAAGAACACAGGTGTACATAACGTTTAATTTTGTCTATATTGTACATTCTTTTTGTTAGCTATGTAAAAGCCTGGTGTTTTTATGCTTATCCCGTAGAAAAGTAATCTGGCTCTTATCATGTTGATAAAGTAGGTAGTATCAAATAAGATTCTTAGTGCTACGAATGTTTTGGGAGGTATACGGCCTATAAATCCATCAAATTAACATCAAATATGAATAAAAGCGTAATTTTGTCTAATATTCTATATTTAATTGTATACATGCCTACATACCCACGTATTATAGATTAACGTAATAAAAAAACTAAAATATTAACGAATGGATTATGAAAAAGTATGATTTATCATTCTAAATCCGGTTATTTGAACTAAACTGTGCTCCTCCTACTCAAGGCAAAGCCTCGTATAGGCGTTATAACGGTAGTAAATTAATTTTCAATTTACATTTTAATAGCTTTTGACTCTTCACATATATATTTCGCTAGAATTTACGCGGATCGGATTGTCAACTGAGGGCAATTGGAAAAACATAAAAAAGCTATAAAATTAGGTCGTAAAAGAATTGTAATTCTCGTGCATTTTTTTCATCGTCGTTACATTGAACCCGAGGCCAGTCTACTTGTGAACTCATTATGCAATTATTATTATTGGGCTATTAAATTTTGAGGTGTTTTGTAAAAAGTCTGTATAGGTATCATAAAATGGCAGTAAAAATATTCTCACACTTACGTAAAACTTCTTTTGAATTTGGAAGGACGACATCAAACTAACTTTATACGAAACTCCAACTCTTCCTTTCTAGTGAAGAAAGTTTGTCTATTTCATCGAGAATGTAGGTTGGTACTCTGTAGCGGCAAAAGTATAATAGAAATTCTACCCGAAATACCTTATTAAAGTAAAAGATAAAAGTTTTAAGATTTTATTTAAGAGCCGGGGTCCCGTTCCCCAAACTTCGTCCATAACCGTCCCGCTTCGCTGCAAAGGAATTCCCTCTAGGGAAAAAAATCAAAAAATATACGAGATCGTTGGATGGTAAGAATCTATATTTCGAAAATACTTTGTGAGATAAGATTACCGAGTAAGCAGATAAATTGAAACTGGACGTCTTGAGTTGATACTGTTACATTTAAAATTTACTTACCTACTAGAACTACTCATATTAAATTTATTGGTTTGAGAAATTTACTGTCGCTATGTAATTGATAATTCACTATTGTTATTTACTATTGTAAGTCTAGAAATCGCAAAGTCCTTTGATTGGATTTGGCCTTTCTATCAAAGTTAACTTAATACGGACTATCCGAGGGACTGTGATACGCTTGGATCGGTACTTTTTTACCTAGCGTACCACAATTTTGATTACTGTTATTTTTTGGAAATGTCATTCAAATTACAGTTAAATTTATTTGAAGTCATAAAGCTAACCGTAAATGAGAAAATACAGGGTGACCACCTTATTTAGTAGCGAAGCTGAATATTTTTATTTCGTAGGCTTCAAAAAGAGGTAAAGAATTAATTGACTAAATGCTTGTTACCTTTTGTAAATAAAGGAATGTAAAATTATCATTATATTAGCATGACCATTCTGCATGCAACCTATATTTGCTAGTAGAAAATAGCTGAGATATTTTATTAATAAATCTGTGAGCATATGCTCGGCTTGGAAAACAATGTTTGTAAAACTGTCTTTTGATTTAGTTCCAAGCTTAACTGTGATAGTATTCTGCGAAATTGAGAACAAGGAACAGCAAGCGCACCATATTGTTATAAAAGAAGAATTGGCTTAGGTAGCACTAAAACGAATTGTTTCAATAACTTATATATTGCAATAGACCGTAGCAGTGATGTTCTATATCAATTTAGTTAATAAAGATATCGTTGTAAGTGCCATCAATTTTGTCAACAATAACTTACTGTATTCCATAATGTTTTTATGAACATTACATCCACTTGAATATAGGTTATATCAAAGAGTGGACAATTACGAAACACATTAATCATCATGATCATCATTATACAGTGTTGTTTGTCTTTAATTCTCAATCAAATATATCTTAGTTATTATAAACAATAGGTTTTGTGTTACAGTATCTAATGTTTAATCATGTTATTTATATTTTCACTAACCACTCCTAACTCGGTAGGTACTTTATCTACAATTTCTCAAAGTCACAATCAAAAATAATCGTTATTCTAACATTCTATATTACACTATCTATTACCATCTAGATATATACATGTTGTATAACCACAGATAATAGATCCAATATTTATAGCTTCAAGTAAGTAGATATCTAGGTACTAAATTTCTTAACCTTCTCAGCTTAATTATCTCTAAATAATATCTTGTATTGTCTCTGCATTACTATCTTGATTTTTGTATTTGTATAGCCACTGCTAATGGGTCCAGTATTGTAAAGTTATGTAGGTACCTATCTACCTAATTTCTTAACCATTAGACTAATGCACTAGTGAGGTAGCATAACTAAAGAAATTACGCACGGACCCTAACTTCGCCATTTCCATTAGTTTGATTAGAAAAAGATCCAACAACATGTTGGTATTTAACTTTTAACTGCCCATTTACAACCACATACATACTCACCTGTGTGCGTACTGTATAGTAGACAGGAATTCGAAGCGAACATTCCTAAATCTTTCTTAACGTAACGTGAGCTTTATTGAAAGGAATTTAAGACGGACCATTCGTTGGCAAAGGTAGGGATATATGTCGATGTTTGGTGGGGATATCACGTATCGATTTGTAGTCTCAAAGCCGATACAACCGCTTCTATTTACGCTCTTTACCTATTTATAAATCGAACTATCTGGCTCCCTACCTGCCTCCGCTCGATGTTGGTCATACATTCATTCGATAGCTAGGGAAATATACGCATATTATAGAAAGCTTTTAAGTGTAGATTTTTTTTAGATAGATGCACAAGAGATTGCAAGAGGCATAGTTTTAATCGAGAAAAATAGCTACTAACAAAGTACACTTTGTGAATTAAAGTGACGTTTTGCTTAGAATAAAGATGCATAAAAGATTTCAAGAGGCAAAGTGAATAAAAATACCTACTAATACCATATGCCTTTTGGCATCATGGAACAAGAACCTGTATGTCTAGAAGCAGTCGGCAATAAGAGTATGGGGCAATTTTCTGTATGTCAGTCTGATTTGAAGTGTAATAAACAATGGTGATTTTTTTCTGTAACAATAGTTAATCCAGGAAATATTTTGATAACAATGCCGAACTAAAGTATAATCTATCAGGTAGCAATATCGGTAGCGCAGTGTCGCAAATGGAGGACGCGTGCCAACAATTTTATAGTCCATAAACTGAAGCTGTTAGAGCTCATCTTTCTTGTTAACGAGCACTGAGAATTGTTTATAGTGTAAAAAATAAGCGCCAAGTCGTGTCCGCAGGATTGTGGAATTAACGATCGAAAATATTTATGGTTATTGCCGACCCCACGTTAATGAGGGCTGAAAGTTTACGCGTAGTTACGCCGGACCTCACACCATCTGATTTTCACTTTCCTATTGACATTTATGCTGGCACCAGCCCCAGTACCAAATATTGCGGTAAACTTAACAAAGTCTAAGAACCAATATTTGCGCTAACATTTTGCTTAAAGCGAAGCTAAAGGAGAATTACGCAACGCCCCATATATTATTAAAGTCGCCCATAAAATGCTTGAGTTACCGATTCCATCGACGTTTAGTGCCGAACAATCGGCCGTAGTCGGTGAGTCAGTTGGCGCCCGAGGACGGACGTCGAACTACGCCTACAAATCGGAAAATAACCCTATGTACCACGTGTTATGTTATAACTATACCCACAACACAAGCCCAGCATGCACCCACACAGAGATATCTCATCAAATCGGTGTGAGTTATTGATTTAACCTTTGGAGTCACAGTTGAATTGCATAATAATTTAGAGCCCATAAGTACAAGGAAGTATGCGGAGGAATACAATAATAGAATTTTGATTAGAGGAATATTGTTCCACCCGAGATTAGTTCAAGGAAATACTACATTGTCGGGCCCGGTGAACAGATGGGACGCCTTACGAAGGCTGTTTCGCTGAACCCTAATTAAATATTTTAATATATTCCCTCCATCCTTTCCACGTATTATATGCCTACCTATACCTAAATAATTACACGATGATTTATCTACATAGAATATAAAATTGAAATTAAACGTGCTCGGTACGGTACTCGAGCATAAAATTTTCATATTGCAAAATATTTCGTACAAGATTAGATATAAAATTTAGATTACAAAATTCTTTATACCTACTATCTATTGAGTCATAAAATCGCTTCCGTTATAACAAGCTACTCGTATTAATAAATTGATATTGAACTGCCGAAAAAAGGCGTTAAGGGACCTCCTCGTAACACGTTCTAAAACAATTAAATTGTCATAAAAGCGGTAGATTCTCACCATAATCGTCGTGTATGTCTGACTGTTTACTACGAATGATAAACACGCCTCTCGTGCCGAACGTAAAAACAACTTTTGTTACCATTTTATGACAACAATTACGACCTATAAAACGTGTAGCGATTATTCGTCGTAGCAATCCTTGTGGTCGCTCTGTCATCAGCCTGCGCCCGACGCCGGTGTGGTTACTCACTGGCGCCTTTACCTTACCAAAAAACCGTAACTCCATTAACAGGTCGGTGAGAATACGACTTTATAGTGCAACTGTGAAAGTTTAAACTTTATTATCGATGTGGAGAGAGGATTATATGTTTACAGATATAGAGGATCATCGATACCACGAGCCTTGACTTTGTCCGCTAAGTATTTATAATTCGTCATCTGCTGATAGTTTTGAAGACGTGACTTCATTTGGTTATGTACCTACCTCATTTTACATATTTGCCTTTATTGTTAGTAAGCTTGTAAAACGTAATAAGTATAGGTACGCTTATCTGTCCCAGTATTGTCATTGGTCTATTCGTATACTGGCGGTTCAATATTACCTATATTAAGATCTAAACTATCTCCAAAAAGGTAGACATTATGTACGCAGTCGAAATAAATTGTGCATATCTACGAGTATAGAATGGGATCCCTGTCTGTTCCATACCTTCTTATAGGCAGGATCTAATAATGCAAACTGGTGTTTACAGGATCGTCGTGTTAAAATTTGGCGTGGAAATGCACCCAATTTGGTGGATGAAACAAGGGTTACAATTTGTGTTGATAGTTGTTATCTCCAGGACCCATCTTGGGGCGCGGTACTGAACACAAAAAAAATACATATTTTTTTTAATAATATTTTTTTCTGGGTTCATTTTGGCCACAATTTTAACCGTAATCGAAAATGGATTGTGTAGTTGTTAGGATAAATGTATGGACGATGTCATTATAAAAATATGCTGAAACATCGGGAGAAAATGTAAGAATTCAAGATTAAGTGCGAGCATTCGTTGGTTGGTGGTTAGGGCATTTAAATGTCCGCCTGGCTAGCTACCACCATCTTATCCAAATCTGCCGCCAAACAGCAATGTTAATAGCATTGTTGTGTTCCGGTTGTCAGAGATAAGATAGCCAGTCCCCCAAATGTGTTGGGGTTTCCGGGTCAGTACGCTTCCACCTTCGACCTCCTCTTCACTCAACATCAGGTGTGATTGAGGTCAAGTACGAACCCGTCGTACATAAAAAAAAAAATCGTTGCGCAGTCGCATTCGCTATTGTCTATTAGCGAAGTAAAGAATGTCTGGTCTGGTCAGTTATGGATGGGTAACCACTAGAAAGAACTTTGCTAAATCAATAATTACAGGAAAACAGAGAAAATAACAAAACGAACTGAAGAGATAACTGAATTTACTAGAATTAACAGTAGACGCTAAAAGAAGTCATTCATATCAGCCACAAAACGTCCACTGCTGGATATAGGCATCCCACATAATTCTCCAAAGCGACCGGTTTTGAAGAAGTTATTAACGAAAATAACTGGAAAATAAATAACTATTTTGTAAAACACAGTTGTTATAAAGCAGACGTCGAAGGGTTTTGAAGCATAAGATTTTAATAAATTATAGTAATATTGCGCAAAACAAACCAGTCTAATAATACCCACTAAAATCAAAATTTTAGACACAAATAAGCTTGACATAGATCAATCATAGAGCGAAGTTTACCATGTATTATGTTATATGAGTACATATTGAGGAAACATGAAAGCTTTAACATTATGTTTATATGTTTAGCATTATCTTATAGTAAATAGGTATCAGTAATGTATAGAAGCCGATTGCCCTTTTAAGGAACACCGTCTGCGAGTTGGCATTTAATATTCATTGCATATTTTATTGACGTTTCTCAGTTGGAGTGCGGT